>JAJPUD010001422.1:124023-138582 GCA_023553655.1 Myrmecobius fasciatus | reverse complement strand
TTCCCTTCCCAAGAAAGAGGGTGGCTCTTGGCCCAAAAATTCCATCTGTCTTATAACCCTTAGCATATTTTATTCCCACCTTTCATGGAAGCCTGTTTATGTCTTTTTAGATTGAAAACCAAGGTAGGAAATGTCTGAATGACTTCTGTTTTGATTAGGAGGTGATACCTGCCTTTGTAATTAGCAGCCTCTATCTGGCCTGCTATAAGACTACTGGTTTTAGATTGTGGAGGCATCTGTTTTATTTCATTCCTATTTAAATCCATTCGGTCATTCAGAAGTTGAATCCCCCGGTGAGGAGAGTCATTGTTTCTGATTTTCTCCTGGGGAGAGTTGAACTCTGCTTTAATTCATTTTAGTCTCCAGCAAGAGTCCCTAGGGACAATTCTATGTAGGACATTCTGTGTGTGTGTGTGTGTGTGCGTGTGAGAGAGAGAGAGAGAGAGAGAGAGAGAGAGAGAGAGAGAGAGAGAGAGAGAGAGAGGGGGGGGGGGAGGGAGGGAGGGAGGGAGAGAGAGGGAAAGGAAGAGAGAGAGAAAATATGTATTTGTATGTGTGTGTTTGTAGGGGTGGGGAGTTATGGGAAAGATACTATAGTTGCCTGCTTGTTCCACCTTCTGTAGGCTTAATAGTTCTATGGAATCCCCAATACTGCTAATGCTGACTGATTTTTCTCCTCCCTACCCCAGGATGACACAGAACCATATTTCATTGGAATTTTTTGTTTTGAGGCTGGAATTAAAATCATCGCCTTAGGGTTTGCTTTCCACAAAGGCTCTTACCTAAGGAATGGCTGGAACGTAATGGATTTTGTGGTGGTGCTAACAGGGTAAGTTCCTTGTACTGATTTTTTAGGGGAGAAAGTTGGATGGGTGGGGGGAGAAGAAGAGGAGGAAGCTTTTGGTCTTCAATGCTTGCCTGAAGATAGAGCTGAACTAGCAAGTCTAAGAGCTTCTCCGCCTATTTTTCTGGATTTTCTGGCAACTTGACTCTTGGTGCAATGTGCTGGTGACTTGACTGCTTGTTGGCAATTTGGGAGGTTTATATCTGACAGGATCTCTTATGTATAGTCTTTCAGTATCTTCCAGGAAATGGTTTTTGAAAGATCTTTGACTTCTGTCCTTGGGTTTTCTTGATTTGGGAATCCAGTTCTTGTGCTTTTGGATCCAAAAGTGCCTTCCTTCCTGTCTGGATAGATATCTCTGCTGCTTTGGTCTGGACTTTGTAGTCATATAACTCATGTCAAATATTCTGTTGTGTCAGTGTCCATTGCTGCTGGGTTATCCTGGGAAGTCACTATAGGGGTGGCTGAATTCTTTTGATGGATGAGAATGTGACATTGGTTTCTAATCTCTTGGGGAGAACTGAATGGATTACTGTACCATTACCATGGTGAATAGTGGTGAATCACGTCCCCTGATTTTGTGGGATGTGTCCTTTTCATTATTCTCATTGGACTGCTGTAGTTTGTGTAGGGTATTATAATGATTGAAACCTAAGGAGATATCACATTCATACCATTTAGGTTTTTTGTGTTCATTTCAGATATAAGTGAGGGCTTTGTTCTGGCATTGTACTATGACACACTTCTCTACAACATCTTGACAAACATTTATTAAATGACTTAGTGTGAAATTATAAATATTCTTGCTATAGACAGGCCTTGGAGTTCCTCTGAACCCAGAGGAATGGAAAGTAGGAGAAATGAATATGAAGAATTGAATAATGTCTACAACTTTGCTTATATTTCTTTTTCTGCTGTTATGTTTGCTTATTTGTAAGTTTGTTTGTTTTAAATAAAATGTAAGGCATTATAAAGCATACTTGGAGAACTGCCCAAAAGACTGTTTGCATTTCTTGGGAGCTTTACATCTGACATGATCCCTGACCTTATAGAGCTTATTATTATTGCCTTGTTGGGGGTAGAATACAAACAAAAGAATATCTGCTGAATGAATGAAAAGACTCCATTAAGGAAGTGAATTTGATTTTGGCTTGAAAAAATTGGTGGTAATTCATTAAATAAAAGGAAGACAATGCAGACAAGAGGATATTTTGCGATCAAAAGCATAAAAAGAGGAAAGCACAGAGTGCATTTAAAAGAGAAAATATTCTACTCTTGCTTTGATATAGAGAATGATATGGTATGAAAAGATGCTGGCCATATTGGGGAAGGTCTTGAATGTCAGGTAAAGAATAATCAATGAGAAACCAAAAGGATTTCTAAGCAGGAAAAAAGGAAATAAGAAAAATTAGTTTTGCAGTGATAAAGAGATAGGTTAGAGAGAGTGTGAAAGTGAAGGGAGAGAGACTTCTTAAAAGCTTATAATAATAAAGCAGACAGTTATATGAGTCTGCACTAGGGAAATGATATTGGGAGTAGAGAAGAATTCCTTATGTGAGGAATGTTACAAAAGTAGAACTCCATGATAATAATAACTATTGTAATAACAGCTAGAATTTATATAGTGCTTTAAAGTTGCAAAATACACATATTTCATTTGATTCTCATAACAATCCTGGGAGGTAGGTGCCATTTTTATTCTTATTTTATAGATGAGGAAACTGAGGCAGATTTGCAATTGAGTGTCACATAGGTACTAAATAACTAAGACTGAATTAGAATTCAGGTTTTCTTGAATCCAGGTTCTGTGCGAAAGAAAGAAAGAAACAAAGAAAGGAAGGAAGGAAGGAAGGAAGGAAGGAAGGAAGGAAGGAAGGAAGGAAGGAAGGAAGAAAGGAAGGAAGGAAGGAAGGAAGAAAACAGTTTTTTAAAAGTATGCTTCTGTCTGCATTCAGATTCCATCAATTCTTTCTCTGGAGATAGATAGCATGTTTCATATTAGGTACTTCAGAATTGTCTTGGATTTTTGTGGTTCTGAAAATAGCTAAGTCATTTGCAGCTGATTATTGCACAATATTGCCATTACTGTATACAATGTTCTCCTGATTTTCCTCACTTCACTTTACATCAGTTCATATATGTCTTCTCCAGGTTTTTTGAAAGTATTTTGCTCATTATGTCTTATAACACATTTGTATTCAATCATAATTATATACTACCAAAACTTGTTTATTCATTCCCTAATTGATAGGCATCCCCTCAATTTCCAATTCTTTGCTATTACCACAAAAAGGCTTCTCTATTTATAATCACGTATGTATTTCAAAACCTCTGTCATTTTTTCATGGATTTCTGAAGTATTCTGTCTTTTACCTCTATAAAGTTTGGAGGCAAAAAGTACTTACCTCGGTATTTTTAATGGTACTTCTTACATTGTCATTGATGGTCTGATTAATTAGTATATCAAAAATATACATGAGGAAGGGATCAGAAATTTTGATTCTCTTACTACTGATAGCATTGATCTTGCTTCTAAAAAATAAAACTAATAAAAATAAATAATAAGTTAAACATTAAAATGATGCTAAAAAATAAAACAGGACAGTTAGGTTTAATTGAAAGATGTTGATCCTTTCTTAGAAGTGCTTCTCAAAGGATAGAATTACATGGGAGAAATTCCATAAACAGACTAGCACTAAGACTGAAAAAATGTTCTGGCCCAGATTTGAGACCTAGCCTGGCCACCTCCTGGTAGATTACTTTTTCTTTATCATCCTCAGCTTTCTGTTATGGGAAGGGTTTTTGATTAGGTGATCTTTAAGATCCCTTCCAGTTCTATTGGTTGATGAAAATGTCAAAATTTCATGATTGAAGCCAGTGGGTGACAAAGAAGTAGGGACCAGACCCCTGTGCCAGACTCAGGAATAGGGGAACTGGGAATTCTTCCTTTTCTTTTTTTCTCTGCAGCCAGCTCTCAACTCAGAGTTCAGGATTAGAGGCAGAGAGAGTTTTTCCGATATGGTGTCCTAAGGCAGAGCTCTTATTAATGAAGTATGGGTTATCACTTAGAGATGGCACTCCATTTTTTGTTTCTACTTCCATTTCCCTGGAGTTGAGCCCTGGGTGTGAAATATGGATGATATAGACCACCCAGATGAACACTAAGGAAGGGTTCTAATGCTTCTTCCTAATTCTTGTCCCTGGATATATATTTTTTTTAAATTTTATTAAAACTTTTTATTTGCTAAATATATGCATGGGTAATTTTTCTACATTGACCCTTGCAAAACTTTCTGTTCCAAATTTTTCCCTCCTTCCCCCACCCCCTCCCCTAGATGGCAGGTAGTCCAATGCATATTAACTATGTTAAAATATATGACAAATCCAATATATGTACACATATTTATACCATTATCTTGCTGCACAAGAAAAATGGGATATATTATTTTAATCCAGCACATTTGTTAAAAACTTCCTATGTGTAAGGTACTGCACTAGGCTTGAGGGTACAAATATGAAAATCAGAAGAGCTTTTGTCCTCAAGAAAATAGAAATCTACTGGGACTGGGAAGATGGGGAAGAAGAAGTAAGATATATGCACAAATAAATATACTGTAAGGTAGACTGGGAGAAGGGCCAAATGGAGAGTATCCTAGGAAACACTGGAGAGGGAGGTCACTTTCAACTCAGTGAGAGGCAGGGGGAGAAACCTCAGAAGACTTCATGGAGTAAACCTTGAAGGTTTCCTTCAGATGATGGTGTCTGTCAGTCATCACTGCCAAAACTGAAAGGTGGTGGATGAATTTCTTTAGGGGGTGATGATTAGAAAGCCAGTGCTTCTCAAATGGCATTAAACAATTTCCTTCCTATTCCCCAAGGTCCTGGAGGGATTGAGTGACCCACAGAAGATACAGTATTGTTTCTATCTGCCTCTCCACATCTCTCTTGCCTCCACAGGAGAGGAAGGGGGAAGATGGAGAAAGGCAAGCGGTCTATCTATTCTATTTCTGAGGAATTTGTTTCTGTGAATAGGATCTTTGGATGTCCAATTCTCACCTGTAGCTCCAAACAGCTATGGCAAGCATAATGACTATACCCTCTTAAGACCATCTCAGCAGATGGGCTAAACCAGATTGAGGGTAATCAGTAGGCTTCAAACCCATCAGTGAGTCAGTCTATCTCAAGCATGTGAAATCTTCCTTGTGGAATGGATGGAAGAGAAAAATCTATTCCAATGGCCCCAAGAGCAGCTGAAGCAGGTACTGTGAAGTGCTTAGAACCTGGTCAGACATTAAAAATGCCAGAATCATCCACTGCATCCCAGACCATCCACTGCATCCCAGATCATCTACTGCATCCCAGGCCATCCACTGCATCCCAGACCATTCACTGCATCCCAGACCATCCACTGCATCTCAGGCCATTGCCAGTCATCTTGACTTTTGTCTTACCACTGAATTTCGATGACTCTGAAAGAAAGAGCCTGACTTCTTTGTGCAAGTCTGCATCACTTAAATCTATTTCATGCATCACTTAAATCTATTTCATGCACGAGTCAAGACATCACCTTCTGAGTTCACTGGTCCTCTATGAAAACAAAATATAAACAATAATGGCTCTAGAATCTTTATACTGTAGTCCTACTTGCCTCTGGAAAAGGCTCCGATGAATGCAAAGTAATGGCTTTTCTCTCCTTTATTAGATATTGGAGGGAGGGGAGAAGGGAGCAAGCATTGGGGAGGAGGTGGGGGACTGAGGGTCTAACCTGCAGGCAGACCTGAAGCTCTCAGCTGAAAGGGAAACTAATAAATGACTAAGGCTGAGGGAGTAGAAGGTCTGACAGTCAAATGAAGCTTTCCTGCAGAATAGGGAGGCAATGAGGCAGTTTACCAATTATGTTCTTCCTCCCTGTTGTAAAGGGCACAAGGGGAGGGGGCTTCCAGAAGAGGGAGCCATGAGAGCTGGGCAGGGGAGGTCTTAGGCCCCACCCAGGGCCTGGCTGGCTTTTTAGAACCTAACCAGGAGGATTTGGGAGATGATTTAAACCTGCCATATTTGGATCTGAATTTCTTTCCAGATTGACTTAAATTTATTTGTCAGTCTGCAGGAATTATCCTTACCAGAAACAAAGTGAGTAAAGCCAGGGTTTGAAGGAGACTCAACCTGGATCCTAGATCCTGAGGTGCTGAAAGTATATCCCTACTGTCATTGTTGCTTATGGTATATGTATTCTGGGGACAGTGAACAGAAGGGCAAAGGACAGACTTGCCTGGCAAGAATAAATAATTATTATCTTTATGCACTTGTTCAGTGTTATGGGAAATTGAGACGTACCTGTGCCTAGAAAATAATAATAATTTCCACATTTATATAGCAAAGCATTTTCCTTTAATACATTTTTAAAAGTGTTTTCCTCCCAACAAATAACCTTATGAAGTTAGTTGTTACAAGTATCTTACCGTTTTATAGATGAAGAAACTGTGATTTCAAAGAGATAAAGTTACTTGCCCATGATCAAGTATCAAGTCAGAGTCATATCCAGGATTCAAATGTTGATTTCTCTTGATTCTGTCCTGAATCAGGTGATCTCTCTATTCTACCAACTTTTTATTCAATGAGATGATTCTGCCTAGAGGAATAAATTATCGTGCCCCTAACAATGTCAATCAATATTTGTTTCTTAAATACCTACTAGGTATCAGTCACTGTGCTAAATTCTGAGGATACAAAAAAAAAGAGGAAAAAGATAGAGTCTTACAATCTAAAGAAGGAGACAATTTGCAAACAAATATCCAAAAAGCAAGCTATGAACAGGATAAATAGGAAATAATTAACAGAAGGAAGGCATCAGAATTAAGAAGATCTAGGGAAGATTTCCTGTAAAAAAATAGATTTTTAGTTGGGACTTAAAAGAAGCCAGGAAAAGCAGTAGGTAGAGTAGAGGAAGGAAGGTGGTCTAGACATGGGGAACAGCCAGAAAAAAATGCCTATAACCAAGACTTGGAGTGTCTTATTCATGCAACAGCCAGGAAGCTGATGTCACCAATGAAAGAGTACATTTTAGAGGATAAAGTATAAGAGGACTACCTGGAAAGGTAGGAAAGAACTGGATCATGAAGGGCTTTGAATGTCAAACAGAGCATTCTGTATTTGAACATCATGGTTCCTTATGAAAAAGGAACATTTTAGAAACAAAACACTCAAGAACTTGTGTGCACATTCACTGACTGTATGTATGTATGAATGTATTTGTGTGTGTCTGTGTAAAATACAGTTATCTCTATGCATAAAATTCTGTTGATTGAATGTCCTGTGATAAAAACTGCCAAATGTTTTACATCTTCTGGTCCATTTCAGCTTCAAGATGCTATACTTTTATGATTCACTGATTTTTTGAAGGTCAGAAAGGGCCAAAGACTGTTATCTTTATTATACAAGGGCAGTCAACTATGGCAAAAAAAAAAGCCAGTCATAGAGGAGGTAAGTGATGGAGAGGAAAGGACTATTACAGTTTAGTTACACTGTTTACCTTCCAGGCAAAAGCCTATATTCGCTTAGGTATCTGCATGAAAGAACAACATCATTCCATACTGTCTGTTAATCATTTAATTAATATGTATTAGGGCTCTACTTGAGTACTTTGCTACACTTGCAGGGAAGAAATAATAAGTTTTAAGACAGGTACTTGTCATCTACTAGCAAAATCCAGTTAAAGGGTCAAGGCATGCTGAAACAATAATAGACATATATATATATATATATGTATATATATATATATATATATAATAGGTTCTAGGCTTTATGGTCAACAATAAATACTTGAATATCTCACTGAATCAAAGTACTAAAGAGTCAAGGAAGACTTTATGAAAGAAATAGACTTGAATTAAATAAAAACAGACCAAATAAATCCAAAATAGATAAATGTATGAAGATTAGAAGTGTAAGTCACATAGTGATAGAACAATGAGGAGACCATTGTGCCTAGATCAATTGGGAAACAGTGAGAAACAAGGTTAGATAGAGATTGGTTATTAATGGTCTTAAAAGTCAAACAGTGAGCATTAGCCAATGAATGTTTTTTGAGCAAGGGTATAATATAATTAAATGGTTTTAAAGGGGAATTAATGTCATCCTCCATAAATAGTCCTTCTCTGATGCTTCTTGTGGTATAGAGGTGTTCCTAGGTTCTTAAAGGATATGTCATGTTTAATCATGCTGAAAAAAACTTTGATAAGTATGCTTTCTGTCCAAGAATCACTTTAAATAAGAACAGAAAGCCTCAACAGCAGCAGGCTGACTTCGAGGTCTTGAATCCTTTGGCCATACTAATCCATGAAACAAAAAATTAAAAGTGGTCTTTAGCTCTTTGAAACCTCCTTCCACTTCTGCAGTGATGGGCACATTAGTTGCTAAGTATCTGATTTTTAAATAGTCTATAAATATTAATTCAGCTATTTATGCCATAAAGGAATTGATCAGGTGAGTCCCTGATCAATATGATAATTCTCACCAGTCAATCTAACAAGGTAGCTGAGCAGGAGCTTTGTTTAGAGACATCTGTGAGGCGTTACTCCAAGGAGGTAGGCATGTCCATTTTTACTTAAGAGGACATTTCAAAGACTGAGGCTACGTCAAAGATAATTTGCTGATTGGAACAGCTCTTGGTGGAACTGCTTTATTCTATAATATATAAAATTGAGTTCTAAGTCCAACTTTCTAGTTTGCTCTTCTTTTTCTCCTCCTCCTCCTCCTCCTTCTTTTTCTTCTTCTTTTTCTTTTCTTTTTTCACCTCTCTGTCACCAAATATGTCAGGGTAAACAGGTTGGGAGAAGGAGCTGTGCTCATATAAACTGTGCATCCCTCAGAAGCACTTAGTTGATGATGATTTGAGGCAGAAGTGGACATGTCTTTGCATGCAGCCTAAGAGAAGTCATGAGAGTAGAATTTCTTATCTTAACAGATGGTAGTAGCTGGGACACTGATAGATTCCTGCAGAAACACATGGCAGATATAGATATATCTGTGCCCATTCAGCCCAAGAAGATGGTTTATGGACAATACTCATGAACCTCAAACTTTTGCATGGCATAAGTGTGTGTGTGTGTATGTGTATGTGTGTGTCAAGTCCCTAAAGAGTGTTGTACTAGCTTTTTAGCCAGGAAAGAAAAATTCCTGGGTAGTTATTTGGATGACCCAAAATTTGAGAATTCATGAATTAGACCTTCTAAAAATGAGAAGGCAATATCCTGATGTGTCATGCTCCTTGGAGAAAGAAGACAACTGCACAGTTTCTGCGCAGTGTCCTCCTTGAAGAGCAAAGCCAGTGAGTTACTCAGACAGTGCAGATCCAGTGGGAAAGGGCTTGAAGGTTCATTCCCCTCCCCTAAAATTTATTTACCTTCCAAGAAGTAAGCCACGGAACTTTGGAAAGGATAAGTGACAAAATAACATTACAAAAATAAAATTGCATTTTAACAGACAGGAAATGGTTGGTGACTGGTGTGGGAGTCATTTCTAAATCAGGTGTCTGTTTACAGACAAATCATTGATTTGTTAAAGCAAAGATAAAAATTAACACCAAATTAGAAGAATGAAAATGATAATGTGCAATGAAAACAGCTCCAATATGATCTATTTAAATAAGCTATTGATGCCAAAAACATGGGGAAAGGATTTCAGAACAGACACAATTACCATTTTCTATAGAAGTTTAACCAACACAGAATAATCACTACAATAAGGAGGCTAAAAGAGCCTACAAACAACCTTCTCAGACAGTAAATGCTTGCTTGCTTGCTCTCCTTGCTACCCAAAAAGATACATCACCTAAGGGCAATACTCTTAAGATAGAACTCATTTGCAAAATCTTGCAAAGGGGAATCATGGAAGATTATGAACAATACTATTTTTATAAGCCAGAGAGTAGTAACAGAGAGAAAAGCTAATTTGCAGGTGTGAGATCTATTTAAACTAGATCATCTCAAGATCCCTTAAGGATGAAACCAGAAGGCCTAACAACAAAAGTAAAAAAAAATCTGTCAACACTTCTATAACAATTCACCTTATCAATAACAGTAAAGCCATTGCATTTAGACTATAACTAAAAATTATTAAAGAAAATAAAGATGGAAAGAATGGCTGGACCAGACACAGTAAAGATCCTTTAAGGCGGTGACTCAATTTTTAGGTCTGTAAGTGATTGAATTTTCAAGATATATGAAAGAGAAGAAAAAACAAAATAATTGGGGGAAAATCACAGATGTTATTATTGCTGAAAAACAAGTCAATTGAAAGGACATCAATATCTACCAAACCATATGCCTACTTTTTCATCTCTACAAAATATGAAAATAACTTACACACATATAATTCAGGACATTCTTACTGAAAATGTGAGAAATGAACAAATAGACTTTTGTAAACATTATGCTACCACCTAACTCCTCTTTAGTTATACAATTGACAGAAAGGTGTACATAATTAAGGATCTCACTGTGTTTATTTTGTATTAATTATAAAAGCATTTAATTTGATACATAATTTATTTTATTATATTTATATTGTTTATATTAAAAATTATAAAGTCATTGCATCAATATCTATATGGATATAGAAAGATAAGACAAAGATAAAAATAGATAGATTAGATGAAATGGGCCCAGAATTGAATAGGAAGAAGAGAATTGGATACATTTGAATTGAATAAGAAGTAGAAAATAAACAGCTAGGTTATATAGTTGCTAGGGCATGGTAGGTATGCAGTCAAGAAGACCCAAGTTCAAATATTTAGTAACTGTAGGATCCTTGTCAAGTCACTTAACCTCTCTTTGTCTATTTCTTCATCTATAAAATGGAAATAATAATAGCAATAATAATCATAATAAAAATAGTAATACCTCACAGTATTGCTGTAAATATCAAATGAGATAATATTTGCAAAGTGCTTACTTAGCACACTGCTTGGCATATCCTAGATAATGATGATGATGATGATGATGATGATGATGATGATGATGATGTTGAATCTACTGGAAATTAGGGCTTTCAATTACCCTAAACTTCTCTCTGACATAAAAATTTAAACATCCTTTTAAAAACACCATACTTGTTTTGGTGGTTCTGTCCATATGGCATATCTTGAAATACCACAATCTAAAGCATCAAAATTCCGGGTCACCCAAACAGGCTGCACAACATTTTATCAATACTGAGCTGCACATAAAAACAGCATGCAAGATGTCATCAAAGAAAGTGCAGTGTAATAAGAACAAGAAGGAGAAATAACCAAAGTTCACTTCTTTGGTACCCTTGTCATGTTAAGAAATCTAGAGGCAAACTCCTTGTATGGTAGGCAGCTTCCCCTTCTACCCCATAAAATATTTTCTAAAATTTATAGATATGAGATTTGAAAGTTAAGGAGAAAACAGGCAGGACCTACTATGTGCTGACACTGGATTAAATGCTTTACTAACATTTCATTTGGTTCTCACAATGATGTGAGGTAGATGCTATTATGATACCCATTTTACAATTGAGGAAACTGAAGCAGACAGCAGTCAAGTGACTTGCTTAGGGACACACAGCTAGTAAATGTCTGAGACTAGATTTGAACTCAGGTCTTTTAGACTCTAGACCCAGCATTCTGCTCACTGCACCGCCTCTTTGATGAAAAATCCTAAGTGACTTCTCATCTGAATTTCTAAGTAAAATGCTCATGTTGAAATCATATTTAATTGAATTACTAAGGTATATATACTATATCCTGGTTTATTGAAAAATTGATTCCTTCACTAGTTATATTGTCCATCTCTCATGTTATTTCCCATCCAAGAGACACTGATTATATATCGAGGGACCATAGAATCTAGGAGTTAGAAAGGATCTTCATCTAGTCTAACTTGAACCTAAAATATGAACTTCCTCTGGATCCATCCCTGGGCAATACCTACTGTTAAGAAGTTTTTATTTGTTTGTTTTCTGCATTTTTATTTATAATGAAATTAAATCACTCTCTTTGTAACTTAAACCCTTGTTCTGAGCCCAGTTCTCAAACCAAGCAAAATAAATAAGCCCCCTTTCCCATATGGTGAAAACAATTCTATTTCCCACCAATCTTTTCTTCTCCAAATATCTTTAATAACTTCAGCTACTTTTTGCATTGAGTGGGTTTCAATTTTCCCTTCTCTGATTCCCTAATCCACTATGTCAGAGTACTTCCTAAAATGTAGCGTCTAGAGGGCAGCCAAATGATATAGTGGATAAAGCATCAATCCTGAAATTGGGAAGACCTGAGTTAAAATATGGCCTTGGACATTTCCTAGCTAAGTGACCCTGGGCAAGTCAGTTAACCTCTGTCTGTCTCATTTGTGAAATGGAGATGATAATAATAGTACCTATCCTTAAATTTCAAAGGATTGTTAAGAGAAGCAAATGATATAATATTTATAAAATGCTTAGCAGAGTGCCAGGGACATAGTGGGTGCTATATAAATGTTAGCCATTATTTTTTGTCAATAAAAAAGGCAGCAAAAATGTGCTACAGAGTAGACCAATCAAATAGAAGGAAGAAATGGAATAATGACAACAAATGGATGATAACTAATAGGAAATCAATCACAGATATAGCACATACAATGAAATAGAGATTGAATGTGGATTTCACCTATCCAAGAAGATGTCAGTTTTCTTTCTGCTAAAATCATTCAGACAATAAATATTTATTAAGCACCTACTATGTTCCAGCTAAGCACTAAGGATTAAACAAATGGCAAAAGACAGTCCCTCCTTTCATGGAGCTCATAATCTAATAGGGGAGTCAACATGCAAACAACTGTGTATGAGCAAGTTATATACAAGGTAAATTGGAAATATCTATCAAAAGGAAGGCAACTAGGCATAAGAGGATTGGGAAAAGCTCCCCAAAGGTAGGATTTTAGCTGTGAGATGAAAGAATACAGAAGGCAGAGATGAGGAGTAAGAGAATTCCAGACATAAGAAACAGACAGTGAAAATACTTCGAGTCAGAAGATGGAGTCTCTAAGGGGAGAAGCAGCAAAGAGACCAGTGCCCTCTACTAAAAACATAAAAACTAATAATTTTTTGTTTACAAATTAACAAATGTCAGAAAATATGAAACTATGTTCATCAAAGAGGTAGAGGAAGAGATGAAGGAACTGCTTTTCTCGGCATGACTTTGACTAATAATAGAAAGACTGGTTGCTGAAATAAAAGTGATGAGAACTTTGGCAGGAAGTGACCAGACCACAGTAGAGTTGGCTAGAGATAAGAAAGAGGAAACTTTGATATGCCCCTTTGATTTTGGGGGGAATATATTCCAGAGATCACAGTTCTATCATTTTTCAGGGATTTTAACTTAAGAGAGATAGAATGCTCTCAAAAACAAAACTCCAACAATAATCCAATAAATATGTATTAAATGCTAGATATGTGTGAGCTACTATGATAGAAAGACAAAACAAAAAAGATCATAAGTAAAATGATTCTGAGAAGTTAAAAAAGAGGGGTGCTGTTTAAAGAGTCTAATGGGTATGCATAAGGAATTCATCATCCATCTTAATGTTTTTTAAAGACTTATACATGGGGGGAAAGGGCAGATAAGTGCTATCCTGTAAGAATTGTTTTGAGAATGTTAATGATCTGATGTTGGTGATAAATTCTAGGAATAAAAAAAAAACTTTGGGGAGACTATGTTGAATACAACATAGAAATAAAATTGATAGGAACCAAAATTAAGAACTTTAAGGTACCTTAGAAATCATTTATTCCAACCTTTTCATTTAAATAATGAGTAAAGTGCCTCCAAATAGCTAAGTGACTTGATAAAAAGTCATATAAGTAGTAAATAGCACAGTCAAGATTCTCACCCAGTCCCTTCTTGCCATCTAATTCAGAATTCTTTTCAGTATTCCATTCTACCTCCAAATTTGTGGTGCATTAGAATATTGCTCTCTGCATGATGGAACTACTCTCCTGCTTGATTCTATGGGATGATCATAATAATTAATTCTATTTTGCTTTTTTTTTCTCTACCAAGGAGAGTTATCTTTGGAATGAGGATTGAACAAAAATGATAACAGAATTTAAGCCTAGAAATAACAATATGTTAAGGAAATACATAGCTTTTTTGCAATGAATTAAAACCATTAGATCTGAATGAAATTGAGTTGCAGGTATTGCAAGAACTAGAAGATGCTCCTATTCTATTAAAGGCAATGTGACACAATAGAGAGAATGGTAGACTTGGAATCAATAGGGATCTGGTTGATCCCACCTCTGGCACTTGTAGTATTACGGGCAAAACGCTCTTTCTGAGTCTGTTTCCTTATTTGTCAAATGGGGATAATATTTGCTTAAGTACTTAATACAAGATGTTTTTGAGTATCAAAAGAGATAACATGTTTTAAAGTACTACATGGCTATACAGTTATTATTATTATTTTAAAATTGTATTTATTCTATTTTCCCCACTTATATTTAAAACAATTTTTACATCTGTTTTTTAAAACTTTTGAGTTCCAGATTCTTTCCCTTATCTCCACCCCCAGCCTCCTTTAAGAAACACATGTAAAGTTATACAAAAAATTTCCATAAAAGTTGTGAAAGAAAACAAAAATCTCTCACCTAAATAAAGGAGAGAGACGAGAGAGAGAGAGAGAGAGAGAGAGAGAGAGAGAGAGAGAGAGAGAGAGAGA
>JAJPUD010001422.1:67483-124013 GCA_023553655.1 Myrmecobius fasciatus | reverse complement strand
AGAGAGAGAGAGAGAGAGAGAGAGAGAGAGAGAGAGAGAGAGAGAGAATCTTCAATCTCTATTCAGACACAATCAGTTCTTTCTCTGGGTATGGATAGGATTTTCCATCGTAAGTCATTCAGAACAGTCATGGATCATTGTGCTGCTGAGAATAGCAAAGTCATTTACAGCTGGTTATCTTGGAATATTACTATTACTTTGTATATACTACATTTTATTTTGCTTGAGTTCATGGAGGACTTTTCAGGGTTTTTTTTTTTTCTGAGAGCATCCTGATTATCATTTCCCATAAAACAACAATATTCCAGCATAATCACATAACACAATTTATTCAGCTATTCTCCAATTGATGAGCATTCCCTCAATTTCCAATTTTTTGCCCTGAGAAAAGAGCTGCTATAAATATTTTTGTTCCAGTTATTATTATTGCTGAAAAACTATGAAAAAAAGAAATGCCACATTACTGAAGAAGGCAAATGTATCAATTTTCAAAAAAAAGAGTATATTCTGCCATCCTTAAATTAATTTTTAAAAATTTAACTTTAAAAAGGTTAATTGTTGCTGGGAAATTCTAGAAAATAGCGTTAAAAGGAATGGTTTATGACTCCTATAAGGAAAAGGCTAGGATTGCTAAGAGTCAGCATGAACAAGGTTTATCAGACCAATCTCCTTTCCTTTTCTGACAGGGTTACTAAATTAGATCTAATCTAATTTAGATTGGGGAATTATAACAGATATAATATATATGGTGGCATTTGAAAAAGTTCATTATAATTTCCTACTGTCAAACTGGAAAGATGAGAGAAATGTGGATTGAAAGATAATGGAGTTAGGAATCAAAGTCCAGTAATTAATAGATTCCTATTGACATTTGAGAAACTCTTTAGTGGAATACCCCAGGTCATTAGCCCTGTTTGATTTACATTTGAAACTATGACTTAATTAAAAGCATGTTTTAACTTTTTATAATAGCTTTTTATTTTTCCAAATACATACAAAGATACTTTTCAACAGTCACCTTTGCAAAACCTTTGCAAATGTTTCTATTCCCCCTCCCCTAGACAGTTGCAAGCAATTCAATATAGGTTAATCATGTATAGTTCTTCTAAACATATTTCCCTATTTGTCATGCTATATAAGAAAAATCAGATAAAAGGGGAAAAAACATGAGAAAGAAAAAACAAGGAAACTAACAACAACAAAAGTAATGCTTTGATCCATATTCAGGCTACATGGTTCTTTCTCTGGATGTAGATAGCTCTTTCCATCATAAATCTTTTGGAATGCCTTGAATCATCTCATTGTTGAAAAGAGCCAAGTACATCACAGTTGATCATCATATAATCTTTCTGTTGCTGTATACAACATTCTCTTGGTTCTACTTATTTCACTCAGCATCAGTTCATGTAAGTCTTTCCAGGCTTTTCTGAAATCAGCCAAGCATGTGTTTGTTTGTTTAGTTGTTTAGCTGATGACTTTTAGGTGACTCAGATCCCCAAAAAATCATTGAACCATAGACTCAGATGAAATATTAGAGATCATCAGATTCATTCCCCTCATTTTCCATTTTAACCACTAAGGAGGGCTGTGGACAAAAAAAATGATAAAAATGTAACTTTATTGGGATAATTGTTGAATTCTGTTTGAAATAGCAATTCCACAAATATTGGGAAGGAAGACATGGCTTGCCAAAGTGAAACAAATTGAGAATTTTGTTAGACTGCAAACTCAATGTGAGTCAGCATTGTTTCAGAACAGCCAAAAAAATTCGGTGTTATCAGATCATAGCTTTAATTATAATCTAATTAATAGAAGTATAGCAGGAACACAAATCTTCCCCCATAGGACAGGAGCACACAAGGAAGCAAGTGGCTTTGTCCTCTCCCTCCCCTCCCTTTTAAAGCTCTTTCTCAGAGTAATCTATGGTAACTTGAAGTAGCCAACCTAGCTATCGCAAAGAAAGATAAGGGATGGAGTAGCAAATAAAAAATAGGCATGCCCCATAAAACCTGGGACTCAGTGGGACATCCAGTTAAGCTCTCAGAGTCTCAATTTCTTCCTCTATAAAATGGGATAGGGAGCACCTATCTCACACTGTCATTGTAAAGTTCAAATGAAATAATTTATGTAAAGTACTTTGCAAACCTTAAAATACTATGCAAATGTCAACCATGAAGGATGATGATGATAATGATGATGATGATGATGATGATGATGATGATGATGATGATGATGATACAATGATTCAAGGTTCCTAAGAGGAAAAGACTCTCCATGAGACAACCAGAAGTGAAAAATAAAAACTAATTTAAGAAGTCACAGAATCATGTAATTTCAGAGCTGAAAGGGATCTCAGCCTCTTCTCTAATTCAGTTCATCTTTGAAGAAGAATATCCACTATAACATCATATGGCTTTGATTTAAAAAACCTCCAATAAGCAGGAACCCATTACTTCCTGAAAAGCTTATTTCATTTTAGATCTCTAATTATTCAGAATTTTTCCTTGTATCAAAGCTAAATTTGACTCTTTGCAACTTCTACTTAGCTTTTAGTCTTGCCCTCTGAATATCTGTTCTTTCTTCCATATAATGATAATAATAATAAATGGCTGGCATTTATTAAGGTTTTTAAAGAGCTTCATATATGTTAATTAATTTGATCCTCACAATAACTATATGAAGTAGGTGCTATTATTGCCTCTGTTTTAGAAATAAGGAAACTGGGGCTGTGAGAGGTTGACTTCCTTAAGATCACACAGGTAATAAAGGCAAGATTTGAACTCTTACCTTCTTGATTCAAAACCAACCCTTGATCCACCTAGCTGACTCTTGCAACATTGACCCTTGCAAAGCCTTCTGTTAAAAATTTTTCCCTCCTTCTCCCCCACCCCCTCTCCTAGATGGCAGGTAGTCTAATACATGTTAATTATGTTAAAATATATGACCCATCGAATATATGTATACATATTTATACAGTTATCTTGCTGTACAAGAAAAATCAGATCTACAAGAAACAAAACCTGAGAAGGAAAACAAAATGCAAGCAAACATCAACAGAAAGCATGAAAATGCTATGTTGTAGTCTATACTCAGATCCCACAGCCCTCTCCCTAGGTGTATATGGCTTTCTTCATCACTGAACAACTGGAACTGGTTTGAAACATCTCATTGTTGAAGAGAGCCCTGTCCATCAGAATTGATCATCATATAGTCTTCTTGTTGCCGTGTATGGTTCTGCTCATTTCACTTAGCATCACTTCATCTAAGTCTCTCCAGGCCTCTCTGAAATCATCCTGGTAGTTGTTTCTTACAGAAAAATAATATTCCATAACATTCATATACCATAATTTATCCAACCATTTTCCAATTGATGGGCATCCATTGAGTTTCCAGTTTCTAGTCACTACAAAAAAGGGCTGCCACAAACATTTTTGCACATGTGGGTCCCTTTCCCTCCTTTAAGATCTCTTTGGGATATAGGCCCAGTAGAAACACTGCTAGGTCATAGGTATGCACAGTTGGATAATTTTTTGGGCATAGTTCCAGATTGCTCTCCAGAATGGCTGGATCCGTTCACAGTTCCACCAACAATGTATCAGTGTCCCAGTTTTCCCACATCCCCTCCAACATTTGTCATTATCTTTTCCTGTCATTTTAGCCAATATGACATGTGTGTAGTGGTATCTCAGAGTTGCATTTCTCTGATCAATAGTGATTTGGAGCACCTTTTCATGTGATTAGAAATAGTTTTAATTTCATCATGTGAAAATTGTCTGTTCATATCCTTTGACCATTTATCAATTGGAGAGTGGCTTGAATTCTTATAAATTTGAGTCAATTCTCTATATATTTTAGAAATGAGGCCTTTATCAGAACCCTTAAATGTAAAAATGATTTCCCAATTTATTGCTTCCCTCTTAATCTTGTCTGCATTAGGTTTGTTTGTACAAAAACTTTTTAACTTAATATAATCAAAATTATCTATCTGGTGTTCAATTAAGAGTTCCAGTTCTTCTTTGAACACAAATTTCTTCCTTCTCCACAGATCTGAGAGGTAAACTGTCCTATATTCCTCTAATTTTCTTATAATATCACTCTCCGTGTGTGACAAATCTTTCAAGTAAATTGAAGACAATTGTCATAAAAATTTGGGTACTTGAGACCCTTTGATCCTGAACTGAGTAATTTTTAACAGATAAACTTCAAGAAGATAATAGATACTTTATTTATAAAACATTGACTAAGGTACAAAGGGTAGTCTCCTGTCTCCTATCACTTCGATGTTGGAAGAAAAGAAAAACAGAGTTCTTACTACTAATTGGTGAAAGCATTGAAGCTACAACTTCAAGAGAATGCAAAAAATATAATAGTTATATGTGAAATGGGAGTGGGAAAATAGATAAAGATTTCTCTACAATCCCCAGCCTTTTTTGTTAGTCCTTATTTCTTTTCTGGAAAGTCCAGGAAATATTCTCATAACCACCTAAAACTACCTTTGTATGAGAACATGCAAAACTATGGAATCCAGGTGTACAAGAGAGAATATCAAAAGAATATATTCTCCCTAGATGTGTGGCCCTGGGCAAGTCACTTAACCTCAATTGCCTCAGCAAAAAGCCCCACCCCCAAATAAAAAGAATATATTCACATTTTGAGCAAAACCAGTGTCTCCAGAATGATCTCTTTGGGTGCTCAATTGCTATAGAGCACATGCCCTGCGGGGGAGTGGCCAAACTTCATAAAGTCCTCAAATGATCTGCTATAGAAGGTGGAGTCATGGAAGAGAGAAAATCAAGCCTATATGAGATTATTATCACCTCCTAAGAGTTAACAGAAGGTACAGGAGGCAGGCTTTGGAAGATGATAGGGAAGAAAAAAACTGAACTTCTCTTCTTGTTGGAGCATTATCCAAAGCATTACTATGAGTCATAAATACTGTACAAGTTTTTGTAGTGATGGTTTCTTGCAGAATGGGAAGGATTCAGTTTAGATGCAAGTTTTTCCTATTTCAATTAATTTAAAAATTAAAATTTTAGGAGCAGCTAGATGGCACAGTGGATAGAGTACTGGCCCTGAAGTCAGGAGGACCTGAGTTCAGATCTGGCCTCAGACACTACTTCTTAGCTCTGTGACCCTGGGCAAGTCATTTAATCCCAATTGCCTCAGCAAAAAAAAAAAAAATTAAAATTTTATATTTTGAATCTTGTAAGTCCGAATGCTTATGAGAGAAACTAATAGCTACCTTTGGAGACATGTTAGGGACTGATATTCCTGGGTTTCATGTGAGATGGGCAATGAGCCAGAGAATTAATGATCCCTAAAGTATACCTGGAGCCTTTGTATCATAAAAGAGTCTTTGATACAAAACTATAACATACAAATCCAGGGAGATAATACCCCTGCTTTACTCTGCTCTGGTAATATTATAGATATAGATACAGATACACACACACACACATATATGGGTTATAGTGTTAAGTTCTAAGCTCCACAGATTCATAGAATCCATAAATTTATAAGCAAAGCCATCTAGGCATTCATTCAAATAATTGATAAAAATTCTTGAGAAAAACAGGAATAAAGGAGAGGGTCAATAAGAGTTCCTCTTCCAGGTTGATTTTTGATCTATTAAATGGTGTTCTTTGTATCTAGTCTTGTCAACTGGTTTTGAATTCACTTAACTCTGTCATCAACTAGTTTATATCTTGTCCACAGAGATATTAGAGGTTTTGTTAGATGCCTAGCTGAAATCCAAATATACTGTCTGTAACATATCTCTGATCTATAAAAGGAAATAAGATTAGTCTGATAGGATGATATTGAGAAATCCTTGTAGACTTGTTGTGATTGCTGCTTTTCTTAAGAGTTTATAAATCTTTCTTCTCTCATTCATCAAATATTCATCAAACTCAAAAAAGTTAAGCATTTATTTCATGCAAAATTCTGTGCTAGGAGCTGGAGGTACAAAGAGAGAAAAACACAGTTCCTTCACTTGAGTAGCTTATGATCTAACAAAGATAATAGGTGAATATAAATATGTGTGGTACAAAGTAGAACATTAGGACAATGAAAGAACCAAACAAAGTGATATACAAATAAGTGAGGTTAGAGAGATCACTTCCAATGGAAAAGTTAGAGAGGACTTCATGGAAAATATGAACCTTAAAGGAAGAGAATTTCCATTTTAGCAACAGGGAGGGAATGACCTATGCTAATATTCAGAGAGGGAAGAGTACCTGATAAGTTGAGTGTGTAAAGGGATAAAGTGTGAAATTATGGAAGGTCCACTTAAAGACTCTGTTCTACTCTAAGCATTAAATAGGGGTGTGGTTTGGTCAGGGATATTATGCATCAGGAAAATAATTTGACATCTGCATGTGATAAAAGGGTTAGAGAAGAAAGAATTAGAGGCCTGAAAGGACAGGTGCTTAAGAACAGCTCATCTCTAGTATAAAAGAATGACACCATTCTGTAAAGATAATATCAGTAACAATAAAGTTTTTTAAGAGCAGAAAAAAAATTCTTGCAGCTATTCTGGGAGTAAGAGGAAGAACAAGAAAGATCCAGAACCAATTAGGAAGCAATTATAATTATCTAAACAAAAGATAAGAGCAGCTTGAACTAGAAAAGATAGTTACAAGAGAGATTATTGAGGAAGAATCTACAAATTTTGATAATTGGTTGGATATATATTAGATGCTAGTTGGGTGTGATCCTTAGCAAGTCATTTAATCCTGTTTGCCTCAGTTTCCTTATCTGTAAAATGAGTTGGAGAAGGAAATGGCAAACCATTCCAGTATCTTTGCTGAGAATTCCAATTGGGGTCACCAAGAGATATGACTGAAATGAATGAATAAAGGATGGATATATGGGGAGATGATGAAGGGGAGAGAAGAATCAAAGATAATTCCAAAGTTTTAGGTCAATGGAATCATTCAACAACGATAGGAAAGTTAAAGGAATGACAAATATGGTAATATGTTTTGCATGATTGAACATCTATAACATATCAAATTGCTTACCGTGTTAGGGATGGGGTAGTTGAGGGAGAAAAAAGAATTTTGAACCCACAATTTAAAAAAAAGAATGTTAAAATTGTCTTTACATGTAACTGGGGGAAAATAAAATGTTATTTTTTTAATGAAATTTAAAAGGGCAGTGTTATGAAAACAGGTGATGAATTTAATTTTGAACATACTGAATCTGAGGTGCCAGTGATAAAGACAGTCTAATAGGGATCTGGAAGAATAGACTTGTAGTTCAAAGAAGGTAGCCCTTCTATCTAGAATTGTATCTAGAATCTAGTTCTAGCATTTTGTAAGGAATTGAAATCAAGCTCACCAATCTTGACACATCCATCTTCTTCCTTTAAAAAAAATTGGCACTTTGTTTATGTCTTCAGTCTCATGGAACATTTTCTATTTTCTGTGATTCTTCAAAAACTGCTGATTGAAATTCAGTAATCACATCAGCAAGTTCATTCAGCATCAAGAGATGCAATTCATCCATGATTGGTTGAACTCATTGAGGGTAACATGATGCTCTTTTCCCATCTCCTCACTTTTCCTGCGTCTGGTTTCTGTTAAACATTTTTGCTCTGTCTTTTCTCTTTTGAAAATCATTATCCTCTTGAGAATACAAAGTTAAGACAGGAGTTCATTGGCACTGCTTTTTCTGCCATCAGTTATTCCCTCACCCTATTATCAATTATCATGCCTTCACCACCCCATAATTAGTTATTGTTTCTTCATCACCCTGTCATCAGTTATCAAGACTTACCCCTTCTCCTACCCTCTCTAATCAGTTATCATGACTTCATTACCCTAAACAGTGGTTCTGGCTTTTTTCATTCTTCCTTAAAGTAGCTTGAAGGTCCTTTTTTGCTCTTCTTTGGTCAAAAAACATCCTTTTAAACTTTAACATTACTGATATTATCTTTATAGAACTATGTCATTTTTTTTACATCAGAGCTGAGTTCCATCTTAATTAATTAATTTCATTTTAATACAAGTCCTTTCTTGTCCTGCATACAATCAGCTTGTTTCCTCTTTTCTTCCTCAATGGAATTATTTCCCCAACTTCATAATTACAATTCATTCTTGAGATTTCCACAGTCTTCCTAAGTCAATTTCCTTTTATAGTCTCATGTCATGAAACCTGTCTTTTCTCTGAATTTCCAAAAATCTTTCCCCCTAAAGTCTTGACTATACATAAATTTATCCATGATTATGAGGAATCCTAAGGTGATGTGATCATTTTTTCTCTTTACCCAGTATTTCTTCTTTATTAGCCAGTTCCTCTTTATTAGTCAGAATCAGGCCCAAAATGTCCATTCTTCTTATCGCTTCTTCTACTTTCTGAAATATGGTGTTATCATTGAGGTAAAATTATATCAATTGCTCTGCTTTTAGCAGAGAGAAAATTTTTGTGGATGAATAGATAGATAAGGCACCCATTACAACTATAACTCCCAAAAATGATCTTCAAATATTTATTATTATAGCTTGAAAAATCTATTTTCTGATTTTCATTTGTTTATTTTGTAAAATTTTGATAAGTAGGGTCCACTCTATTGGTCTCTCCTTGATAGTGGAAGAATGGAAGAACTTGTGAATGTGTGTGTGTGTGCGCATGCACGTGTATGTGTATATATATATATACACATACATATATATATATTTATATTTAACAGAGGTTTGGAGCATGCTCACACCACCTAAAATGGAGGCAGTTATATGAAAGATAGCAAGTCTATTTCTCAGAAGCAGATCCCTGATGTCTCTGACATGGGTGCTTCCATTTAAGTGGAGACTAGAATCTCCAATAAGAAAATCATACTTCTACAGTCTCAAGCACTTTTCACCATTCATTGAACATCAACCATATAGAGAGAATTATGCTGGATTCCAAGGAAGATACAAAATATGTATAAGACTGAGTAGTTGATCTCATTGATCTTACAGTCTAGTAGGGGAGATATATGAATGAACAAATGTGATACACAATATTGCCTAATAAAAGAATTAAAGGTTTGGTGTGCTATGTGATATCTAAAGAAGAAGGATTTTTAAGCCAAATTGTATGTGTTGTCTCCCCAGTTAGAATGTAAGTTAATCCAAAAGTTAAAAATTGTTTTTGCTTTTTCTTTAGATCTCTAGAACTTAGCACAGTACTAAGTGCTTATAAATGTTTGAGTGGTTGGACTGAGAGAAGGAAAGTCATGAAGGAAAAGATAAAGGAAGGCTATCTCTGAATTGAGCTTTAGAACAGGGATGGGGAACCTTTTTTCTGCCAAGGCAATTTGGATATTATTAACATCATTCTTGGGCCATATAAAATTATCAACTAAGCAGTGTTGTACCTGGCTTCCAGCTCATCATTGCCTGCAGTTGCCTTGGCAGGGCCAGACCAAATGGGCCTTATACAGCCCGCAGGCTGGTTGTTCCTCACCCCTGCCTTAGAAGATGGGAAGAAAGGATATTCTAGGTGTGGGGAATGGTCAGAGTAAAAAACAAGCAAATACAGAATATGTTTTGGGAACACTTCTAACGTTTGCATGGATCCAAGCAGCTTTTTCTTTGTTTCTTTCTTCATTCAGAACTAGGATTCTGTCTGAATGTAGGCTCCATTGTATGATGCATAGTGCCAGAATTGGTGCTGGGGAGCCTAGATTCAGCTTCCTGGCTCTCATACTTATTAACTTTGTGTGGCCTTAGGCAAGGGACAACCCCACTGAGTCTTCAGTTTTCCTATCTGTAAAAACAGAGAGTGGGACTAGGTTCAATTCAACTGACATCTCTGTAATTGGGTACAAAGTATCATGCTAGTTACTTATAACACAACCACAAAAAAGTGAGACAAATTTTGAACTCAAAAGACTTACATTCTAATATGGGGAGATGTAACAGATATGTTGATAAGTAAAAACAAAATAGGATCAAAGTAACAAAAAAGTAATTTCAAGAGAATCTTAATACCTGGGAGGATCAAGAAAGGCCTTAATTAGAAATTCTACTAGATGTAGGGGTGGGATTCATTCCAGATATGGGAAAGCACAAAGTAAGAGGTACACTAAGATGTATGGAGACAGCCGGTTAGTTTCACTGAAACTGAGATGGCACAAGAGTAATTATTAGATAGTGCTGGGATGGTAGGTAGGACCCATATTGTTGATGACTTTAAATGCCAGACTGACTATTCTGTATTTTATCTTAGAAGAAATAAGAAGACATTTAAAAAAAAATTTCAGTAGGAGGGTGATGTGGCCCAATCTAAGTTTTAGGCACATCAATTTGACAGCTGAGTGGAGAATGGATTGGAGTGGGGGAGAGCCCTGAGGCAGGGAAACCAATTAGTGGCTATTGGAATAGTTCCTTTGAGAGGTAAAGAAGGCTTGAACCAGAGTAGAGGCGGTGTAGGCTGTATAGCAGAGAGGAGGGCATGAAAGAAAGATGTTGTGGGGGTACGAAACAGGAGACTTAGCAACTAATTGAATATGGATGGATCAGTGGTTCTCAAAGTGTGCTCTTTGGGCCCTTAGGGGTCTCCAAGACCCTTTCAGAGGTTCCATGAGGTTAAAAAAATTGTAATAATAACCAAGACATTATTTGCCTCTATTCTTTCCTTATATGGATGAGGTCGGATTTTCTTCATATATTTTAACTAAAACCACACATTACAACAGAATGAATGCTGAGCAGATATAAAAATCTGTCTTATATGAAATCAAATATTAAAGAAATTTCAAAAACTGAGTAACACCAGATCATTCTTCTGACTCATTTTTTTTGTTTTGGAAATATAGTTACTTTTTATAAAAAAATATGTTATTTATGGTAATGTGTAACGGGATTTATTGTTGTTGAGCTAAAAAAAATTAAATCCATTGTGATAGATGATCTGCCAAGTCCCTTCAATTCAATTCAACAAACATTTATTAAATACCTTTAATATTCATGGGTCAAGGGGTGGTAAGATACTTAAATCTGTGATTTAATTGTTTTGGGAGATCTTGGAAATGCTGCACAGCATAAAGCATCCACTGATACTCATTCAAAGCTCTCCCTTGCTCACCCCAGGAAGTTTATCCAATGTGCTAGAAGCCTTCCTCCTTGAACTTACATTCTAATGAGCTTAATGTAGATTACATTCTATTGCTCTAAATACAATGATCTTGTGGAAATAGAAGAATTTCAGGTCTCTATATTTCAGTATTGAGAAGATTCCTCTGTTACCTAAAATCTGCCATTGTTGGCCTTCTGACATTGGCAGCTTCTAAAGGGAAGTAATTTACAGCCATTCTGTAGGTAAAAGATATTTGTGAATCTTCAAGAGAAGCAATTCTCATTATTTGGTACATGGAAGAGGCTGACTAGAGATTCCTTCTTAGCCTTGCAGGTGATTTCCCTATTTGTTTAAAAAGCTGTGATAATTGAATTAACAAAATTCAAAAGATCTGAGAGTTTCAAGTGGAAGATGAAGGAAATGGGAGAAGGCTGGACCTACCACCCATGGGAAATGGGGTTGAATTGTCAAATTTTCCTTTCTTTTGTCGGGGAAGCATTAGGGGAACTGCTCTTGAGAAGGTGAAGTCTCACTTCCTTTATAAGGTATAGAACTAGGAGTTTTATCATTCTGAAAGGAAAATGCCATTAACAGAAAAACCCAATAGGAGTCTGAGATGCTGAGGAGTCTGGTCTTCTCTACAAGAAAAAGTCCAGCACCTCAGAGCCCATCTTCTAAAAGAGGGAAGGAGAAATTTGGCCTTAGTACTTATTTTAGGAAGAGTGTGTGTAAGGCTCAGGGATGGAGGGAGAATTTTTTGAAAGAGTGCCTTTTGCATAGTATGTTTGGAGAAGGGAACAAGGGGGTGTGGGTGTGGGTTGTTAAGGAAAGGGAGTTAGTAGAAGGAGGAGTAAGAGCATGGTGGAGCTCATTTAGGAGATGGAGGATAGCACTCTGCTTGTGAATGAAAATGTATATTGGGGAGGACGAATGAGCAGTCTTGCTACCATAGACCTTTTGAACTCGAATAGCATCTCTGCTTTTGTTATTATGGACTTGCTTTTGTTATTATTAGTGTCTAAGCTGGTCATTTCAATCCTGCCCAACTCTTTGTGACCCCATTTGGCAAAGATACTAAAATAGTTTTCATGTCCTTCTCCAGCTTATTTTACAGATGAGGAATTGAGGCAAAGAGGCGAAATGAAGCCCAGGGTCACTTGGCCAGTATGTAGCAAAGGCAGTGTTTGAATTTGTTTTCCTAGCTTTGAAGCCAGTTCTTATTGTGTCTAATGATTATTAAAGTAATAGTGAGTCAGTAAACATTTAGTAAACATCTGTTCTATGCCAGGCATTATGTTAAGCACTGGAGATACAAAAAAAGGCAAAAGATAGTCCCTGCCAAATGCAAATAAACTGTAATGCAGGATAGATTAGAAAATAGTCGACCAAGGGAAGGCACTAATATTAAGGGGGACAGGAAAAGGCTTCTTGAATAAGGTGGAGGAAGCTTTGCTTAGACTTGAAGGAAGCCAAAGCAGCCAGGAAATGGAAGTGTTGGAAAGAGGGAAGGCAGCAAAAATGCTTGTAGTTAAGAGGGTCTTGTTGGAGGCGAATGTCACTGGATTGCAGAGAATATGAGGATAGGGGCAGTAAGAGGAAGGCGCACATTATAAAGAGCTTTGAATGTTCAAGAGTGGGTTTTGTTTGATCCTGGAAATGATTGGGAGCCATTGAAATTTATTAAATGAAGGGAGAGTGACAACATCTGACCTAGGCATTACCAAGATTAATTTGGTAGCTGATAGTAGGATGGATCAAATGGGAGAGACTTGAGGCAATATAGTCAGCCAGCAGATTCTTTTGATGACAGTCCTGCTATAACTTGCTGAGAGCCTGCATCAGGGTGGTAGCAATGTCAAAGGAGAGAAGGGGGACTGTGTGAGACATATTGCGAAGGTAAAATTGACAGGATGGGGCAGCAGATTGGATATGGGAGGTGAGAGAGACAGTGAGAAGCCCAGGATGACACTGAATTTTCGAGTAGAGTTTCCATGCTAGGAATTCCTTCCTGGTACTTCTTGAGAAAATTGTGTTGGGTTTTTTTTTTTCAAATGTCAAGAAAAAAAAAACAGTTTCAAAATAGAGAGAAAGTAAAATTTCCTGCCAGAATGAAAGTTTAACAATCAACAGAGAGATATCACTGGTTCTAAGGAAGCCATTGACCTCAAGTCAGAAGCAAAAGCAGCAAATGCAGATGCACAGACTTAAAGGTTAAAGTGGACACTTCTAGAAACCAGGACAGGCTCAAGTAGAAAAGAAGGAGACATAATCTAATCAGTCTCACTTATAACTATTGTCATGTTATAAATATATGTTTGTGTCTTTGTCAGCTGCTAACAGAATCATTCTTCCAAATAGAGTAAATATTAATGTTTATATGCTTAGTATTTGTTGTGATTATTGAGTCATTTTAATCATGTCCGAATCCTTGTGATCCATTTGGGGTTTTCTTGGCAATAATACTGGAGTGCTTTGCCATTTTCTTCTCTAATTCATTTGACAGATGAAGAAATTAAGGCAAAACAGGTTAAGTAACTTGCCCAGGATCACATAACTAGTAAGTGTCTGAGGCCATCTTTAAACTCAAGGAGAGGAGTCTTCTTCCAAGCCCAGTATTCTATCTTCTGCCTCACCTAGCTGCCCCTAGACATAATATACTTTATACAAATCTTATGAGTAGAATTCCAAGAAATAACAAATTTTGGAAGCAAAATAAGTTTGTTACTTTTGCTAGGAAATCTATATGGTGCATTATTCAAATACTATCCAATAATGTTCACTTATATTGTTCAA
The DNA here is from genome assembly GCA_023553655.1 of Myrmecobius fasciatus. Lineage (NCBI taxonomy): Eukaryota > Metazoa > Chordata > Mammalia > Dasyuromorphia > Myrmecobiidae > Myrmecobius > Myrmecobius fasciatus. The sequence continues at coordinate 110,156 of JAJPUD010001422.1, read as the reverse complement.
AGGTTGAATATTTACTTTAGACAGTAAATACTAATACACTTAATACTTATTATTGTATATGTAGAAGGTTTTATCTCGATCAGGAGAAGGACATGTTCTTTATGTGAGAAAGGAGTGAATTAAAGAGACAGTGGCAGAAGGCATCTTCTCTATGTGATGTGAGATGAGGATTGATTTACCACAGTGAGGACCCGGTTGAGATTATGTAACATGTATTTGTAGGGGACCCAGTCACAATCCATATGGTTCTACAGCTTCATTCAGCAGTAGAGAAGAAATAAAAGCAACAGATTATAGGAGTAATCCAAGGCTAAACCTTAATAGGGCATGTTAAGCCTATCAGTTTATCAGCCAATCAGACAAGATACTCATTCACCAAAAAGTGAGGGATGATGGCATGAAAAAGAACTGAATACTCAGGGAATTAAAGGTCTTGGTGAGGATGAAGAACAGAGCTATTTTCCTGGAAAAGGACACCACATGTAAATAAATATGTACAAATCAGATATACATAGTGTGAGTGAAGGCAATCTCATAGGGAAGGCACTATTAGCAGAAGAGATTGGGAAAAACAGCCTACAGAAAGTGGAAATTGGGCGAGTCTTTAAGGAAGCCTGAGAAGCTACACTATAGAGTGCAAACTACAGAAATGCTACCAAATAATGAAATGGATGTCAAAAATAATAGTTATGTTTCATATGACTTTGAAAAAGAGATGGGCATGCATAGAATGGAATTTTGAAAAGCCCTTTATAAATGTGATAGTACAAATCCAGCAAATAGATCAAAACAAAATTATTTTTAAAAGCTTCTATCCGTGACAACCATTATGAATGGATTCATTCTCCTACCACATGTGACAGAATTTACAGATATTTCAGGACCTGTACCCAAGAGTATGTAAAGATCTACATCTTAGCCTTTATCATTTATATCTTTATCATTGTGGCCGCTACCATGGAAAGAAACACTGATAGGCATCCACTCAGTTTCAAGTTCCTTGCCACTACAAAAAGGGCTGTTACAAACTTTTTTGTACACATGGGTCCTTTCCCCTTTTTATGATCTCTTTTGGATATAGACCCAAATAGAGACAATGCTGAATCAAAGGGTATGTTTGCACAGTTTGATAGCCCTTTGGGCATAGTTTCAAATTGCTCTTCAGAATGGTTGGATCAATTCACAACTCCTCTAACAATGTAATACAGGCAATATTGAACACCATTTTGATCAATTAAAGGTAAGAAAAATGAAAAAATATATAGTGTATCTAGAAAATTAAAATGTCAGAATTCTTGATACTTTTAATTTAACAATTGAATGCAAAAGCTGAAAGATTAAGGAGTCAGAATACGTGAAGAATGGTTTACTTAGCAACAACAAAAAATTATATTAGAGAGACATGAGAAACAAAGAAAATCCATTTATGCCAGTCTTCAGGGCTGGCATCTTCTTGTCTTCAGGGGATAGAGTGATACCATTCCTACCTGTTTCCTCCACTTATCTGCTGGTCTAGCCTGCCTGTAGAGATAGGGGAAAATGCCCTCTCATTAGTTCCCCATCCCCATGCATCCTATCACTAGTCCCTTTCTCTGAGCTGCCTAAAATAAGACTCAAAGTCTTCAACCTCTAATCTTCCCTAGTGAACTTTTGGGATTTTACACTATATTTTTAAAGATGTTTATAGATTTTGTTGGGTGATACAAACTGAAAATATTCTGTATAAAATACATAAATATATAATTGGCCTCTATTTAGAAGGGTCACTGATATTCTCATTTTTAGTCACAAATATGTGATGCTTTCTATATTAAATATGGGTAAAACTTGCACCAGAAAACAAAATAACTTCAAAAAACTTCAAAACTCTATTTAAAGTGACAGTCATCATGATTCTGGAAGAATCCCAGAATCTGAGAGATCTAAGCGGGCATTTAATACCCCAATATAACAAAAGGATTCTCATTACAACCAACAAGTGATCATCCAATCACCCAAAGAGGGGAAACCCATCACCTCTCAAATTAGAATATTCTACTTTTGAACAGCTTTGATCATTAAGAAGTTTTCTCTTACATTAAGCTCAAATATACCTCTCTATAATTTCTATCTACTGCTTTCCTCTAGGGCTTAGTTGATTAAGTTAAATCCCTCTTTTACATTATAGAGCCCTTCAAATACATGAAGACAGATATCATATTCCCATTAGGTCTTCTTTACTGCAGGCTAAATATGCTCAATTTCCTCCATCAATGTAGGTCATGGACAAAAAAATCCCTTCATAATATTGGTTGTTCTCTTCTGGACATTCTCCAGTTCGCCAATGTTCTTTGTAAACCATGGAGCCCACAGCTTCAATGCAAAAATTCCAAGTTCTAATGAGAAGAGTAAACAAAGGAACCATCTCATCACCTCATTCCAGGATGTTGTATCTTAGTTATTTGCAGCCACACCACCCACTGTTAATACATGTTGGACTTCCAGTCCACTTTAAACCCCAAATCTTTTTCAGACAACTGCTAACTATGAAGCTGATTTTTTTTACCCAAATGCATATCTTTATATTTGTCCCTTTTGAAATTCAATGTGTTAGATCCTGCCCAGTACCAACTTATTAAGATTTGGGGGGATCATGGTCCTGTCATATACTATGCTGCCCTTATTGAAGTCATTGATTTAAAAAAATATATATTCAGCAATAGTGGGCCAAGCATAGATCCCTGAGATACTCCCTTGGAGACCTTTATTCACATTGACACAGCCTAATTAACAACTATTCTTTGAGTCCAACCATCCAGTTATAAGCCCATTGGATGGTATTATCATCTAATCCACATCTCTCTTCTGCAGAAGAATTATATGGAATATTTAATCAAAAATTTTGCTAAAACCTAGGTAAATTACATTCAGCATTTCCCTTATCTACTCATTTAGTAATACTGTCTAAAGAAGGCAGTGAGGTTAGTCTGGCATATCCTGTTCTTGATGAAGTTAGGCTGACTCTTTGTCACTTCCTGGATATTTGCTGCCTGTTTCTTCAAAGTCAAGTTCCCTGCCCTGTAACTGGCAACTCTATTCTCTTTCCTTCTCTGAAAATGAGGACAGTATTTGCCCTTCCCCAGTCTTGAGGCACCTTCCCCATTTGCTATGATCTTTAAAATATTAACATCAGAGGCTCAGCAGTCAAGTCCATCAGTTCTTTCAGGACCCAAGCATTTAGTTCGGCCCAAATAACTTGAATTTATCAAGGACAGCAAAGTGACATATATAACCTATATCAAATTGTTTGATGGAGGGGTGAGGGAAGAAAGGAGTTTAGAATTCACAATTTTAAAAAAGAACATTAAACATTTTTTATGTGTGATTGAAAAAATAAAAAATTTTTAAGGGCAGAGTATTGACTTCCTATAAGTCATTTTTTTTTGTCATTTCTAGTACAAAAATAATTTTTATTGGAAAGGGAAACAGAAACTTATATGAATTGAACAACTCTGACTTTTCTCTACTTCTCAATCATATTTATCCCATCTATCTCATGCAAAGGTCTTATCCCTTGTTCTTCTCCTCTCCCTCTTATATGGGGTCAGGGAGGAACAATACAAAACACCTTTTTTGTTGTCCTGTTTCCCTTAACAGCCTCAATTTATTCTGAACTTTGACATTCCTATTTTTATAAGACAGTACCATACTCTTCATTTTCTGTTACCTGGTCTTATTTCTGACTTCTTTACATTTATGCTTTAAATCTAAGTTGGTGTCTCTATCCACTTTGGTTTCTTTAGACAAAGTACCTATTTCCTCATTGATAATATTGTTTTCCCCATTGTATCTTCAGTTTTTTATTCTTAAATATCTCCCATATTTCTTGGGATGATTTCTGATGATGAAGCATGCCTCCCACCTCTTGGCAGAGAGTATTGAACTAGAAGTACAGAATACATTCACAGACATGACCAATATGTTGATTTGTTTTGGTTGATTATACATATTTGTTATAAAGGAAAACTTCTATTTGGGAGTTTTATGTGGGAGTGAGTTAATGTCTTAAGATAAGTATGCAAAAAAGATAAATAAAACATTTTAAATGAACCAAAGAAAACAAAAAAGGACAGAAGGAAAAACACATACAATTTTACTACTTCATCAAATTATTTATATGATACATATTTCTTGTTTTAAAAAGCTGTGACAGAATTTCAGTTTCTGATATAACATTTTTTGTATTTCAAAATGTTTTTGTTGATAATTACATTCATAATAAAAATTTAAAAACAAATAAAGTGAAATATTGGAAACAGTGCAATGTATCATCACAGGTTGCAAAAAATCAGTATCTACCAGATGCTTAGAAATACACAATAGGGTGGTAAAAATTCTATATCAGAAGCTGTTTTTCGTTTAGAAACAAACAATTAATGGATATCCTTATTAGAGATAAAAACCCCAAAACTTCCTCAAGAATTTAGCACACACACTTTATTAGAAATAGAGCATGTGACTATAGATTGGAATGTTGCACATGACAATTCAAACAGAATACTGATCCATTAAAATCTAAGAACAACATTTTTGATATATGTCATCATACTGAATACTCATAATCTCCAAACAACATAATATGGAAAGCTTACAAAATATAGAGACCTAGCAGAAGGAGTTCAAACTATGTGGGAACAGGTGAGAAGAGGTCCATAATATCCTTAGTTGTTCTGTCTGATAACCGAATTGTACCAGAGAGATTTTCAGTGAATTTACAGAAGGTAAACTTCTAACTTAATTCACTAATTTAACAACATTTTCTCTATTTTTTGATAGTGAGATGGTACCATGGATTGAATGTTGGTCCTGGAGTCAGGGAGACCTGATTTCAAATCCAGTTCAGATATTTTCTAGTTGTGTGACCCTGTTTGCCTTAATTTCAACTATAAAATGGGGATAACAATAGCACCTACTTTCTAGGGCTGTTGTGAAGATTAAATGAGATAATTTTTTGGATAATATTTATAAAGTACAGTGTGTGGCAAATAGTAGGCACTACATAAATGCTAATTGTTATTGTTATACACTTATATGGAATTCTTGATGTTGCTGTTGAATCATTTCCAGTCTTGTCTAACTCTTTGTGACCCCATTTGGGGTTTTCTCAGCAAAGATAATGGAGTGATTTGCTATTTCCTTCTCCATCTCATTTTACAGATGAGGAAATCGAGGCAAATAGAGTTAAGCCACTTATCCAAGGACATACAGTTAAGAAGTATCTGAGGCCAAATTTGAATTCAGGGAGAGGAATCTTGGTGATTCCAAACTTGCTGCTCTATTTGTTACACCATCTAGCTGCCCTGCATGGTAGTCTACAGAACCATTAATATAAAAAAAATAATAGCAGGATAGTAATTGCTCCTTCTGGTGTGTACATATGTGTGTCATATGGTATATATATTTCAACTTACTCAAGAAGTGATGAAAAGAATAAGATAACAGGGATCAACAGAGATGAGAATTTAATAAATAAAACTATACTAAAAATAGACCATTATCACAATTGCTTTGAGATGATAAAAAGCTTGATCTGTATAAACTAATGAACAATGTTTTTACTAGATGTCCTATCCATCCCTCATTATTTTTTAGATAACTGTAATGAAAAGTTTTTAAAATATACAGACTTTAGTGGAACAAATCAAAACCACATGGGAATAAGATGAGCCCATGTCATCCCCATCATCCTACCTATTATTAGAATTGGCCTGAAGGTGTTTTCAGCGAGTCTGCAGAAGATGAGCTTACTTCCCATTATTTTTATTTAACTACAAAAGGCAGTTACTTTATTCCCTTTTGACCATCCTGTGAACGTCTGCAGAATGTTAAATATAAGAGATAACTTTACATGTAAAATGTTAAGCGTAGAACATTAAATATAAAAAATAATAAAATAACGACCACTCCTAAGACTGTTCCTATCTCAAACATCCTTGACTCTCAGGCATCCTTCCCCATGTTTAGTCAGTTGCCAAGTCTTGATGATTCCACATCCTTAGCACCCTATTCTTCTTTCTCCCTTTTTCTCTACTTGCAACACAATCACCCCATTTAAGCCATCCTCACCTGTCATCCATACTGTAGTAACAACTTCCTAATGGATGTACCTGCATTCAATCCTTCTCTTCCACATTGCACTCTCCATACGTCGATACTACTTGATACTTTCAGAATATAATTCTTACCATGTTATTCCTCTATTCTAGAAGTTTCAGTGGGACCCCATTGCCTTTAAATTAAAATACCAAATCATCCATTTGGCTTTTAGAAGCTTTCATAATCTGGATCCATCTCTCTGCTTTTCCGAGCTTATGACAATTATTCCACCTCATGCACTTCATGTCTAGTCAAACTGGTCTGTTTGCCATTCCAGAACTCTGGGCCTCACCTCTGGAAGACTTGAGTTTAATCTAGGGTTTAAGCCCTTTATCTCTGTGTGGGTTTCCTCAACTACAAAATAGAAGCAATAACATCTCCCTCCTCCAGTTGGTATGAAGATCAAATGATGTAATATTTGTCAAAACCTTAATATAATGCCTGGCACACAGTAGGTGCCTAATAAATGCTTGTTTTCTTTCTTCTTTCCATTTCTCCCTTTAAATGGATGATTCACTGACTGAGCCATCCTTCTTCCTGTCACTCAGTCTTGATTCTCCTCAGGCATCAGTTCCTTCCTCTCATGGGGTCATAGAATGAGAATCAGAAAGGGGGTTATCCAGTCTAATTCTCTGATTTTATAGATGGGGACAGTAAAGTTCAGTATTCCATTCAAGTGCTTCCTTCCACATAAAGCCATTTCTGATCCCTACAGCTATTCAAGTCTCCCCTAGAAAATTACTTTATTTTTTATATAATATACAAAAATAAAACTAAACTAAACTAAACTAAACTAAATATGTGTTTATGTAAAATATATTTGTAAAATTGATTTTATATTTCTATAAGTTTTCTAGTGCCTTCCAACTATTATTTATAATTTATCCTGTGTATAGCATGTTAGTATGTATATATATATATGTATATATACATGTATCTGTATGTATATATATGCATATGTATATATACATTTATACATCTTTGTGTGTACATATATGTGTGTGTGTGTGTGTGTGTATACACCCTAGATCAAACAGTCTTTTGTCTAGATAATGTGTGTCAGTTGGGGAGAAAGGATTCATGGAGGACAGGTGACTATTTGGAGGGAGAGCTCTGATTCAGGAACCACTGAGGCTCTGACTGGTCTCATCCCATTTGGGATCCCAAGCCCCATCTTCCTTTACAGGAAAATGGAGACAGGAAGGGGAAGAAGAGGAATAAGAGAAGGGAGGAATATAGTCTTCTCGTTCAAACCATCTTCATTTACAAGCCTGACCTTTCTTGCTGTCTCCCTCTCTCAGATAGGTTGGACTCTCTCACCTGAGTGCAGGACCAGGGTCTTTGTAACTCCTGTGGGACCTTACTCTCTGAACCTCTCAGGATATCTTGGAGGTTATGGTCTAGATTTCTTTTCTAAGGACCATGTCTTAAATCCAAATCATTCTGGCTCTCATTGATCTGCCACCATTAGATCCCAGCCCAAATCTCACTTGGGCTTTGTTTGGGCTCTTAAGACTCCAAGTGACTATAAATGGCAATTGTTTATGCTTTGACTAGAAGCCCTGAATGTCTTTCCCTCCCAGGTTGATTTTTTTTTTGACTAGGGAAGAAGTATTTTCTGCTTGATTTCTTACCTGAGCTAAATCATTTAATGGGTGTTGCCTCATTCAAACTGAGACCTGGGAAGGACCTTAGCTTAACAATGCCAAGGTCCCCCACTGCATCCAGGGCTGGACCCAGATGGCTCTGGAGAAAAAAGTAAGGCTGATGACTTTGCACAATTCTCCTTCACTTAAATCCAATTCACTTGCATATTATGACATTACCTTCCTGAATCATGGTCCTCTTTGAAAACAAAGGACAAAGGGGCAGCTAGGTGGCACAGTGGATAGAACACCATCCCTGAAGTCCTGAAGACCTGAGTTCAAATGTGGTCTCAAACAATTAATACTTCCTAGCTGTGTGACCCTGGGCAAGTCACTTAACCCCAGTTGCCTCAGCAAAAAAAAAGAAAGAAAACAAAGGACAAACAGCAACAGTTATTAAGCACCTATGAGATAGCATTAATAAAATGCTTAGCATGGGATCTGGCACATAGTAGGTGCTTAATAAATTCTTGTTTCCTCTTTTCCCTTACCCCTACTTGTATAAAGTCATTTTAGACTCTGAGTTGTCCAATCTCCCTAGAGACAGTTTTTGGGTCTTGAGAACCATCTACCCAATTCAAGTTTTAAGACTTTGGGGCTAATTAGTATCACAACTGCTGAAGGAAAGAAAGAAACAGAGACAGAGAAACACAGAGACAGAGAGACCAGATACAGAGATGGAGAGAGAAAGAGACAGAGACAGACAGAGAGAAGAAAGACAAAGACAGAGAGAAAGCCCTAGCACTGTTCACCTCCTGCCCTGACCCAGTGCTGTTGGCTTTGATAAAGACTAGCTTTTCTTAACTGAAATTTTTGATATTTTTCTGTGGAAATGTCAGCTTCTCTGATTAAAGTTGGCTACAAATGTGACTTTAGAAATCCAAAGGCCATGTCTTCTTAAATGACATATAACAACTTCTTTGAGACTCTTGATTTTCATTTCTCATCTTCATTCCTATTTTTTCTCTTTTTGCCCCTGCCCTTTTCCCCCTTTCCTTTGTTTATTGCCTTTTCCAGTTCTACCGTCCCAACAAGCTTGGCTTGTGGGAGGTATGGTTGCTAGTGGGTAAGGAAGATAGCTTTTCAGGAGCCATATCATTGAAATTCTTCATATAGCTCTCACCCATTTTGTCTCTTAAAGGTGAAAGATCTCCAGTTCCACCTCTGACTGACACTTTCTTCCTGCCAGTATGCAACTGGAAATTGAAATACAGAGACATGGGATAGGGTTTTATTAACTATTAAACTTGGACCTTGTTTTCCTGCTTGGTAAAATGAGAATATTGTACCAGATAGCCTTAGTCCCCTGGAGCAGCTCTAAGATCCTAAGATCTTTAAGCATCAGGTTATTTCTTGAGAATTTATAAGGGTAAAAAGAGAGAGAATGAGAGATGGTCCGAAGGATCAAGAATTCTTAAATTACCACTTTTCCTCTAAAATGATGAATGACCCCAAAGATGTAGAAAGTATACTAAGTAGTATCTTAGTGGGGATATTTCCTGCCCAGTCTAGGCAAATTTCTATTTTCTAGTAAGGTAATATGGAAATTGGATACCATGGAAAGGGGCTATGTATACTCTCCAATTGATAAATATTCAGAGCATATGAACAGACAATTTTCAAATGATGAAATTAAAACTATTTCTAGTCATATGAAAAGGTGCTCCAGATTGCTATTGATCAGAGAAATGCAAATTAAGACAACTCTGAGATACTACTACACACTTGTCAGATTAGCTAAGATGACAGAAAAAGATAGTGACAAATGTTGAAGGGGATGTGGGAAAACTGGGACACTGATACATTGTTGGTGGAACTGTGAACGGATCCAACTGTTCTGGAGAGCAATTTGGAACTATGCTCAAAACCTGTGCATGTATTAAACTGTGCATACCCTTTGACCCAGCAGTGTTTCTACTGGACCTATATCCCAAAGAGATCTTAAAGGAAGGAAAGGGTCCCACATGTGCAAGAATGTTTTTGGCAGCCGTTTTTGTAGTGGCTAGAAACTGGAAAGTGAATGGATGCCCATCAATTAGAGAATGACTGAATAAACTATGGTATATGAATGTAAGAAACAACCAGCAGGATGATTTCAGAGAGGCCTGGAGAGACTTGCATGAACTGATGGTGAGCGAAATCAGCAGAACCAGGAGATCATTATACATGGCAACAACAAGACTATATGATGATCAATTCTGATAGACATGGTTCTCTTCAACAATGAAATGTTTCAAACCAGTTACAATTGTTCAGTAATGAAGAAAGCCATATACACCCAGGGAGAGGACTGTGGGATCTGAGTCTGGACCACAACATAGCATTTTCACACTCTCTATTGATGTTTGCTTGTATTATGTTTTCCTTCTCAGATTTTTTTTCCTTGTAGATACAATTTTTCTTGTACAGCAAGATAACTGTATAAATATGTATACACATATTCGATTTGTCAAATATTTTAACATAATTAGCATGTACTAGACGTCCTGCCATCTAAGGGAGGAGGTGGGGGGAAGAAGGGAAAAAATTGTAACAGAAAACTTTGCAAGGGTCAATGTTGAAAAAATTACCCATGCATATGTTTTGCAAATAAAAGGGTTTAATAAAATTTTAAAAAAGAAAAGTAAAGGGGCTATGTAAAGGACTCTTGATACCTAAAGGGATCATTGTGCTACATATCATTTTTAGCTCTTTGGCTTGTTTAAGTCTCCAAAAAAGATTTGAGAGAACAAAGTGACCATTATAGGAAAAGTAGCAAGATGAAGATGAATTCATATGATCCTCTGTCTCTAAGGTAGCATCTGGGCCTGGATTCTAAGCATTTCTACCTTAGCTTTTCTTGGTAGCTCTAAATGTTGAAGAGGATTATGCAATTTTCTCTTTCATTATAGTCTTATTGTAAATGGATTTGCAAGTAGCATAGACTCCATCAATAATGGTTTCGTTGAATTAAATTAGTTGTCTTAACTAGGCTCCTATATTTGTAGATTGGACAGCTAGATGGCTCAGTGGATAGAGTGCTGGGCCTGCAGTCAGGAAGCCTCATTTTCCTGAGTTCAAATCTGGCCTCAGACACTTACTAGATGTATGACCCTGGACAAACCATTTAACCCTGCTTACCTCAATTTCTCACCTATCAAATGGCAAGCCACTCCAGTGTCTGCTAAGAAAACCCCAAATGGGGTCATAAAGTTGGAGATGACTAAACAATATAGAATGTTTTGTTTCCTATAAGATGTTTAAAATCATGAGCCCATTGTCAAGGAAAATCTTCAGAAGAATAAAGATTTTGTTGTCAAGTCAGCACTGGCTGCCTTTCCATGACCCCAAGATGTCAGCTCACTTTCATCATTAATGATAACTTGGGGCTTTTAAAGGGACATTGGATTTGGCAGTGAAAACTGACAAGAGAGAGAAAGCAGAGTTGCTCAATTCTCATATTGCATTTGCTTTCTCTGTGAAGGATAATGACCTTTGTCCTGGAAATGATAGAACAAAAAAATGGCTAACAGAGAGTTGAAACCCTAGAGAGGGAAGGAAATAGTAAGAGAGCATCTGCTGCCTTGATCAATTCAAGTCACCTGCTCCAGATGAACTACAGCCTTAGGTAATGAAAGAACTGGCAAATGCAATTGCTTTGCTACTGTCAATTATATTTGAAAGATAATGGAGAATTCTATCTTCCATCAAATAATGGAGAATTCTAGAGGTGCTGCAAGACTGGAGGAGAATAAATGTCGACTAGACTTTCAGAAAGGAGAAGAGAATAGAGTTTGCCACCTAGAGCTGAGGAAATTTGACTTTGATTCCTAAGGAAATTCTAGAATGGATATTTAAAGAGATGGCAAATGAACATCCAGAAAAGGAAATGGTGCCAGTCATCATCCAGCATGACTTCATCAAGCATAGGTCATGCCAGACTAACTTAATGTCTCTCTCTCCCCACCCCAACCTTTTAAAAGATTTACTACCAGTTAGAGTACTGGTAAGTCAGGAGAATGCTAAAGATATAGTTTACCTAAATTAAAGTTACTTTATACTATTCTTGAGAAAAAAAATGGAGACTGGCTAACAATCCAACTACTCCAACTAAGATGAATTCAAAATTGGTTGACTGGTTAGACTAAAGGTTTATGGCTCTGTGTCAACTTGGCAGGGAGTCCCCAATAAAATATCCCAGAAATCTGTGGCTGGCTTGTGCCATTTGCAATTTTTATCAATGATTTGAATAAAGACATGAGTGACATACTTATCAGATCTTCAAGTGACAACAGAGCTGGGAGAGATGACAGGGTCAGAAATAAAAAAAAAAGATCTTGCCAATTCAAAACATCTGAATGTATCTAATAAGCTGAAATTAAATAGAAATAGGTGTAAGATCTTACACTTGGGTTCAAAAAATTAACTTGTACTTGGTCAGACCAATGGAGCATTGTATTCAGATTTGAGCATCATATTTTAGAACATGACCCCAGAAATGATGAAGGCTTCAAGATCATACTATATGATGATTAGTTCAGGGAAGTGGATCATTTAATCTGGCAGGAAAGAAAAAGAAATTCAGGGAGGGAACATGATTATTGTCTTCAGGTGCCTGAAGACCTGTCATGTAGAAAAGAAATTAGACTTGTTCTGCTCAGCCTCAGAGTACATAACTAGGAAGATTGGAGCTTTATGTAAGGAAAAATCTCCTAACAATTAGAGTTATACAATAGTGGAGTGGGCTGCTAAGGACATAATGGGTTCTCCCTTTGCTTGGTAAGCAAATCCTGGATGACTCCTTGTTGAATAAGTTATAAATGGAATTCAGATCATAGTTGGACTGGGCAGCAATCTCTAAAGTTCCTTCTGCCTATGATATTCTGTTCTTCTTTTAATTTCACTCTTCTTCAGCTTCTGACCAGCAGAACACTGGGGTTCTGTTTGTTCTTGTTCTCTGGGATTTTCCTTAAAGAATCCTATTAAAATTACAAATAAAAATTGTGATATAAATTCTTTTTAGGATTTATTGTTTCTTTTTTCAAAGCTAGAATTATTTGGAGATATATACTGATTTTATGTATATGCTACATGTGTGAAATTTCATCTATATACATATATTTTATAGATGAAAACCCCTCAGTGTTTCAGAAATGCCCCAGGTTGTTTTTTTTCAATAGCTGTGGCAAAGAAGCAAAATGTAGTATTTAAGACACAAATGCAGGCAGCTATGAGCCCAGAAAGAAACCAGGACAGGAGCTCTGGGGACAAAGATGATAGGAAGAGCTAATTTTAGTGGCTTAAGAGGAAGCTAGAAGGAGAAGGACTGAGGGGGAGTGGAGGAGGAGTGTTTCGAAGGTGTGTTGGTTAGTGTATGAATAATAGTATGGAAAGAAGAGAAAGACTGAACAGAGAACAGAGAAGGTTGGGAATGGTGGGGGGAAGGGAGAAAGTACAAGGCATAAGGCTAAATGATATATGAGAGAAAACCAAAGTGACAGATAAGGTTAAAATAATATAGTGCCTTATCTATATTACCTGATTTAATCCTTACAGCTACCCAATAAAGTAAGTTACACAGATATCTTTGTCCCCATTTTACAGATAAGGAAACTGAGATTCAGGGAGGTTAATAGTGGTTATACTAATTAATGTTGTAAATCATGTTTCCAATACAATTCTTCCTGCCTCCAAGTGCCACACTCTCTCCATTGCACCATGTAAATAGAGGAGAAGAGGAGGAACATTAAAGGAGAAGAGAATGTTCACACATCTAGAATATTGTGTTCAATTCTGGGTACCACATTTTAGGAAGGATATTTATGAGTATCCAGAGGAAAGCAAGCTGTTCATGTCACATGGGGATCATTGGAAGGAATGGGAATATTCAGCCTGGAAAAGAGAAGGGAGTGGTGGAGTGGGAATTGGCAGAGAGGAATGATTATTGTATTCATATATTTGAATGGCTGTCATGTGACAAAAGGGATTATTGTTTAGTCATGTCTGATTATTTGTGACCCCATTTTCTTGGCAAAGATATTGTAATGGTTTGCATTTCCTTCTCCAGCTCTTTTTACAGATGACTTAACTGAGGCAAAGTGATTTGCCCAAGGTCACACAGCTAGTAAATATCTAGGGCCAGATTTGAACTGAGGAAGATGAGTCTTCTTGACTTCAAGTTCAGCACTCTATCTAATGCACCAGCTAGCTATCTGGCAAAAAAAGGATTAGATTTATTCTATTTGGCCACAGAAGGTGGAATCCAGAACACTAGCAAAGAAAAGACTTTAGACTTGATGTCAAAAAGCAATTAACAGATCTAAAGGTATCCAAGAGTAGAATGGACTGTCTCGGGATCTAGTAGGGTCTCCTTTGCTAGAAGTCTTCAAGAGGGTTCGTATCACCACTTCCTGAGTATGATGTAGAGAGGACTTTTTTTTCAGGTACAGGACCTCCAAGGTCCCTTACAACTCTGAAATTCTGATTCTGCTGAGGGAACAAGAAAGGGAAGACAGAAGAGAAAAAGTAGGTTAAAGAAATACCAGAGAGAAAGCAGTAGAGGTGAGAAAATATGGTGGGAGATATGTCATGTGGATTCTATAAGTTGATTTGCCTTTGAAAGAAGGCATTAAAATAACGGGGAATGTTGGGCTGGCAAAGGGGAAATGCTATGGATGGCACTGAAGACAATCCATAAACATTTATCGAGTGTCTCCTAAGAGCTAAATACTGACTCAGATCTAAAGATTAAAAAAGAGGCGACATATACATATATAATTTTATAGACATAAATATGTATATTTATATATATATAGCTATACATACACATCCATATGCATGTATACATGCATGTGTATATGTGTGTGTGTATGTATGTAGGAAGGAAGGATGGCATTGCCACCTATCCTGCAACAGGATGAGAATATTTGGGATAATTTGTATCATCTCTCTCAATTACAATGTGTCTACCTGAAATCTTGGTCTGCTTATTTGTTTCTCTATCGATGTTTCTTGACATATAGTAGGCAGTTAGTAAGTGCTTACCCTTTCAAGTATACTAATGGCTTGAACTGGGAGTGGAAGGAATGGGAGTAGCTGGGGAAGCATAGAGAAAGGGACTGGTGTGAGAGATATTGTGAAGGTAGAAATGATAAGATTTCACATGGGGAGGGGCAAAATTGGAAAAAAATTCACATCTTTATTAGGCAGCCCATTTAAGCTGATGCTGATTTTAAGTAGTGCAGATTTATAATTACAGCAGCAATAAAATCTATTCCTGATCCTTCTGTGAGGAAATCCCAAAGTAGGCTGGGAACAATACTTGCAGGGGAAATCTGTGTTAGAACTGCATTGTTGAATTACAGTTAGATTTCAAAAATATTTCAACAGGGTGGAATAACGGGTACCACATTTGGAGAAGAATATGGGCAAGCTAGAGGGTGAATAGAATTGAAAGGGACCAAGAGACCATGCCACATAAGGATCAATTTAAAGAACTGGGGAAATTTAGCCTGGAGAGGAAAAGAGAAGACATGACAGCTGTCATCAAGAATTTAGAGGAGCTGCCTGTGAAAAAGTGATTACACTTGTTTACCTTGGCCCAGAGGGTAGAACTAGGTGGAAAATTGTAAACAGCCCTATTTAGGCTTGTGGTAAGAGAAAACTTCAAAACAATTAGAGCTTCCTCAAAGTGGAATGGACCACCCCAAGAGGTATGAGCAGCGAATCCAGACAGCCTGGGTAGGATATCTAGCTGACTAGGTATTGGCCATGGTGCAGGGTTGTAGAGGGAGTTCTTGGAATTTATTTGAGTAGGGTTTGTATTAAATAGTCTCTGAGCTCCCATTTAGCACTGGTTTTATGATCCTGTGACAAGACTTCCTCTCTACGAGGTCCCTGCTGTTCTAAAGGGAATCTGAGATCTTTGGTCACCTCACCACAGCTTTAACACCTGAACAGATATCCTTCTGGGGACATGTCCTGCCTCACACCCTCATTTTATAGATGAGGAAGTAGGCCCAGGGAAAGTAAGTAATTTGATCATGGTCACATGGCTAGTCAGAGACTGAATCAGCAGATGGGGTATATCTCCAGATTCACAGTGAATTAATTAATCAAGCACTGATTTATTGTCTGTTCTGGGCTAGGCCCTCTTCTAGGCAGTGAGATACAAATATAAAAGATGAAACAATCCCTTCCCTCAAGAAGCTTACCTTCTAACAAGAGAGAAAATAAGTACATATTGATAGCCTCCAAGATCCCATCCAGATTTAAGTCTCTGATTCTCCAAAGTTATATATATAATTTATAAAAATAGAATAAATACAAAATGGTTAGGGATGGAGCTCCCTAGAAGTTGAGGAGATAGGAAAGTCTTCATGGAAAAAGAAGTTGAGCTTCTTGATGGGAAAAGTTTTTTGTTTTAAAAGGGGGAGATGACCAATTGGGTCTTCTCTCTATGCCTTTAGTTTATCCATTTGTGGGGGAAAAAAGCTAGAGAAATGGTCATTCCATTTGGATACATTCTATCATTTTGTTGTTTTTCAGTCATGTATCAGTCATGTCCAACTCTCCAGATCTCTACTGGAAGTTTTCTTGGATTTCCTTTCTAATTCATTTGACAGATGAGGAATTGAGGCAAACAGAGTTAAATGACTTGTCCAGAGTCATACATCTAATAAGTGTCTGAGGCAAGATTTGAACATAGGAAGATGAGGCTTAGCACTCTGTACATTGTATCACTTTGTTCTATGCCCATGTTCTATGATTGGTTGGTGCTTAAAGGGGAGTGAGAGAAAATGTTCAGGATCTTTGCTAAGAAGCCTTGCCTGTTGTCTTTACCTCTTCCCTTATTACGTACACAAAAATACTTAAAGGCTGAGGTACTTATTCTGTGGCACTCTCTGATGACACTCTGGTGGTTATTGAGGTCATGTGACTTAGGACTTGTAGGATATTTGGTGTAATGGTGAGGGACCATGAGAATTCATGGTTCCCCTTTCTCTTTGCATCCCTACCTCCTAGCACAGTGCCTGGCACCTAATAGGCCCTTTGTAAATGTTTGATTTCTTGATTGATTGATCATAGGATCTGGAAACTAAAGATATCTTAGATATCATCTAGTTCATTACTTCACCCTCTTTCTCCTCCTCCCCCCCAGCCATTTTATAGAACAAAAAACCCAAGGCCCAGAAAGGTGAAATGACTTGATCTAATAGCAAGGCTTGAACCCAGTTCTTGTGACCTCCATATCAGTAGTCTTTCCACTATACTAAGTCAACTTTAAAGAATACTGGATCTGGAGTCAGGAAAATTGAATTCAAATCTAGCCTAAGATAATTTACTTGCTCTGTGCCTTTAGGCAAGCCATTTGACCTTCATCTGCCTCATTCCCTTGTCTGTAAAATGGAGACTATAGTAACGCCTACTTCATATTATTGTTGTGATGATCATCAAATAAAAGATTTGTAAAGCACTTTGCAGCAGCCCTTCAGGTGCTATATAATACTGATAATACTATTAGGATTTCATTTGTGGTGGGGAGGGACTCTGTCCTAGGTGCTGAAAAGAAAAGCATTTCTAGGAACTGTGTCCATGAACACATGCTAAGTGATATAGCAGAAAGACACATGTGACAATGCAGACTTTCCAAACTAGGCTATTAACTGAAAGGTTTTTGATTTGTTAAATTGGATTAGCATAGTGTTCGGGGAGATAATGATACTGATAATGATAGTGAAAAGCGTGTTGGAGACCCAGATTATAGCCATGGTTCTTTCACTTCATCTCTCTAGATCTCAGTCTCTCAGAGAGTAAAATGAGAAGCTTTGTAAGAGGAGTTCTAAACCTGGGGTCCATGACTGTATTTCAACAGAATTGGTCTCTTTTGTAATCCTACGAATTTTATTTTATTCATTTGAAAACATACTTCTGAGAAATGGTCCATAGACTTCACCAGATTGACTGCTGGAGGGATTCAGGGCATAAGCAAGGTACAGAAGCCTTGCTCTGACGTTTCTGCTACCTTTTAAATTCTGAGTTTAAATTCCTAGCTAGGTGGTGTATCTCTGGAGAGTGATGTATTAACATCCAGTACAAGGCAGCATGTTAGGGCTAAATGAAGTGAGAGTAGCAGGAGAGAGCCCAGCCCAGGGCCTTTGAGGGGAAACAAGCTCCCTCACCCACCTAACACAAAATGGGCTCCACTTAACTGTTTTACATTTGCTGGTACCTGTCCCATTTCTCAATGTCCTTAGCAACTCTTGCTATCTCCATTGCTTCTTGCACCCAGAAACTCCAGAGGGACTGACAGCAGCCCTGTCTCTTGCTTGCTCCTGCCCAGTGATGTGTAAGGTGCCCTGAGGGACAGGACACTGGGAAGTGACTGAATGGGTCTGTGGATAGTTAATGTGACACGTTTCCCTCTAGCCCTGGATGAGAGCTGACAGATTGGCAGCCTGGGTCAGTGCCAGATACCTCAGAGGTTTGAGCTTCTTTCTGACCTGGACAAATGGTAGCCTCCTTCCTCTTACAGCCAGGCATTGCTTCAGGGTAGGAGTTCAAAACCTGTTTATGCTGCTAAATACCTTTGTGTTCTAAGAAAATCACTTCATCTATTTGCTCCTCTGTAAAATGAAGTGTCCAGCTCTCACCTCCTTTGATTTGCCCAGCCTCACCATAAACAAAGTGCTTAGAGATTCAGCAGAAATGTAGTTGTGTATAGATAGGTCGGGGATGGAAGAATATGGGGCTAATGAAAGAGGAATAAGGCTGGGGTCGAGCCTATGTTGCAGTTCCAAATCACCAACCCAAGGTTTTAGCATCTAGGTGTTGCTGTCTTAAGATAAATATGATGTTTTAGAAATTTTTGAGGTCCTAAGAAAAGTGAGATGGAAATATTTAACAAAACAAATGAGAATTAAAAAAAGAAAAGACCTCTCTCTGCTCCATCCCAACCCACTTTTGTTCAAATATCATTCAACTCATCCATCATCAGTCTTATTCTTAGACCAGACGATTTAGGACTCCACTCTTCTCCTAGATTTGAAACAATGGATAGAGATAAATATGTGTTGGTTTCCAAATCTGAATTAGGTTGGGAGTGTTATGTGCTAATATTAGGGACCTGTGCTTTAATACTGTATGTCCTTCCTCATGATATTCACCCCAGGGTCTGTCTGAACCTGAGTCAGGAGAATTAAATCAAGGATGCTGAAGGGAGTTATATGTTAGTATGTGTCAGAAACAATTCCCTCATGCACTGACACTGGTATAGGCACATTGCATGCAGGTCTAATCTTAATAAGGCTGAAAATTTTCCCACATCAGTAAGCAGACATTGGCCTTTAATACTTTTCAGAGTCTTCCCTCACCATCTTTTCTATCTTCCTGGACTCTAAGCCATTAGCCCTCATCCTTGGCCTCCCCATCCTATTGATTCATCCAGCAACCCTACTTTCTAAAGAGCAAAGATTGTATCAATGAGCCAGTCGCTATGGTAACAGTTATGAATGAGCCAAGGAAGGTAACCGTGGAGATGGTGTGAATGAGAAATGGCCTGTTGCCATGGAGATGTGGTGAATGGAAAGGCACCCACTGGCACGATATGTCATCGAGATGGAATAGCGTGCTGTATGGAGTCGGCATGTCTATTTTCAACTCTTGAGTTATAAAAATATATTGTAATAAACCTCACGATCTTCCTCCTCCCTTCCCCACTACCTCCCACCCCATTCTTCACCCCTCATCCTACAACTCTGCACTCAAGCACAGCTTGTAAAGTAGGCCTCAGAGCAACCCCCCTGTCACTGGCTTTCTATTCCTCCCTCCTTGGACAGCCCTCACCAACTCCTGGCACCTTGGTAGAACACTCTTGTATCAGATTGAGTACATCCTAGAATAGCTGTGGCCTGGCATGACTAATGTCAGGATCTCCTTTTGGAGGTTTCCTGACAATGGGGGTTAGCCAGTTCCCCATCAGAAGATATTTTTACCTATGGATCTCAATGCATTGGGAAGGGCTCATCACAATTAGTGATCTTAAATGTGGTCTAGATCCTATTCAAAAGGAACTTGTAAAAATTGTATGTGAGATCTCTGATTTCTAGGGATTTAAGTTGAAAGGACAATATAATTATTTTGATCTCACTAACCATCTGCCCTCTGCCCCACCACATTTTTCCACAGAGCCATGATTTCCATACTTTGAGGAACCAAAATATACCATTTTATGACATTAGCCCAGGGATCCCAAAAAATATTGAGAATTTTTGACACCCCTTAAAATATCCAGAGATCTTTTGTCATGGGTTGTTACACAATGTTGAGAACATTTAAGCAGGAAATAAGTGTTTGGGCCCAATGAAGATTAGTTAACTTCTGTAAATTAACTGGAGAATTCAGAGACATCTATAGGACACCCACAGATTCTCTAAAACAATTGTAATAGTTAAAATTTTTATAGGATTTAATACATATCAAGCACTGTGTAATTACCAATATCAACTAATATCCAATATTTCTTGAAGACACTCATTCTGCTCAGATAATCTGAGGAGGAAGGAGATAGACATATTTTGTGTTTCTCACCAAAAATTTAACCAGGACCCTTTGGCTTTGGTTTCATACAGATTGATTCCAAACCAAAGAGCTATCCCAACAATTATATTCTCTTTGTATTATGCTTCCATCCTAAATATGTGTCTAGATTTATCCTGGTATAGGTAAGAAGGCAACCTAGTTCTTATATAAGCACTCAGGGTAGCAGATGCACATTTCACAGAAAACAGCCTTGTTTCACATGGAAAATACAAAACACACAAAGGACTCACAGAAGGCCAGAAACAGATAATCCATCACAATAACTCATAAACTTCCTCTTGGAAAGAAATGGCACACAAGGTTTCCATTGCAGCAACATTTAGTCACTCAGGCAATAAACATTTATTAAGCTCCTACTATCTGCCAGGCAATGTGCTAAGTGCTGGGGATACAAAAAAAGTGGCAAAAGACTGAAGTCTTTAAGGAGTTCATAATCTAATGGATGAAGATAATACATAAAAAAGAAATGGGAAGTTAGAGTAAAGGAGGTTACCCAACACGGGACATTCCTAGGTGGGAAATGATGAAGTGGATTGCCCTGGGCTCCTTTCTAAACAGAGGATCTGGAAGGAACTCTCTAATGTGTCACCCTCTACCATCTAATCAAAGGGAGGAAAGGGACTACTGTGGGGATTGTGATAAGTTTTGGGAGACAATAGCAAAGTCCATGAACAGCAAAATGATGAGGTGGCTGCCCTGTGCCTCCTATAATGATGTTCTGATAAAACCTTGGTTCACGCAAAGGGCTCTACCGGGGTATACTTTTATGGTATTGACTTACACTTTTACTAGTTCAATAGGGAGAAACAATTGAGCTTGACACATGGATAGAAATAATAAATGGTTAAAATAGGAAGTATCCAGATGGCCCCCAGTATCTGTTCCTGCTGCTAGGATCCCCCTTCCCAACAGTGGGTTTTTTTAGTGTCCTGAAATCCCTTCCCATGAGACACACCCAGTGTCTTGATGATGGGGAATTGTCCACCTCACTCATGGAGCTTTTGTGTTCCAAGGTCTGAGGTCTCCCTAACAACTGATTTTTCTGAAAAAGTGACTTTGAATACACCTTTTGTGCTTGCCCTGGGAGTATTTTGTTAATTACAATCCTGCCTCCCTTTATTCCCTTCAGCTGCATTTGGGAGCCCGATTTGTAGCAGGAGGCTCTGTTGAGGTTGGATTGAGGCTGTCACTAGTATTGTGAGAACCAGACCATCATGCTGTCTTCCCTATTCTAACTTATATAAATGGGCTTCCTGGAGGGAGGGAGGCAGGCAGTGACGTGAATGTGTTGGGGGAGGGAGAGAAGGTAAGTGCTTGGCAGGCAGGAAACTGGAGGCAGTACTGGACTTAATTAATATAAAGAATAGAAGGCAGGACTGTGATCAGCATAAGAGAGCCAGGCAGATAGTCAGCCTGGTACAAATGAGCCTAGAAACACACTCCTTTCCTATATTGGGCCCTGTAGCTCAAGCCAGGCTGTCTCTTAATAATAACTGAACAATCCCTGGGTATTAGTTACCTTATGCCTGGAAAGAACTTTTGAGCTAAAAACACACTGGGAGCTTTAAGTATTTCCTGTACATGTCTGCAAAGTGTGTAAGGATCTATTCAGATTGTAAGGAAAGGCGCTGGAAAGAAATAAGCTTATCCCAGCTCCCCTGAAGAGGCTTGGCGGTCCACAAAGACATGTTCCAGTTTGCTACCTGTCTTAAATCTGCCCTCCTTTTCTGGTCCTGCCATTTTGCAAGGTGGTGTAGGCTACTTCTCACTTACAGCTTTCTTGGAAGAAGGTTTGTTCACATTAGGGTTCCTATAAATACACACCTGACAATATTATTTAAAGGCATCAAATGGCCTAGGTAGCTGCATTGCTAGTCTTGTTATTAAAAATAGCAAGAGCCAGTGGGAGGCATCTGTCAGCTCTTCTGTATTTGTCTTCAACATACCTGTCCCCAGGTGGCGTGGCTGATGGAGCTTGCTCATGACAGTAATCTGCCCACTGGCCATCTGCCCGCCTCCCCTCCAGACTTTCTCATGGAACTGTGACCACAGGAACTTGACACCTTGACCACAAGTCACCCACAGATTCCCTAAAACAATAATAGTAGCTAAAATTTATATAGGATTCAAGATGTGCTAAGTACTTTTTATTTTCCATAGAGGTGGAGTCTCCTATCATTGATGTGATTTCATGAGGCTGCCCCTAGCCCCTTATAACTAAAATGTAGATAGTTGTAAAAAATATTGGCACACTTCTAGAAATATCTGGAGACCCCATGTAATATGTTTTCATGGTACTTGTTTGGGGAATATTTAGAAATGATTTAAATACCAAGTTGGTATATAGACTTACTTTGCTTCTCTCTTGATCATTATTCTGGTGAGTGCAGTTAATGGCCTTACTTTAGAACAGTATTATCAAAGAGCTAAAGCATGAATGAGGAAGCTGGAATCCTGGGGCTCCTGGGTCCCCCTCTCTCCTGAAGAGGTCAGAGAATCAGGGTTCAAATCCTAGCTCTCCTATTACTTTGTGATTTTTGACAAAGTGGAACTCAGTTTCTTCTTCTATAAAATAAGGGGATTTTATTAGATAACCTGGAAGGTCCTTTTTTCAGTTCTAAATCCTATGGTCTTAGCATTCTGTTTTACAGTGTAACCTTGGACAAGGCAATAGATCTCTGTACCCCCACTCTGACCAGTGAAAGAGAGAATCCTTATCCTCAGCTGATCTCCCAGGGCATAGGATGAGGATAAAGAAAGATAAATGCTACAAATTTGAGTGATTGATGGGTCTACATCAACCTTGCTGCTGAGTGGCTCCTGTGGGATCCCTTCTCTTCCTATTTGCGTCCCTGTGAATGAAGGACATTGCAGGAGTGGAGGAGAGTAGTAACTCCAGCCATCTAAATCAGAACACTCTCCACCTAGATTTCTGAATCTGGGCCACTGTAGCTGACTCTGCATTGGAAGGGCAGGTGAAAGGGAGGGTGTGATGTGGTGTATGTGACTGAGCAGTGCAGGCTGGTGGGATGCTGGGGAGGAGGGACAGAAAAGGGAGAGGGAGTTGAAATTGGGTGGAACATGGGGGAGGAGAGAAGAAAAAGAATAATGAGGAGTTTGGGGTTCTCTCTGGTCTGTGAAGTGGTCACCCTAAGCAAAATAACAACTTTTATTTCCATAAAGCTTAAATATTTAATCAGTCAACAAGTATTTGAATGCCTATGTGCCAAGGATTAAGCTAAGTGTTCAAAATGCAAAGGAAAAGGAAAAAAATGGGGCAGCTAGTTAGTATGGTGGATAAAACTCCAGCCCTGACTTCAAATGTGACCTCAGACACTTAATACTTCCTGGCTGTGTGACCCTGGGCAAGTCACTTAACACCAATTGCCTCAGCCAAAAAAAAAAAATTAAATTCCTGCCCTTAAGGAGCTTTTATTCCAATGGGGGAGACAACATATCTATAAGCAGTATATACAAGATGAACATAGAGTAAATAGGAGATAATATTAGAGGTATGGGAACCTGAAAATGCTGCCTGGAGGAGGTCTTGAAGGGAGCTGGGAATAATAGTCCAATGAGTTAAGTAGAGCAATCCCTATTTTCCTGATGATTCCTACTACTATCCCTTTTTTATTGATGAAAAAAATGGAGCCTGGGGCAGCTAGGTGAGCAGTGGATAGAGCACCAGCCCTGAAGTCAGGAAAACCTGAGTTCAAATCTGGTCTCAGACACTTAACACCTCCTAGCTGTGTGACCCTGGGCAAGTCACTTAACCTCAGTTGCCTCAGCAAAAAGCAAAAAAAAAATTGGAGTTACAAAGAAATAAAAACTTGCATAGACTGAGTAGGGTAGGCAAGACAGAAGGCTTTCTTCATGGAGAAGATGAGATGTGAGCTAGATCTTAAGAGATGAATAGGATGAAGACGAGGTATAGAGAAGAGTAGTATAAGCAAACATGTAAAATAATTGGTCAATTTGAAAAAGAGAGAAAAATTATAATTGAGGAAGGGGAAATCTCACAGCAAATGCAAAAAAAAGGAAAGAAAATTATCAGAGACTATTATATCCAACTATGTGGCATCAAAACGAAGATTGTAAAAGAAATGAATATTTACAGAAATATTAAAAGCCCACATTAGCCAAATAGAGGCAGGTGTGTGGCCTTGGGTAAATTCATTTAACCTGTGTTTGCCACAATTTCCTCATCTGTAAAGTGGGGATAATAATAGCAACTACTTCCCAGGGCTGTTGTGATGCTCAAATGAGATAATAATTGTAAAGTGCTTGGCACAGTGCCTGACACATAGTAAGAGCTATGTAAATGTTAGCTATTATTGGCTATTATTATTATTAGGAAATATATAGCCTAAATAAACCAATTTTAAAAGAAGAAAAGAAAGTCTGTTAATGAGCTTCCCCATTTTAAAAAACCCACAAAGACTAGACAGCTTCATTAGATAGCTGAAATGGAGGTTGAAGGACAGAACATACTCTGGAAGTCTCTATATGAGCAACAGAACATTATTAGAACTAACTGAATTTGTATCTTCATTTTTTTTCCTTTCTGGGAGTGGGACAAGTGTTCAGAATGGTTGCCCCAATCTGTAGCCTATTACTGAGACATATTACTTCAAACTCCAGCTTCTGGTACTTTTCTAGCATCATTGGGGAAGACTTATGAAGTTTTTTCAGGGGTCTCAGGATGTAGCCCCAAAACTCACACCTTTATTGGCAAAGTCTCCTGGGCTTTCTTCGTCCCTGAACAGAATTGTCTAACAGAATAAAAAGCTTTACCACACCCTAATTACTATTATTTCCAGGTACCCTTTCCTAGCATTCATTTCTTTGTCTTTTAACTCTCTCCATATACCCCAGAGCACAAGATAGGCTTTCTAGGCTTTATCCACAAGAGAAAAGAGAATATTCAAATTCAGAAATAATAGAAGGTAAGACCCTTAGAAATATGCTTAAAAGCAATCTATTTAGGTCCAAACTAGGGGATTCCAAACTTCTTGAACTTTATAGATTAAAGTACTCTTCAGTCTTCCCAAGGCCTAAATATCCAGATTCCCTCTGGACTGGTAAGAAAATAGCATCCTTTTGATAACAAGAATGCCATCTTCTTTTCAACATTCAGTCCCAGGCTGTACTTAGGACCGTGAGGGCAAAACTCAGAGTTCTCATCAAAGTTGTAAAGATAGTAGTGTTTCCCCTGCAATATAAAACAAACAAACAAACAACTTTTCAGATTTGTCCAAAAGAGGAGATGCTTCTTTGGGAATTAGTGGACTTTCCATTGCTATATTCAAGTAGAGGCTCGGTAATGGGTGAAGTGGGAGAAATTCCTGTTCAGTTAGAGATTGTATTAGTAGACTTTTTTTAAACTCTAAGATTATATGACTTTATTACTGCTTTCTTATAGGTACAAGCTTCTTCTCCCTTGAGTCCAGGGTGTTACTATGAGTTACCCTGATTCACTATGTTCTATACTATCAAATAAATAGGATAGGATGCAATAGAGTGGACATTAATAGATACTAAATACCTATCTCTCTTCTCCCTGTTAGTGGTGACTCTGCAGCTTTCCCCCCTTCTCCCCAAGGGGTCTAGTCTAGGCTTACAAGACTTGGATTCCAAGGTTCATACGATGCTGCTAATTCAGTTCAGGGGATGGATGGTTCAGTAAAGGAAGCAGGAATTCCTGGCATCTCTCTAATCTCTAGTAATTTCCTGGGATTGTAGTACGCCTTCGCTTTTTCCAGGTTGTGTGGTTGTTTGGCAGTCATCATTTATGTGACTCACAGCCCAAACCCAATCTACGTCCTTTCTTGCTAGACCATACTAGAGATGTGTAAGTCTAATAGCAAAAAACATTTCATTAAAAAAATTATAAGCAAGAGAATTAAGTTGTAAAACATTCTCTGAATCTGTAAACAAAAGATAGGGTACAATCTCTCTACCTTCAGTGGGAAAATTTTCTAATTTTCTCTTCATGTTTCTGATTTCCCAATTTAGAGGTGGAGAAGACTCAGTCATTTCCAAAATGTTGATAAAAGGTTAGGATATAATATCACCTGCCAGTTGGAGTTTCTTTCCTAGGATTCTTAACAAAGCTTGGGAATTTTCATGGTACAGACGTAAATGCACTCTGGATGTTGATCCTCTGTTTCCTTACACCTACTGCAGCTCTACGTCTTACCATGTCTATTCATATCTCTCTCTCCCCTCCCATAGCCACATATTCATATCTTTTATTAGTGTTTCTCCTTATGGCAACATACAGACATTCATTCTCTCTCTCTCTCTCTCTCTCTCTCTCTCTCTCTCTCTCTCTCTCTCTCTCTCTCTTCCTCTCTTCCTCCCTCCTTGTAGAACATTTCTGACCAATGTGAGTTCTCAGCCTTATGTAGAAAGCAATTAGGTAGCTCAATGGATAGAGAACTAAACATGGAGTCAAGAAGATCTGAGTTCAAATCCAACCTGACCCTGGGCAAGTTACTTAATCCTATTTTCTTCAGTTTCCTCATCTGTAAAATGAGCTAAAGAATGAAATGGCAAATCACTCTTTGTATCTTTGCTAAGAAAACCCCAAATGGAGTCACAAAAAGCCGGACATAACTGGAAATGATTAAGCAGCAACATCAAGAATATTCTATAAGTATATATCAACTAGCATTTATATAATGCCTACTAATTGCTGGCAAAGTACTGAGTACTTTGTAATTATTATCTCATTTGATCTTTGCAACAGCCTTGGGAAATAGTTGCTATTGTTATCTTTGTTCTATAATTGGAAACTGAGGCTAGAAAATATCTGAAGCTGGTTGAACTCAGATCTCCCCCTAACTCCAAGACCAGCACTCAATCCATTGTACCATCTAGCTGGTCATAAAATAGATAAAATAGCTGAACAACAGGCTTGTGTGTATAGGACCTTCTGGGAAATGTAATACAGAGAATTTCTTCCAATTAGAAATGACCTCTCAGTTCCCAACACTGTGAGAAATGAAATCCTATGGACATGCCCATTATTTTCACTGTAGCTTCACTATTATCAGCAAGAGCCTTTCCTAGCATCATCATTTGGGGAATCTTAGGTTGCTTATTTTCCTCCCATCTCTATGCCCTTTATTATCCAGATCCAGCAGGGCTCTTGAATGGTTCAATTGAGTTAATACTGGCCCAGAAATCAGGAGATTAGTTTGATTCCAGAACCTAACTATTATTTTTCATGACCCTGTCTTCTTACCCTCTGTTTCTTTTGCTGTAAAATGGGATTATTCTATTTGCCTAACCTTTCTCTCAGAGTTATTGGGAGGAAAGTACTACTTTAAGGGATTATGCAAATTTTTGTTACTTATTATTTCTCTTTTCCTCTTCTGGAGAAGACCAGGGCTGGCAGCTCTCCCAGAGCTCCCAGAAAAGCCCAAGGAGGGGAGGAAAGGAAAGAGCAGAATTTTACAGCTGGTTCAGGTGTGGTGAGAAGCACAGTTATTGTTTGTAGTGATGGAGCAGGGAGAAAAAAAATGGCAGTTATCTAGATGTAGCTCTATATGAGGAGATTATTAGAATACTTGGCTTATCGGTTCTTGGACAATTAATATAAGATTTGTGGAATTGGGGGGAGCAGTTTCTAGTAATATTTTTTTTTAATTATTAGTTCCTCCTGCCCTCCCAGGACCTTTCTCCTTTCCCCTCTCATTATATGGATTGTGACTTTTGCTGACTCATCAGTAAAAAAGAAGTAAGCAGGGAGGAAATAGGAGCTGCTCATTGACCATTTTCTCTGTCTAGTGACTCAGCTGTGATTCACATTTTAATTATCTTAGCTGAGAAACTTTATCAGTCAAAATGCATATATCCTGGCTGAACATCTAGCATATGCAGCCCCGGGCTAGTTTCCTCAAAACTATCCTTTTAATAAAACCCCTCAAAAAAACCCCAGGATGCCCTGAATAAAATGATAATCTCTGTTCTTGTCTTTTCCCTGAAGAATCTCGGAGGTCCTTCCTGTTTACACAGAACCCCCTGTTCTGACCACCCTCTCTGAATTGATGGTTTTAGGTGAGAATGAGTCTGGTAGGAATCGGAGTTTGGGGGAGAGTTGAGAGGAGAGTTCGGGGTAATTGGTGCAGGGAAAGGGTTTCTCCTTGAAACCTAAAAGCCATTATTAGAAAGAGGTTATGGAATATGAAAGCCTTTGAGTGAGGTGGAATTATATATATATATATATATATATATATATATATATATATATATATATTTACATACACACACACATACATATATAGTGCCCTGAAGTCAGGAGGAACCAAGATTAAATCCCATTCTGCCCTTCACTTACTACCTTTGTGATTTGGACAAGTGACCTAATCTCTCATCAAAGGTAGACACACATTTGTGTATATGTGTGTGTGTGACTGTGTATGTGTATTACACACATATTTTATCATTCAGTCATTTCCAAGTCTTCATGACCCATTTGAAGTTTTTTGTCAAATGTACTGGAGTGATTTGTCATTTCTTTCTCTAGCTCATTTTACAGATGGGGAAATTGAGGCAAACAAGGTTAAGTGACTTGCCCTGGATCACACAGCTAGTAAGTGTCTGAGACCAGATTTAAACTCATGAAGATCCAACTTCAGACCCAGTGCCATATGTGCCCATGTGTGTGTATCTGTGTGTATATATGTATTATATACGTATATATGTATATAATCTATGTATATATATACACAGAGAGATAGACAAGATATCCATATATCTAAAGCTTGTGTATGTGTGTACATGTGGATAGGCAATCAGGCCATCAACCTTAAGCTAATAAAGAATAGTTTCTACTAGGATGTCTTCCTGGAGAAGGGCAGGCTAATGTCTGTTCAATCACTGCCAAGCTACCCAGATAACTAAGGCCAAGCAGAGTGCCCCCAGGCTAAGATTAGGTCTTTCCTTTTCAGTCCCCTCCTTCTGGGCTGGAGATCAAAACCTTCTGTTCTAGATAACTAGCTAATTTGTGTTTAGCTTTTCCTCCATAGCAGCCCCCAAGATCCTCTCTGGCTTAGCAGCAAATGAATTTGATCCTGGACAAAAGATAAGCAAAGGAGACAAGATCAGTGTTTTCCACCCACCTAGCTTGAAGTTATGAATTCACCTAGCTTGGATTCATGACTTTATTATGTTTATCTGTCAGTGGCAAAGCCCAAGTGCATTGGTGCTATGTTTTGATCAGCAAAAAAAACCGGTCTCCTTTCAATGATGTGAAGGATGAATTGGATGTGGGAGTAAATCCTGGGGTATGCTGTGGCTTGGTTTGTATCCACACCTGAAAACTGATTGTTAAATTTTCAGTGTGAACACTTACACCCTGGAAACTGGCAATCTACAAATAAGGGTTTGAATTATTACCTTGTTTACTATCTAGATTTAAGAAAGTTGATGAAGAAAAAGGTGTGTCTTGCCATTTTCAGGAAGCAGGTTGTTAAACATCTACTAGAACATCCCTGAGTAAATCTTGAAAGAAGTGATGGGGATGGATGGACATTCTAGGGAGGGAGATGGCACTTTGCAGTGCAGAAGGAGGAACCAGATGATTTGTATACTCATAAGCTTGGCTAGAGTTGAAGTTGTATAGGTAATAATAATAATTCTTTCATTTGCCCACTGCTTTAAAGCTTACTAAGCATTCTCAGATTTAGCATTTCATTTGATCTAAAGAACCACACTGTGAAGTAAGCAGGGCAAATCCTATACTCTCCATTTCAGGTAGAACACCAGGGAACCCCTAAGACTCATGACTGCAGCTATCCAGATTTGAAGCACTCTGGGGGTTAGCACCCACTCAAGTCCATCCTTCATGAACCCCCAGTTTTGTATTTATGTTCACATCTGCCAGCCAGAGGACACATTAGCTTAAAGCATAAGACATTTCATTTATATAGTAAATAAGATAAGAAAAGATTCCCCCCCCCATACAGATGGGACATATTCTTCCCAGCTTGCCGGACTTAGCCAATTTAGTTGGGATTGATAAGAATACAAAAAAAAAATTCATTGGTCAAGGAAATATGTGCAGGGAGTCTAAATGGCCAGGAATCATGCACAAAAGGGCACGTCTGAATCCCATGCAGTTACATGTTAGGAACCAATATGGCCAGAGTACATGTGTGAAGTTTCCGCTGTGTGTAACCAGGTAACTTGTACCTCTAACACTGCAGACGTCCTCTGGGTGATGATGCCTTTTTCTTTCTCCTGGATATCATGTTAATTCTGCTGGTGAATGGTCACTAAATTGTTCTCTACCTTCTGCTGGGATTCAGCTCTCCAGGGACATCTATTGGATCAAATGAGATAACACCTGTGTAATGTTTTGCAAACCTTAAAGCACTATATATGAACGCTAGCTGGAATTCTCTGCTTCCATCTACTAAGGTGCATTGTGGCCAGAAATTCTCCCTACCTATCCTCCCCAAGAGAGCATTAAAGTGTTGGTGGAAAGCTATGAGCCAGCACAGCTCACTGAGCTAGGGCAGCCACAAGCACAAGTCAGCCTAATGTCCTAGGCTAAGACATAATCTGTTCTTTTAACAGTCTTTGCCTGTTGCTGATCTAAAGTCCATGGTCCCAGATGACTATCTGATTTAAGTTTAGGAAATTTCTTGCAACTTCTGTTAGGTGTCTGATAGTGAGCCTGTCTTCCCAACATGATTTCAGGACCTCTGTCCAGCAAAATGTACAGGAGCTATGATGACAGAGACTGATGCAAGAGGGTGAGTCTTGTTCCCAAGATCCTCCTTGATTGGGATACATATGAAGTTAAGTAAAGTTGGCAGAGTTCATATTCTTGCTTTTTTAATGCATATTTTCCATCAGCAAAAGCATTGTTTGTACTGTATTCTGGTCAGTCCCAAATCTTAATGGTTTCCCTACATACAGATGAAAATACTTCAGTGACTCATCCAGGGTTTCATGACTATTAAATGGCAAAAGTAGGATTCCTCTCTTCCTTGTACTATACCATGGTGCCTTTAAGGGAAAGGGAATAAGCTATCTAGTCTTCATGCCTTTTGTGGGGCAGCTTATTAATAATTTTCCCTTTTGGTTTATTTAGTTTATATTTTCAATAATAATAGCTAATATTTATATAGTGCTTCCTAAATGCCAAGCACTATGCTAAGTACTATTTACAAATATTATTTCATTTGATCTTTTCAACAGTCCTAGGAGGTAGGTACTATTTTTATCCTCATTTTGCATTTGAAGGAACTGAGGCAAATAGAGTTTAAATGATTTGCCTAAAATCACATATTTAGTAAGTGTCAGGCTAGATTTGAACTTAGGTTTTTTTTACTCTAGGTTCAGTACTCTATCCACTATACTACTAAGTGCCTTAAATCATTAAGGTTTAAGAGAACCCTCCTGTTGGAAGGCACTTAAATATTCCCTTTTTCTTCCTACCAAACATATCCCATATTAGAAAGGAGACAGTAATTTGCTTGTTCAGAAGGAATAAATTAGAACAAATCTGTCATGTATCACATTGTATGTTAACAATATGTACTAGACACACTAGAAGGACACTTGATGGAGAACATTTTGCTAAGGATATAAACCAAGGGTCCAGCTGATGGCAAAGTAGAATATTGTGGTGATACTATATTACAGATTGATCAGCCAAAAGGAGGAAGCAGATGATGCGGTGTACAAGATCACAAAACTGAGGTGGAAGCTTAGGGTAGTAGTGATGGAGAAATCTCAGCTATATACATATCTGCTGAAGATCCTTTCTTATGTAGCTCATGTAAACTCTAAGGCATGACAGAGACTGAGGCATATTTATCTCAAATCCCAATCCCATTGATAAGAAGAGTCCTCAGAGATTGGCTATATCTACTTATCAGGGTTTAAAAGAATCAAGAATGATTCTCTAAAGCCAATAGTTTGAGCCCTCACCATCTAGATTATCAGTTAAGAAACATTTAGTTATCATAATTTTTAGAAAGTGGGTGGTCCAGGAGAAGAGTTGGTACAAAATATACTCCACAGAGTCTGGGGTTCACACAGAGACATAGAATCCTAAGGAAAGTGGGCTCAAGCTTAGATTGTACATGTAGCAAAGGGACATCTTAAAATTCTTAGTTGCTGGAAATCTTTTTCTTTCATTCAAGGGGTACTCTAGAAGTTCCCCATGACTATGATCAATCTGCATCCAAGTATCCCTGTCTCTTGATGTAGCCACTGTCATCCACTTATTTGGAGCTGCCTAAGGGGCATGAGAAATCCATCATCCTCTAGATCCTTTGAAATTTTAAAGGTGCTCCTCTGCCTGAAGGTAGGGAAAGGAAGAAGACCTGGCCATGGCTGAAGCTGAGTCCTCTTCTCCCCACTTCTCCAGGGGTATCCCAGAAAACCACAAGTTTCCTCAGTCTACCTGGATAATATTTTTGTGCAGCGTCATTCTGTTAATTCAGTTTAAAGATCTGAACTATTACAGTAAGGTTAGTCTCCTTGCCTCAAGTTTCTCCTTTTCCATACAGTTCATCTTACATTCAGCTGCCAAAGTAATCTTCTCTTTAAAGTTCAAGTCTGACCATGTTAGCTCCTTTCCCTCCTACTTCATTAAGTTCCAGTGCTTCCTTGTTACATCCAGGATCAAATAGAAAATACTTTATTTGGCTTTTAAAGACCTTCTTAACTTGCATCTTTCCTACCTTTCTCTTCCTCTCATACTTTGCTCCTTCGCCACTGGCCTCCCCATCCCCACCCAAATACAGTCTGCAATGCAGTCACATCAGCCTCCTTGCTGTTCCTTGAATAAGACATTGCATATCCAGACTCTAGACATTTTCACTGGCTGTCCCCCGGACTTGGATGATTCTCTTCTCATGTCTTTCCTTGCTTCTATTGAGCCTCAATTACAGTCAAGGCTTTTCAAGTCCCTTTTAATACTAGTGCCTTCCCTTTGAAATGAGGTCCAATCCTTCATATATCTTACTTATAAATAGTAGTTTGCATGTTTTCTCTCCCATTAGAACATGAGCTCATCTTTGTGTCTCCAGCACTTATCACAGTTCCTAGCATATAGTAAGAAGGGCTTAATAAATGCTTATTGACTGAATGATTGCTTTTTTAACATTTGAACTAAAACCAATGAGTAATCGGTTGATTGAAAATTAAGGTATTAAAAAAAGAAAATTAAAGTATCAATATCATCTTCATATTTAGACTATTATAATAACCTTCAAAATGGTCTTTCTCTTTTAGTGTTCCCCTTACCAATCCATCTTCCACATAATTGCCAAAATAATTTTCTGACCAAGTTACTCCCGTGATCAGGTTTCCCATTGCCTGTAGGATTGCCAGGATATTTCCCCCATTGTGATGGAGTCTTTTTTGTGGTTTGAGCACTTCCTTCCTTAAGCCTACAAAAAAGACAGCATGTCACTGTTTTAATTAACCAGAAAGGGAATGCAATAGATTAATTGCTCACCAGCTCAGATTTGTCAATTACTCATTTTGTGCATGTGAGTGGTCCTTTCCTAAGATATTACTGTATCCCCAGGGGACACTTAGCCTTCAAACAGGGGACACTTAGCCTTCAAACATTTAGACTGCCCTCTCCCTTCTTCTCCTCACCTTCTGCAAACTGATTTGATTAACCCTTCATTATCCTGGTCCAAAATTAGTCTATGGGATGAAATGGAATATTGCTCAAGATATTAAAATGGGAAATCTGTTGTCTATACCTAGCTTTGAGTCCCTACCCTATCATGTCTTCTGTTCTCTCAGTTCACCACTCATAGCAATAATAGAGAGATTTAGCATGCTATGATTGAATAGTTTATTGTATATTATTTTAGAAAATAAAGTAAAAAGGAACTAGACCAAACATTCCTGTATGGAGAGATTTTCTTCCAACCATTCATCTCCTTTTCTCTTTCCAACTCTTTGTGCTCCAAGGGGGATAATCCCAATCATATACACACAAATGACTTTCAGAAAAGGTAAAAAGAGTTTGCTCTCTATCTCAGGATTCTGGACTAAAATAGGTAAAGTGGGGAACACAGTGAAAGGCTTCCATTCCCCTGCACAAGTTCAATGACTAAAATGAAATCAACTTCTTCAGCTCACTAGTTAAACAGAGTCCATGATAATTAGCAGTCTTCATAAGTCTCCCAGCAACAGTGATTTCCCACTTTGCTGTCTCTGTGCTAGGGTCAAAATTTCTTCTCATGGTGCCATGGCTTCTGGAAATATTGGTAATGGTGCCCCTCCACTTAGCATGGTCATCAACCACTCCCTTTTCTTTTCTGGAGGGTTAGAGGAAGGAAAAGGGGAATCAAGCAGAGTACACAGCTCTGTATAAATAAGATCCTCTTTATTCTTTCAGATGACTTCTGCCCATTGTAAATGAGAGCTCACTAAGACCCCAAGTAAGAAAGAAGAGGTAATCACTCTCCTATTGCAGGATCATCATAAACCACTTTACCAATCTTTCTGTCTCCATGAATTATCTCCTTAGGTCCAGTGAATGCCAGTCAGTGAGATAAAAGGGCCAGGCATATTTCTTCTCCCCAGCTACAGAATTAAGAACCGACTCCATAGCCCTCAATCTACAATTTGGCTCTCAGTCAGCTTTCCAGCCTTATTTCTTTCTACTCTTTCCCTATATGAACTTGAGCCAAGCTGTACTAGTAACCTTTTTCTGAACTCAATATTCTATCTTAAGCCTTAGGGGCTTCCTCCCCATTCCCAAACCCATACTAGAAGGCAATCCCTTCTCAGCTCTATCTCTCATAATACCTGTCTGCCTTTAGCATTGATATTAGGTGTCATCTCTCTGCCAAATTTCCCTTGCTTCTTCCAGTTATTAGTTCATAGAATGCTGGACTCAGAGTCAGCGAAACCTAAGGCTAGGTTCCATACTAGCTGTGTAAACCTGAACAAGTCATTTAACCTCTGCCTTCCTCAGTTTCTTCATTTGTAAACTTGAGATAATAACAGCATAGCCTCTTCCCCTTGGATTAATGTGAAGATCAAAAGAGATAATATTTATACAGTGCTTTGAAAGCCTTGAAGCACTCTATAAACGCTAGCTATTGTTGTTCTTATTCTATCTTTCTTATCATCTACTTATTTGCATCCATGATATATCTCCCAAATAAATTATAGGAAGCACCTGGAAGGCTAGGGCTATTTCTTTTTTTTTTCATCATTATCTCTAGTACATAGAAGATAGTAGGTACTTCATAAATGTCTGTTGAATTACTATCCATTTTAATTGAAGGAGAGATAATGGGAACCTTGTAATGAAGTTTCCATATCAACTTTAAATCTATCAGAGGCAAGAAATAGAAATCTGAGCATGGGCTGATTTTACCCAAAGTTTTCAGAGAGAGTATTTCAGAGAGTTCAGAAAAAGATCATGTGGCCAACCATTTATGGGGAAAGCCCCCTCAAAAGAAAGAGGGTGCTCTAGGCAATGAAATTCTTGCAACATATGGATGTTTCCAGTAGCAATGAAAAGGGAGAGTTGTCTAAGTAAAGATTGATTGATGTGGATATTCAAGAAATTCATTGTCAACTTTTATTTTTAAAGATGTATTCAGAATATGGAAACAAGAGAAGATAACTAAGGATGAATTTTTTTAAACTGTGTAATTCTGTAAGAAACATGGTAGTAGTCCAAAAGCCTAGAACAAAATTCTTAATCTTTATTGTGTCATTTTTGGCAGGTTGAGAAATGCGTGAGCTTCTTTTTAGAAATATACTTTTAAATGCATAAAATAAAATCCATAAGATTACAAAGGGAACCACCTATATTGAGACATATTTATTGAAAGAATAAAAAAAAGTTTACTAATGCCAAGTTAAGAGTCCCTAATCTAGAATGAGCTGGTGCTTACATTGACTACTCTGCACAGTAAAAAGGACTTTGTTAGAGATCAGCAGAAGATTGAATGGGGAAATGACCACTGCTTGGAGACAGAAGGGACAGCTACAATAAAGGATGGAATCAGAACATTTTACTACTGTTTTGCTATTGTGTTTTTTCCTAAGGGGAATGATCTTCATACTGACAAGTATAGAATAAAAATGATTTATAAGGAATAGAAACTGAAAAGTCAGGGGATGGCAAAACAAAATGAAATTAAAAGCCATAGATACCCTCTAAAAGTTCAAGCCAAGTCATCTTTTTAAAGTACAGGTCTAGCCAAGCCATCCTTCTACTCAGTAAACTCCAGTGGTTCCCTGTTACTTGTAGGAGTAAATATAAAATTCTCTGTTTAATGTTCAAAGCTTTTCACAAGCTGACCCCTTCCTCCCTTTGTAGTTTTCTTAAACCTCACTCACCTCCACACACTCCAATAATACTGGCTTCCATGCTGTTTCTTGAACAACACACTCCATTTTCTGGCTCCAACCTCATTCCTGTTCACCTCCCTCTCCTATCTTCTCTAGCTTCCTTTAAGTCCCAGATAAAATCCCACTTTCAACAGGAAGCTTTTTCTTATACCCCTTAATTCTAGTGCCTTCTCTTTGTAGATTATTTCCCATTCGTTCTGTTTGTAGTTTTTTTATACATAGTTGTTTGCATTCTGTCTCCTGTTAGACTGAGCTTCTCGAGAGCAGGGACTAATTTTTTGTGTATCTGGTGCTTAACAGTGCATGCATGGCTCCTAGTAGGTGCTTAATAAATGTTAATTGATTAACTTCCCAAAATGTTGAAAGAACCAACATTTTGCTGATCTGCTATCAGGAACCTTTTAAAAATCATAGAAAATTGGAGAAGTAGGCAAAACTAAAGACAGGGAAATATCCCTATTTTTCAAAAGGTGAAGGTGAACCTTTCAGCCAGTAGGCTGGCAAATTTGACCAAACTCCTGACAAAATTCATTCTAGAATGCATTATTATAAGAATAACATGTAAACACTTAGAAAAGAAAGTAGTGGTCATCATGATAAGCCATCATAGGTTCAATAAAACAAGTCACGCCAAACATCTCATTTCTCTTCTGAGTTTCTAGACTAACGGATCAGAGAAATGTTGTAATCACATTTCAGAAAGGTATTTGACCAAGTCTGTCATGATTTCCTTGTGTACGAGATAGACAGAGATGTTACTGATGACATTATTGTTAGGTATAGGAAGAACTGATTTAATGACCAGATCCAATAAGTGTTGAACTGATGTCAACATGGAGGTAGTGATCTTTCATTGAACACTGCAGGGATCTGCTTTGGGTGCTCATTGGTTCAATATTTCTCTCAATGAGTTGGACCGAGCCCTAGATAGCATGCTTATCAAGTTTTCAGACAATACCAAAGCTAGAAGAGGTCAGTAATTACACTAGATGACAAAATGGGGCTCTAAAAATATTTTGCTGTGCCACAAATGGGTAAAGAATCTAAAAACATGAAATGTAATGCCCTTGGGTTAAAAAATCAACTATACACGTACAGGATGGGAAAGGAGTGGCTGAAGAGGAATTCATGTGAAAAATATTTGAAGGTTTTAGTGACCACAAGCTCAATCAGCATCAATCAGCGTGTGCTATAATAGCAAAAAAAATTTTTTAAAAAAAGGTCATGCAATATGAGGCTATGTTAATGAGATTTTGATATCCAGGAGAAGGGAGGTATATAGCCTGTGGTACTCTATCTGGATCCAATAATTGCATGGTCAGTTACGAATGCCACATTTCAGAAAAGATATCAACCAGCTAAAGGATAACCAGGGGGGAGTGATGTGAAGGGACTTTGGGAAGATTAGCCTGGGGAAGAAATGACTTAAGGGAAATATAATATCAGTCTTCAAATATTTGAAGATTGTCTCATGGAAGAAGGACTAAAACCTGTTTTACTTAGTTGCAGAGAATGGAACTAGAAGCAGTTGATATGGCATGATGGGAAGAGCCAGGGTTCTCAAGTCAGAGGTTGTTGGGGCTGAGTTGTTTCAATCATGTATGACTTTTTATGATCTCATTTGGGGGTTTCCTTGGCAAAGATACTAGAGTGGTTTGTCATTTCCTTTTCCAACTCATTTTATGGATGAGGAAACCGAGGCAAACAGTATTAAGTGACTTGCCCAAAGTCACAATTTTCTTGGTAAAGTTACTGGAGTGGTTTGCTATTTCGTTTTGTAGCTCATTTTACAGATGAAGAAACTTAGGCAAACAGGATCACTTACGTAGTAAGTGTCTATGGCTGGATTTGAACACATGAGATGAGTTTTCCTGACTTCAGGCCTGGCACTCTATCCACTGGACCACCTATCTGTCAACTCTGCCATCTAAGTGACCAGAACCAGAGTTAGAGAACATGAATTCAAATCTCACCTCTGATGACTGCTACCTTGGTGACCTTGAGCCAGTCATTGGGCTTCAAATGGAAAGAGTTAAATTAGTTGACCACAGAAGTCTCTTTCATCTCTAGATATATGATCCAGATTCAACTGATACAATCATTTAAAAACTTTCTAGCAGTCACAGATGTCCATAAGCAGAATGGGCTGCCTTGAGGATTAGTGAGTTCCTTGTCATTGGAGGTCTTTACATAGAGATTATGTGGTGGGGATGCTACAGATGGATTTCATGTATTGGATTGCTTCATGAGAAGATGACCTTTAAGGACCTTTTCAAGGACCTCTCAAACTTCATGATTTTCTGGTTCATTTATCTTCACCTTTCCCTTCCCACATAAGTTCATATGCACCTATACCCACTTCTGACCAAGGAGAGATCCTTGTTCTCATCCCAACTCTATTTCCCCTTCCCCTTTTTTTTCTTTCAGCATTTTGGCAACAGTTGGAACTGAATTTGACCTACGGACTCTGAGAGCAGTTCGTGTCCTGAGGCCCCTAAAGCTGGTGTCTGGAATTCCAAGTGCGTGAGTTATATAACTCTTTTATAGTTCCCACTATAAAAGTTCCCACACTCTTGTTTTTTACCTTCCCATGGCTTCCTTTGCTTCTTAATGCCACGATGAGTAGTCAACACCTGCTTCCTCTCTGCCATATCCTGTATTTAAGATGACAAATGGATCTTGAGTTTTTCTCTTGGGGGAAATCCAGGGAGCCTCAAGAAGTAGGAGACAGGGTCCTCAGGATGGCCTTAACAGAGACTGGCCTTTAGTTGGGATGGCTTCTCTGAAGCAAGCCAGACACAGTCCCAAGCTTTCCACCTCACTAAGGTACATTTCCAAAACTAGTAAACTACCTTCTCAAGCCAGGATCTTGTAAAAGTTTTATTATAAAAGAGTGAAATAGTTTTCCAAAGTCATATCGGTCCTGACCTATTTATGTCCTCTGTCCTCACTTAACATTAAGTAAATTGCTGTAGGCTTTCATTTCCTCATTCAAAATGGGGCCATATTGGCATTATTGTTTGCTTCTCTGGGGTTTCTTTGAGTCCAGGTCAAGCAATAAGACATTCTAAGTTGCCCAGCAGTGGGACCTCCCAGAGGAACTTTCTAATAATTAGCACTGTCCAAAAGTGGAATGAGCTTCCTGGGTAGACAGCAGGTTCCCATCACTGCTGTCTTCAAGCCAAGGTTAAATAGACACTAACCAGAGATGGTGAAAAATGGATTCTGATTCAGGCATCAATTGGATCTCTGAAATGCCTTCACTTCCAAAATTCTCTGATTCTTTGTGAGTCTATGATAGCAATTCTTCCCCCTGCTCAACAGAGCCCTTTAAAAAGAAATGGCATTTTTTTTTGAGGAAAAGAGGGCTGAGGCCTTGATTAGCACTTACCCTGATATTTTTCACTATTGAATTTGGCTACACTTCCTTGAATTCTGCCAATTTTTCTCCTTTTGAGGGGTTTCTACCTTTCTAGAAGATAGGTACAGCAGATGGCAGATTATATGCCTTCTAGTCATATAGCCAAATTATGCACTATGTATTTAGAACTTGGAAATCTAAAGGATTTATAGCTATAGTTACTTAACAGCTTTAAAAATCATAAAATGTTAGAGCTGGAAGAAACCTTATACACCATTTAGTTCAAATCCACTCATTTCACCATTGAGAAATTCTTTCCTATCCTGGGACTTCCTCTACTATATCAAGCTACTCCAAATTCATCACCATCTCTCTATTAGTTCACTTGCCTAAAACTGGACATCATAGCTGATGACAATTCCTGCCCAAAATTTCTTTTCTTTTTTTTTTTTTTTTTGCTTTTTGCTGAGGCAATTGAGATTAAGTGACTTGCCCAAGGTCACACAGCTAGGAAATGTTAAGTGTCTGAGACCAGAATTGAATTCAGGTCCTCCTGATTTCAGGGCTGGTGCTCTATCCACTGCACTACCTAGCTGCCCCCCTGCCCAAAATTTC
The DNA here is from genome assembly GCA_023553655.1 of Myrmecobius fasciatus. NCBI lineage: Eukaryota > Metazoa > Chordata > Mammalia > Dasyuromorphia > Myrmecobiidae > Myrmecobius > Myrmecobius fasciatus. Next base: position 69,458 of record JAJPUD010001422.1, on the reverse strand, counting down.
ACTGGAGTTGGAAGTCAAGAAACTTCCTTCTCTTTATTTTTCTTTCTCTTTCTTCCTTTCTTCCTTTTTCATTTCTTTTTTTTCTCTCCTCCCTCTTTCTCCATTTCTCTGTCTTTGTATGTATCTCTGTGTGTCTCTCTAAGTTTCTGTCTCTGTCTCTCTCTCTTTGTCTCTCTGTCTCTGCTTCTCTATCTCTCTATATCTTTCTCTGACTCTGTCTCTGTTTCTCTTTCTCCTATACAATAATTAACAAAGAGACCCAACCTGTTTGAAAGAGGACACCCTTTATAATGTCAAAAAATTTTGACTTCCACATCATAGTTGTAATATTTTTATCTGTTGCTTAGAAAATAGATGACAAAAAGCTATTAAGAATTCAGTGTTTTGTTAATCATAGAAACATTAACATATATTTGAAAAAAATCATGATCCATCTATATGTAAGGTGTGTTGTTTATTCAATTGATTGAAGTTAGGGGCTGCTAGGTGGCACAGTGGATAGAGCTCCAGCTCTGAAGTCAGGAGGACCTGTGTTCAAATCTGATCTTAGACACAACATTTCCTAGCTGTGTGACCCTGGGCAAGTCACTTAACCCCAATTGCCTCAGGAAAAAAAAGTATTGCTAATTGATAGAAGGAATATTCTTTCCCTCCCTCTATTCCCCACTTGGTCCACAGCCCAGAGTTGGGAACCATTTCTATAGAGGTTAGCTTTTTCCTAATCTTAAAGACTATGAAGAGATACCTGGGATCCTCTCTTTTAGGATTCTTTTTGTCACTGACTATGGGCTTTGTCTTTTTTTCTCCCCAGGTTTACAAGTTGTTCTGAAGTCCATCATGAAGGCAATGATACCTTTGCTACAGATCGGCCTCCTCCTGTTTTTTGCAATCCTTATTTTTGCAATCATAGGGTTAGAATTTTATATGGGAAAATTTCATACCACCTGCTTTGAGGAGGTAACAGGTAAGTTACAGGCATTCTTTCCATTTTCCTTCTTTGGTTATTAATTACAGGAGCCTCTTGGATATGGGCATGGATGTTCATTTATCCTGGCACTTCTGCAATGAAGAATAGCTTCTCCTTGGAAAAGTCAGGAAATTTGTTAAGACTTGGTTGACCTTGGACTGCTATCTAAGGTCTTAAGGTATTTCTGGGTTCTGAAACAGGGGAAAAGGAAGTGCCATACCACTCTTTTAAATTTTTATTGTACTTAGATGAAAGAAACCAGCCCTGAGCAAAAATATCACTATATCATGGTGACCCTATTTTCAGAAAGCACCAGAAAGAACAGTGGAGGAATTTGTTCTTGTTCCTCCTGCTCATCTTTTATAGCCATGTTTCCTAGGAGTGCCTGACTTCCCTCCTCCTTCCTATCATTATTAAATCAAGGGACCAAGATGCTGGAAGGAAAGATGTGTATTATAAAAATGAGAACCCATACCTGAGGGGGAAGAGGTTCCTTGACCCTCCTCTTAGAGCCATCATTGTTGGCTTGTGAGGAAAGAAAAGTTTTCAGGAATAATTATTGTGTTCCTTCTTACTGCCAAATGTGCTGGCAATCAGAGTTGATATGACATCTTCCATGACCCTATCCACACTCAATATCTCCATCAGACAGTGATGGGGCAAAGCCAAAAAATATGGGGTAGGATTGTTTGAGAGGCTCCCCCCCTCCTTTTCTCCTACTCCTTCTGTCTCCTTTTCTCCTGGGCTTGTAGAATGTGCTCAATATGGAACGTCCTAATTATTTCTCTCCCGGATGGAGAAGGTGTTAATTGAGGCAGAGCTATTTCTGCTTCTGGCCACGTCACCCTGGCGGAACTGGAGACAGACAGACAGAGAGAAGGAGAGAGGGAGAGGGAGAGATAAGAAAATAGAGAAGGAGAGAGGGGGAAAGAGGAGGAGGAAGGAGAGGAAGGGATGGGGAGAGAGAGAGAGAGAGAGAGAGAGAGAGAGAGAGAGAGAGAGAGAGAG
>JAJPUD010001422.1:0-67473 GCA_023553655.1 Myrmecobius fasciatus | reverse complement strand
GAGAGAGAGAGAGAGAGAGAGAGAGAGAGAGAGAGAGAGAGAGAGAGCGAGCATGGTCCACTGGAAATACCACCTATGATTAGAATAGTCAGAGCTCCTTTTTCAGATTAGTAGAGGAAAATGGAAAATTGGTTTGTTTGCTTGCATAAAGATGAGGCAGACATAGTATAATGGAATGGGCCATATTTTCTTAAGAATTTGATGGCCAAAATCCATATTAAACTTAGAGCTAAAAGTGACCTCAAAAATTTGCTATTCTAACCTTTTCAATTTACAGATAAAGAAATTGAGGAAGGTCCTATAGGGAGTAAGTAACAAAGTCAGGATTCAAAGTTTATAATCAATGTGTTCCTTACTGCACTATGTGTTCCCATATTGCCACACATATGCAGTTTGTGTGCACACACAATAGATTAATGGATTTTCAGGCATGGTGGAAATGTAATCAAATCTTACATTCCCTTTGGATCTTTGCTTTTCCAAAAACAAAACTCAGAAGGCTTCATAGACCCAGTGGATTAAGTGAAAGGCCAATTGAGCTCACTTTGTTGTTGTTGTTGTTGTTATTCAGTTGTGTCCGACCCTTTTTGATCCCATGGGCTCTAGTATCCATGGGGTTTTTCTTGGTAAAGATACTAGAGTGTTTTGCTGTTACCTTCTCCATTAGATTAAGGCAAATAAAAATCACTTGCCCAGGGTCACATAGCTAGTGAGTATCTGAGGCCAGATTTTTTTTTTCAGAGTATAAAAAGGATCTTTTTAATTACATTAAATTAAAACCTTTTCCCACCAAGAAAATCAATATAATCAAGATTAGAAGGAAAACAGAAACTTAGGGGGAATATTATTCACAGTTTCTCAGATAAAGACCTCATGTCTCAAATATACAGAGAACTGAGTCAAATTTATAGGAAAAGGAGTCATTTTCCAATTGAGAATTGGTCAAATCCTATCAAGATGAAGGTTTTGAAAGGAGCAATCAAAGTTCCATGCAGTTATCTGCAAAAGCTTTCCACTTTGAGTAGACTTATTTAGGTTGAAACAACTTGGAGGTGGCAGCTCACACCTAGCCAAGTGGCTACAATGAGAGAAAGGAAAAGGCCAAAAAGGGGACGTAGAAAACTTGGGACACTTATACAGTGCTGGAACTGTGAACTGATTTCACCATTTAATTTGGCTAAAGAATTATTAAATGACTTATACCCATCTGGGAGAGGGGGGGTGAGGCCAGATTTAAATCCAGGTTTTCCTGATCCCAGGTATGGCACTTTATATCCAGGCCAGTCACCTCACTGTCTCCTTGATTCACATCAGCAAATATTTCTTAAACAACTACCTCCTCCTATAATCTATAAGGTCCTGTGTGAGGCATTGAGTGGGATATAAAAATAAATAAGACATAATCCCTGATCCCAAAGAATGTAGATCACAATGGTGGTAAAGAAGATATATCTACCTCTGATTTTTCTTGTACAGCAAGACAACTGTATAAATATGTATACATATATTTGATTTATCATATATTTTAACATATTTAACATGTATTGGACTACCTGCCATCTAGGTGAGGAGGTGGGGGGAAGGAGGGAAAAATTTGGAACAGAAGGCTTTGCAAGGGTCAATGTTGAAAAATTACCCATATATGTGTTTTGCAAATAAAAAGCTTTTATTTAAAAAAATATATCTACTAACATATGCAAAGTTATGTGAACAAGGAAAAGATGTATAATTCTGAGGATAGGGGACAAAGAAAGGCTACAGTGAGGAGGTAGCATTTAAAATGAGCTTTGAATGATGGGTAGGATTTAGCTGGTAAAGGTGTTTGGTGGAGGAGGAGAAAAAGAAGGTCATTCTAAGCAACAGAAAGTATATTAGCAAAGTCACCGAGTCTAAAGAACACACAGTTTAAACAAACAAACAAAAGAAGGTCTGTTTTTTACTGCAGTGTAGGCCTTATGGAGAAAAGGACTGTGAGATAAGTTTGGGTGGAACCAGATTGCAGGGGGTAGAAGGAGGGCCTAGAATACCAAACTATGGAGATAGCAGAAGGCAAAGGGCTCACTTCTATTTTGGATAATTAGATGCTATGTTAAACAAACTTCTCAGGATTCATTTTTCCAAGCATTAAGCAAATATTTATTTCTAGCATTGTACCACACACTGAGTGAAAGATGAAAATAATGTAAGATATGTCCTAACCCTGTAGACAAGTTGGAGAATCAAGAAAGTCACACATAAAACAAAGCTGCCCATTTACAGTTGAATGCCAAGATGAATTTGATAGACATTAGATGCTTCAGGAGCTCCAAGAACCATAATTTCTGGTAGTTTGATGGTGAAAAGAAGGTGGATGGAAGAAGTGAGATTTAAGCTTGATGGATGTGAAGATTTTAGTAAATGGGAAAGAGGAACAGGGTCTTCCATGACAGTGATTTGTTAGAAGTATGGCCAAAAAAAAGCCAAACAAATTAACAATTCAGTTTGTATCCTCTGCGCCCTCACTGTGACAAAATGCCAAGAATCTTCACTTTTTTCCTAAAATGAAATATCAGGTTCTGTTTTAATAGAAGAACAATGCCCAGGGGCCCAAGCCTGAAGGTACTTAGGTTGTCCTTTTTTTTGATCTGACCCATCAGGTGTCTGGAGGGCTCCAGGACTCTTGGGAGTGATCTCTTAGAAGAACTTTCCTTTTGTTCCATATCTGTGCCTCTCTCCTGCCCCATAATTTTTTTATTTTATTTCTGCTGGGGTTAGGAAAAGGGCAAGAGCATCTTTAGTTGCTTAAATTGTTAATAAAATAATACATTCTTGCTCTTGCCACCATGAGCATTTAATGTAGTTTGGATATGAAGAGAAAATATCATTGCTAAAGTTTCCATTTCTTTGGAGTTTAATAGGTCAGTCAGGTGCACAGAACCTCGGAAACTCAATTTTGGGGTAGTACCTATAACATCTCCACAGTGAAATCTGTTTGGTTGTTAGCTTCCATTTCTACATGTCTGCAGGGTTCTTGCTTCCCATTGGCTCCCCTTTGAAGACTAAATTTTCCCTATCTGTTCCCTGATTCCCATAAGCTTCTAGATGCTATGATCACTATCTCTTCCCCTTTTCTCTTGTAGATGATATTCAGGGTGAGTCTCCAGCTCCATGTGGAACCGAGGAACCCGCCCGTACCTGCCCCAATGGGACCAAATGCAAACCCTACTGGGAAGGACCCAATAATGGGATCACTCAGTTCGACAACATCCTGTTTGCAGTGCTGACTGTCTTCCAGTGTATCACCATGGAAGGGTGGACTGACCTCCTTTACAATGTGGGTGCCACTAGGGGCTGGGAAGGGAAAGGGAGAAGGGGGGAGATAAAGGCAAGAATAAGGCATTGGTCTATTAGTTACTCTGAGACTAACAGAGGGAGAAAGAAAGGTGGGGGGTGGGATGAGGGTTGGAAGTACTTGGGCAGCTGTACATATGGACAGATGGTGGGGATACAGTGAAAGGAATACTGGATTTGGAATCAGAATCTCAGGTTTGATCCTGGCTTTGCCACCTGCACCTGATGGTTAAATTAATTTCTAACTTTCCAGAAGACCAAGGAGGAATCAAGTTCAGGGGTTAAGAAAATCGGCTTTGGGTATGTTATCAAAAGCACAGAAGTGGTATTTTACAACAAATCCTGCTTCTGTCATTTCTTACCTGTGTGATTCGGGCAAATTACTTCCCCCATTTTGGATCTCAGTTTTCTTACCTCTAAAATGAGGCAATTGAATTAGATGACTTCCAAGTCCTTTCCCATGCTAAATTTTATAATTCTGTGCCCCCAAACGCATATTTAGATTCTGAAAGAAATTTCAAGATTCAAAGATATGAGGATCTGGGAACTCAGGATTTTAATGAAATCAGGAAATTCAATATAAGGGGCCATGTCTCTTCAGAAAACCAATACTCATTTTTAAGTATCAATCACCTCCTTATCAGAACAGTAAATGCTATAGAATGACTTGCTGGTCCCTTCTTTCCTAACCTCATCCATATTAGTACTTCATGATGCTAAAAAAAATTTTTTTTGCCCAATTTGGAAATATTTTCTCCAACTCCATACTCTTTATCTGGTCTTGTGTTCCTTGTGAACAATAATCATATTTAATTGGTGAAGCATGTGGCCAAAGTTGTGCTATTTAATCTTATAACCAGAAAACTGAACAAACCAAACAGTCTTACTACCATGGAATAGTAGAACTACTACTCCCTTGACCACATTGACTAAGTAAATTTCTATGGCCATAGACCTGCTGGGAAATTTTTCTGACTGTTAAATGCAAAGTACAATATGTTCTTTGAATGCAAGTAGTTGTCAGATAGGAGACCTTATATAGGTATAAAAGACCTTGCTGACTTTTTGAGAATGTAGCCTTGATAAAGTGTGAATGAATGAATGAAAGTTACCAGAAGTCTCCTTCCTAGGAAATTTAAACTGAAAATTGCTGACCATAAACTATTATTAACATCAAGTTCTTTTCAATGCTTTTAAGATGATATTTTATTTTATTCCCCCAATTCCATTCAGCTCTCAGTCTAAAGTTCTTGTTTCTCCACATCTCAGGTCGGCAAGAGTAAAGCCTTCCATCTCAATTGTCCTTCTTTATTTAGGGGAGGGATGGGAGGAGAGAGATGGAGTGAGGACATAAAAAAATTCAGTGCATATGATCAGACTGATTCCTGTTCTAAACAAGATTTTCAGAAGGGCTCTAAGAAAATTCTAGGACTTAGACTCTCTACTCTCTGTTGCTGGAAGGAGGACTGGGAGTATCTGCAAGACCTAAGCTGAGATAACATAAAGTTGGTTTGGAGAGAACCACATTCAATACCTTTATACCCTGCTGGGTCAGGGGCGTCATCTCACTCTTGGACAATAATGGAACAAATGTTCCTTGAACTTCTTTTCACAAGAGGCAGGTAGTGCCCCATTATGGAGTTGATGTACCACATGCCACATCAGTCTGGGGCCCAGGCTTGTGCTCCAGAACATCACCAGAATTCACAGCTAGGCTACTACCTTGGTTTAGTTCTGAGCTGAGCCAAGGGCCCCCACCCCATTGGAACAATAGCGCTGTCCATGGTATCTAAAAGCAGCTTTCTGATTATCATTAAAACTGATCCCCAGAACCCTTGCCTGGCCATTTTTGTTTCAGTTGTAGCTCTCTTTGGGCTCAAGAAGTAAGGCCATGTGCAGTTTTTGCTTCCATATGGAGGGGGGGGGCACTACCTTCTGAGGCAGTTCATTCCATTTTGAGATAGCTCTGATCATTTAGAGAGTATGCCCTTAAATTAGTCTCTGCAACTTTGTTGTTCCTTCAGAACCTTGTAGATAGCAATCATGTCCCCCAAATCTTTCTTTCTCCATCTTAAGCATTCCTACTTCCTCCAGCTAATGCTCATATCCTTTCACCATCTAGATTGCCCTCCTTTGAATGTTTTATGGTTTATCTATATCCTTCTAAAAATGTGATGCCCAGAAGAGAATGTGCCATTCCAGAGGTGGCTGATCAGGGTAGAGACAATGGCATTAAAACTTCCTTATTCCTAGAAGCTATATCTCTCTAGGCCCAAGAATGCATTGGCTTTATTTTTAATGTTGTGTCACACTTAGTTCACATTGAATTTACAGTTCATCATAAAACCCTCAGATCTTGTTCTAAACTGATGCTCAACCATGCCTTCATCATGTACTTATAAAGTTGATTTTTTTGCATGCAACTCTAGCACTTTATGCTTCATCCTATTACATTTCATTTTAGATTCAATCCTATCAGAATTCATTTGAAGCCTAGCTCTTACATTGAGGGTTTTAGCTATCCCTTTCAGTTTTGCATCTTTTGCAAATTTGTTAAGAGTACCATCTATATTTTTCTCTAAATATTCATGAACAGGTTTAATAGGGCAAGGCCAATCACAGATCCTGGGCACTCCTCTGGAGACTTTTCATGTTGACATTGAACTATTAATGATACTTGGGATACGTGCTAGCAAAAGACCATCCATCTTGTTGAATTCCTTTTTTTAAATTGGTATGATAGCATTTATCCAGAGGGCCAGCCCATTTCTTTTGTTAAATTCATCAAAGTCCCAACTTGGGCTTGGAAGGTATTTCATCACATATGGTATAACTTTCATGCTTTCCATGAACAGGAGACAAATTCTGTGGAAAAAATTTTTAAAGTTCAGAAAGCAATTGATGCATAACTGAGTATGGAGGAGAAACTTTTTAGTCAATGGTCAGTCATCTACAGTTATTAAGCCCCTAATATGCCAGGCACTATGCTAAGATCTGAGGATACAAAGAAAGAGAACAGATAGTCCCTGCCCTCAAGGAGCTTACTATCTACTCTTAGAGTCAATAACCATTTGCTGCTCCTTATGTAAACTGCAGGAGAGATTAGCCCTATTATATTACAGAAGCTGGGCAAAATAGTTAGGCAGAGTAAAGGATGGCTCAAAAAGCCAGTTCTTTCAGTGAGTAAACATTTACTAAGTATATGCCAGGCTAAGCACAGAAGATACAAAAAAGGCATACATATAAGATGCAAGAAGCATAACTAAATAGCAATTCATTTGAAAAAGATCTAGAGAGTTGAGCGGACTACAAGTTTAATAGAAATCAATTGATGGATAAGGCCACTAAGAAGGGTAATTACTAGGGCTTAAGTTTCAATTCCAGTCTCTTTCCTCTCCCCAGGACTCTGTTCTCTTTGTACACAAATTCTTCTTAGATGAGTGCCTCCATTTCCCATCATACAGCTGTCACGCAGTCCTAAGGCACAGGACTGACCATCATTCTGCTGATGTCTCCCTCTGCACTCTTTAAGATTAAATCCAAATTCATTAGCATAATACTTAAAGGCCCTCTACAATCTACATTCCTCCAATCTTTCCAACTATACTTCATATTATTCCCTTCATACACTTGTACAGCCTACTAGCTGCTTCCTGTAGTTCATATTATATTTTCCACCTCTCCTCAGGGCTGCCTTTTACAATTCTTATCTTCAGAGCTCAAGTCAAGTACCAGCTCTTCCATGGCAAAATCAATGGATAGTATCTGTTATGTATTATCTGACCATCACCCCCTTCCAGTTACGTTTACTTCCTCTATAAATAACTTTATATTTACTTTTTTGTACATATGTTGTAGGGAAAAAGAACAGTCAGACAGGAATAAGCATTAATTATATATATAATAAGCACTTATTATATACCAAGCACTGTGATAAGTGTGATACAGATATTGTCTGTTGTTTCTCATAACAACCCTGAGAGGTAAATGCTATTGTGTTCCCTATTTTACATTTGAGGAAACTGAGACAGATAGCAGTTAAATGGCTTAACCAGGGTCACACAGCTAGTAAATTTCTGAGGCTGGATTTAAACTTATCTCCACCTAGCTATCTCAGATTAGATTGTTATTCCAGTATCTAGCACAGGGCCATATAGTTATAGGCGCTTGATAAATAATTGTTGGATTAAATGGAATGGAATCTATTAGTTCAGTCATTTTAAAACACTCAACTATAGAAGGAACCAAAAGTTCAACAGACTTTTTTCAGCACCTGCTATGTGCAGGAGAAATTGGGATTTGCCTCCATGGATCCTGCAGTCTAGTGAAGAACTCCAATGAACACATCATGCATAATGGAGGCAAAAGCAACATGGCATGCAGGTTATAAGGGGAGGAAAGAACATTGCCAATGAAAAGAATTAGGGATGGGATCCTAGGAAAAGTTGTATCTGAGTTTGTATTTGAAGGTTGGGCAGGAATCAGTTGCTCTGGATTTTGTTGCTAGAGTGTCCTTAGGATTCCAAATGGGTCAAGACCAGGAAAGAAAATTTTGGATGAGTGGGGAAGAGATAATAATTCTACACTTTCAGGGAAGAATGGGTCACACATAATCTACTTTGAACCCCAACTAAGGTAAGAGACAAAATCCTGTTTGCTGAGTGGGAACCCTATAGGAGATGGCTTCCAACAAGATGAGAAGAGCTCTGGATACAACACCAAAACTTTCCCCGGGGCCTGGGAAGGCTGAGACCATGGTAATAAAGATCTCTGCTTAAAACAAGATATTAGGACTATTCTTCTAAACTCTGTCCTTGCCAAATGCCCATTAGACTTATGAAGATCTCTAATGCTTAGAAGGAATAGGGATTCAATAGCAGTGAACACATAAGATTCATGCTTCCAGGAGCAGCTAGGTGGCATAGTGAATAGAGCACCAGCCCTGAGTCAATCTGGTCTCAGACACTTAACATTCCCTAGCTGTGTGACCCTGGGCAAGTCACTTAACCCCAATTGCCTCAGCAAAAAAGAAAAAAAATCACAACAAGATTCATGCTTCCAGAGAAGATTCAGAGAATCCAGGAGCCATGGAATGGAGGAAGACATTTGACATGAAGGAGAAGGGGGAAGAGGTTTGCAACAGAAGGCTCCCACAGTGACAGTGTCTAAAAGAGACCTCCATGAAGATTCTGGACCAAGGAACTCTGTGTTCAGTCGTGTTTCTTCTACCTGTCCTTGCAGTTGGTGTAACCTTCAGAACAAGCACATGTTTGTAATAAGTTCTCATTCAGGCTAATTACTGAGGACTTTGGGTGTTCTGTATGAAAAGGGAAAATCACTGCCTGTGCCCCAGATCCCTGGGATGGAAGCAGGAATGAGAGGGCCCTTTGGTTTTAAGGAAAAATTCACTGCCTCTCTGGATCTTTTACCTGTTCATAAAGACCTTGCAAATGGCCTGAGAACAATGGGCATTTCTCATGTGTCAGCTGATGGTGAGTGCCCAGAGTGACTGTAGGCACGTGATTCACATCTCCCTACCAAGTTCTGGACATTACCTAAGGAAACCAGACCTACAGGAATGACTTCCAGAACCAGAGAAAGGGCAGGAGTGGAAAAATGGAGATGAGGAAACCCTCTATGGGATGGGAATGGAAGTGGAGGGGAGAGAGATTAGATGGAGAGATTGAGAGCTGAGGCATAACAGGTCTGGCACTGGGTAAAGCCTCCCTCTTGGTAGCTGCTAGAGAGATTTATCTGCTAGAGCACAGTATAGTTTCTAGACAGACAGGTGTCCCCATTTTCCAGGAACCCCCTCACCACATGTGTCCAAAGCTAGCAAGTTGGCAGTGTGTAGAGAAACCAGAGATTGACTCAGCTCCCCTCAGGGGACCCTCTCCCTTCTTGTTCCTTGCAAGCAGGGGTGAGGCAGATTGACAGTGGGTGTGTGGGTGAAGCTGGAACTGCCTCTTTCTAGGCTGTCCCCACTCAGAAGGTAAATATAGAGAGCTAAGCTCATCAGCCAGAATCACTTAACAAACAAGAAAAGGACCTTCTAGATTTATGGATATTTAATGAAATCATCCCTTGAGCTTAGTTGCTATTGAGAACTCCCTTTCTTTCCCCACTCCTCCTCCCATCATCAAATACAGAGATTACCATATTAAATTAATACCTACCTTTGCAAAAGATTCTATGCTAATGCTCTCTTGATATGTGGGAGGTCAAAGAAGAGAAGAACAACTCTTCTCTCAAAGCTTACCATTGTTAACAGGATGCAGATGGAAGAAGGGTGCTGAGGGACTCCTTAGACAGTCTGGAGAAGCTTAATACTACTGTGGTTTGCTGCCCACGTTCATAATGGAATGAAATGCTAAATTTTTAGTTAAAATTTAGCAAAAATAAAAATGTAAGAAAAAAATTGTTCAAGCTTATGGTCTCTGTAAAATCTAGGTCCAGGTTCCTAGAGGTAGAAAGACGTGAGACACAGGATCTGCTATAAAATCAAGCAACAAGTTCAGAAAAAGCAAGAAGAGGAAGAGAAAGGAAGGGGAAAGAAAGACATTAAGAAAGTGCTAGAAAGGAAGTTCAAGGGTAAGAAATAGACAAAAACCCCTCACACATTTCCACTGTGTGTGTTTATAGTTATGTGCATATTGTGTATATGGGTGTTACATTTTAAGCCCAGTATCAAGTATGGTCATTGGCTAGTGTCCATCAGGGATTAAGAAATCAACAGATTGATGCTTAACCAAGTGACAGCAACATCTGCCTAGTGGCATGATAGCATTTTCAAACTAACATATGCATGTCAACCTTTTACCCACATCATTGCATTTTAGTGATATTTGTTTGGATTCATATCAAGACATTAGTCAGTTGGATTAGCAATATTATACATAATGTAATGAAATAGATATTTTTTAATAATAACAACAATGGTAATAGCTGATAAATGGCACTTTCAAGGCTACAAAATAGTTTATAATTGTTATCTCACTTGATCTTCACAGCAGTCTTGGGGGGTAGGTGCTATTAAGATCCCCATTTTACAGATGAGAAAACCAAAACTCGGAGCTGTTAAAAGACTTACCTGTGCTCACACATTTACTAAGTGTCAGAAATGTAAGAGTAAGTGTCAGGAATCCTCCTGATTCCAAATCCAATATTCCATCTACTGTGCCCTTCATCCTGAATGATTGGGAAATTGAATTTTTTATTAGTGAAATATTCTGGTGACTTTGGCGGGGAGGGGAAACATGCCTGGATTATTGGTTTTTAAGGAATTAGAACACACTAAAATATATAGTGTAATGCCGGAGAAACTGAGGCAAGATAGAGATTAGAGAGGTTTTTAATATAATATTAGTGGAGAGTCTGGACTGGCAGCCAAACAGGATCCATGTCCAACCCCAGCTGGGTGGATGGGACTCTTGTCTCAAAGCATCCAATGATGAGCAAGGGATTCCAGAGACTCTTATAGGGCTCCAGCGATCAGGAAAACAAAGGCAAGGGGAGGAGTAGAGCATTAAGAGAATACAAGTTCCAGGAAAGGACCATAAATTCAGTTCTGACATGTTGGGGGTATGGAAGGATGATACATCCTGATAAGTTGGGAAAAAGCTAGGAGCCAGGATGTCTGAGGGAGAAGATAGGGAGTGCCATCTAGATATTTGAGATAAGCCATCTAGAGTTTTATGACTCTTTAGAATGCCAGTGGCCAGAGTTCCACAGCCCTAATTATCTTAGTCCTAATGGTCAGGAAGGAGTGGTTGCCACCAGGGAACTGAGACAGAACAATTCAGGGAAACTGGGGCAGAACAATAGAAGCTAGTAACATTGTGCAAATAGCATTGGGCTTAGAGTTATTATAACAATTATTATTACTGTTGCAACCTGGGTAAATCCTTGACTTCATTGGCGCAGATATTCTTTCCATTGATTCAGATAACAAAACTACCTTGCCTTTTCATCTTATAGAATTTTTTATCATATTTTCTCATGACTTTTCTTACTTAGATGGGCTCTGCTAAATACATCTGTGTGTGTGCGTGTGTGTGTGAGAGAGAGAGAGAGAGACACCAGTGTACTATCCAAACTGTATACAATTGCCTCATTTTGCTATATCTTTTACACCATTCCTTATATAACCCTTTTCAATATTAACATGCTAGAGCCTATTTTTTCTACTGCTCTTTGAGCTACTGGTAAATTTAATTCTAGTAATATTTTATGATGTGCAGCCTAGGATAATATAGAATATTAAAGAAATGGGCTTTTGTAGGAGTGAGCAGACAAGATTCAGCCTAATCTCTTCTTCCTACTAATTCTGGGTCCAGCTCATTGTTTAGTTGTAATGTCTGTTAAAGATATTCTTACCAATGGATTGATTTTCATAATCTAAGCAGTATATATTTTTCATCCACTTAGTTTTTCAAGTGTAGATAGTTAGACCATTCTTTCTCACATTGCTATAGATTGCACTGAGAAAGCTTTGCAGTGTCCTAGGGATAGTTGCAATTAGTGCAAAATCTTCTGCAAATAAGAATATTTGGAGAATTTTACCACGAAGAGGCAATACTTTTTACTCAAGTCATACAGAACTTAATTTAATTTTTGGCAATTCAAAAGGCACTTTAGGGATGTCTCAGCATCTTTTTCTCACATCAAATATTATAAAGTGCTGTGGGGAAAGTTTCAATTGTTAATTTTCTTATTGTTTATATTTGGGGTGTGTATGAGTTTATGGAATTGCCATAAGCCACACCAGCACAACAGCAACAAGAATATTGTGGGCAGAACAGTGGTCTAGATATCAGAACTCTTGGGTTCTTTTTCCCACTTTATAAACCAGCTTCCTCTTAGTGAGTCTCTGTATAATGTAGAGAATCCATTCTCCTGGTTGCTGTATAAAGAGAATGTAAGAACAAGTGAAATGATGATTATAAAGACTTATCAAATCTTTGAAAGAAAGACCCTAAGGATTCCTAAGTATCATCATAATTGCTTGTTATTGTTAATAGTCATTATTGTAATTGCTCCTCTGAATTCCATAGCCAATTCTCTATTCAGACAAGTATTCTTCTATGCCCAGCTCCTACCCCAGTGGGCAATAAGTATGATGACACCTTTCCTGACACCCTGGGGGAACCACCCTCACAAAACTCTCTCAGTGAAAACATATACCAGACACCCAACCATTACCTGGATTAGAAAAAGAGGAGAAAACTTTGAGGGGAAATTTGTGCAATTGTGTTTGCTAATGAAAGTTTCTGTGGTGGGTATAATTCTCTCTGTTTGGGAACTTCCTTAATATTTTCTCTTCGTTCAAACTCCTACCACCTTGAAAAATTGATTTCTCTATCAAAACCTGTCCTCCTTCACCTTCTCCTGGTTGTGCGGGATTAATAGGTTCATTGAATAATTAGACCAGGTTAAAAAGAGAAAGAACACCTTTTGTAGAGAATCATAGAATATCAGTGCTGAAGGTTACTTTAATGATCATCTCCTTATATAGATGAGAAACAAAGGCCAATTTGAGAATAAAACTGAATCATGTTATCTGCAAAGGAAAAAGCAGATGAGTGCACTGGCATCTGGTGACCATTTTGAATAGCTCCAAGATCTCTTGCTGGCTTAAGCTGATCAAGAATCCTTAAAACACGGATGACTGTGTGGTCAGGAACCTGTCCCCTGCGTTGCTTTCCCAACAATGTGATCAAAGAAGTCCTAAGAGAGAAAGAAAATGAATGGTCTCCTTGATGGGTGCTTCCTATGGTCCCCACCTGGGGTGGGGGGCCCTTAACCACTTCCCAGATTTGCTCCTGGCAGGTCCTGTTCCTGCCCTACTTCTCCTGTTTCCACTTCAGCCTTCTCAGCTCTCATTACTGCAGCCCAAAGATTTCTGCCTTCCATCTAGCCCATGTGGGTGCTTTGCTCCCTTGGACTAAATTTAGCACTGAGAAATAGGAACAAGAAATCTTCAGCAGTTCATGTAGACAGATGAGCAAAAGTACAAAGGCTGCTCTGGTTCCCTTCCGGCCCTGTTTTGTCCTCTCTCTGCCAGCACCAGCCTCATTCAGTACATCTTTGTCCTTATACATATCAGGCAATGAAGCTTTAGTTCTTTCAGAGTGGTGGGGAGGACAGATTTGAAGCAGGGCCAGGCCCATTAGCCTCTTCCCTAGGGCCAGATTGACTTTCAAAGCCAGGCTTGTTTGGGACAACATTTTCTCAGGTAACATGAGAGGGAAGCAGTTGCCCATAGGAGATGGTGGCTCTCTTGGTCCTACATCCTGTTTCACATCTCAAAGTGGGCTGTTAAAATGAGATATAGCCCAAGATTCATTTTCTTTTTTCTTTTTAAACATATTTCCATATGTGTCATGTAAAAGAAAAATCAGAACAAAAGAGGGAAAAAACATGAGAAAGAAAAATCAAACAAACAAAAAAAATGAAAATAGTATGCATTAATTCCCATAGTTTTCCCTCTGGATGTGGATGGCACAAAGACCCATTTTCACAACTTCTTAGAAGCAGAGGCTGTGAGTGCTTGAGCTATTTGGTACCTTTTTTTTAACTACTTAAAAACTTAATAACTGTCAACAGACTATTGGTCACACACATACATATTCCTCATTTTATGGCCTCATAATATTCCATTACATTAATACTGCGACCTATGTGGCCCTTTTCCTAGGCTGCCACTTTCAGTGGCTACTCTAATGGGTAAAGTGGGAGAGAGGGTTTCAGGGCCTTCTCTGAGGAAGTAACATTTGAGAGACCCTGCCTGGATTCTGAACCAAAGGTATAACTGAGCTCCTCAAGGCTGCCTCTGACTTCCCCGATACATCAGTGTGAAAAGGTTGCATGTCACTTTCATACAAGGCCAGAGCAAAGGAGGCAAGTCCACTTGCCAGCATTTCCTGTAAATTGCTTCCCAATGCTTGCATCGACCCAGCTCCCAATCTTCAATCTCAACCCCTTTGTTTGGTGCTCAAGAGAAGCCCAGGGTCCCAATCCAGCCTAACCTTTTATTTACACTTGTTCAGATCCCAGGTCACACTTGCATCTCTTTCCTCCAGAAGATACTGACACATGTAGGCTCCTTTGTGAGAGAAGGGGTACCATGCTTGGCTCCTGACTCTTTTCACTAACTTGTTCAGAAGTCCAGAGTTCATGTCTGGATAATCCCCACAGGAATTATAATGGGGTGGATTTGGGGAGGAGGCTGTACCAGAGGCTTCTCAAATCTTTTCTAGGTCTGAGCAAGAAAACAAGAAAAGGCCATCACTATCTATTGCATGGTGAAAATCCCTCCCCTTTATCAGTTAAGGGTACAAAATCTCCATAAAATTACCCAGGGCCTGAGTTTTTCCAATTAAGTTGTGTGAGACAAAGACAGGATACTTTAAATTAACTGGCTTTTGGCTTCTCCCACTTTTCCCTTAATTGCATGTGTAACCAAAATACCCTCCCTATTTCTCTGGCTTATGTCTGTGTGTTCCTCCTCTCTTCTTCTCCTCCTCTCTTTTCTCCCCTTCTCTCTTCTCATCTTATCTCCTCTCCTTTTTCCTCCTCTCCTGTCTCTTCTTCCCTCCTCTTCCCTTCCTTTCCCTTCTTTCCTCTTCTCCTCTCTCCACTCCACTTCTCCCTTCTCCTCTCCTCTCCTCTCCTTTTTTTCCTTTCCTCTTTCCTTTCTTTTTCTTCTCTCTCTTCTCCCTCTCTTTTGCTCCCCTCTTCTCCTTCCCTCTATTTCATTCTCTTACACATACCACTCTTTCTGACATCACCCTTTACAATATATGTTCTTTGGCTTGGAAAACAAACTCCCTAAAAATTGCAGAATTCTTGATTTGGAAGGAAGCTCAATAACAATCTTCATTCTGCCTTTGTCTGTGGTTTTTCATGATGGTCTTACCTTAAGCTGTGGGGATGGACTGGAAGGAGTGAATTTTGGGGGTTCTGACTCCCCAGGACCAGATGAGCAAAGTACAGAGGTACAGAGCAAAGTGAATGAACATGGGGACTTGGGGGAAAGGGAACCAGTTTCTTAGTTCATCCAGGATGTCACAGTTTGAATTTAGGGCACCTCATTCATTTCCTTGCTTTTTGTTCCAATCTAACTACTCTTGGCCATTCTGGAATCTGCTGTATTCCCAGCTTAATCATGTGCCCCAGTATTCTAAGAGAAGCTTTTCCCTATGGGACTGTCTGAAGGACTCTTGCTGCCTGCTGGGGTTTTTCCTTTCAGTTGGACCTGTCCTTCTTTACTTTCACTTACAGCACTTGCAGGCTGAAGAAGCCTCAGTCTTCTGGAAGGTAAAGAGACATGACTCCTTGGAGAGCTGGGGCCCTCCACTCCCACCCTACCACCTACTCCATTGGAGTCTCACTCAGTATTTCTGTTTTCCCTTTTCTCCCTGCTACAGAGCAATGATGCCTCAGGGAACACCTGGAACTGGTTGTACTTCATTCCCCTCATCATCATTGGCTCCTTTTTTATGCTGAACCTTGTGCTGGGTGTGCTGTCTGGGTAAGTCACTTCTGGCCCTGCCACTTTATTTCTCCACAATTTCCATGCCCCTGGCCATGTTGTATGAAGAGGAACAAACTGGGGGAGAGAACAGCTTCTCTTCCTTCCTATAGCACCCCAGGTTTAAGGGCAGTGGCATCCTTGATGTTAGCAGGCCCTGTGCCCCTGCCCTTTGCAGGCAGGACCACTGCCCCCCTCCATGCCCACATATCCAGAAAAAGCAAGGATTCTCTAAAACCCATGGTAAGCAAGACAATGGAACCCTGTCCTTTGTGCTTTGCAGGGAGTTTGCCAAAGAAAGAGAGCGGGTTGAGAATCGGAGAGCTTTTCTGAAGCTGAGACGGCAGCAACAGATAGAGAGGGAACTCAATGGCTACATGGAATGGATCTCCAAAGCAGGTGAGACCTTCTGGCCCATGGGGCACGGTGTAGGTACAGGGTGACCAGGCAGACTGGGTCTGAACATCTCTAAGATAACATCAGGATGGATAAGATAATATCCTTGTCTGGAGGAATATTAGCTGGGAAGAAGAGACAAAACTGGCTCTGAGATACCTGTTAGACAATTAAATGATATTAGTATTTCTTTATCTGATCATAAGCATCCATCATTCTACCTTTCCCTCTGTCTTACAACTCTCTAACTCCATTCTTTTGTCCTCACCATGACCTTCAATCCTCTTACCCTTCAGTTCTTCCCCAAGCCATCACCCCTGCACTGGCTATTCCATTCTCCCTTTCCCATCTTGACTCCTTAGTGAACTAATTTGGTTCTACATTATCATTTTTGGTCCCTGGGTCCTTAATTCCAAAATAATCTTCCCCTGCCAAACCCTGGCCATGGATTTCTCCCACCATTTGCTTCCTCCACTGCTATTTATATGTTGCTGAAGGCAGTTGGTTGAAATCACAAAACCATTTTGACTGAGTCCACTACAATTTATGTTATATAATCTCAACTGAGTCCTCAGTGTTTCTAAGGCAATTCATTTATGTCTGCTGAATCAATTCACTGTCCCACTCACCACAGCAAATTTTTCAACCTTTTCATCTTTCCTCAAACTTCCCATGGTGCTCCTTTCCCTCAACCCTCAATTTTTACTGGAAAAAAATGCAGCTATTTGCCTAAAGCGAATAGCTACCCCCCCTCTCATCTTGTAATATTCAAATGTTTCCCCACACACACTATCTCCTCTTTCATCCCATCTTACATGGAGAAGGGACCCTTCTCCTAGCCAAGGATAACTCTTCTACATGTACAAATGATCCCATTCCATCTCCTCTTCTCCAATTGGCTGCCCTCTCTATCATCTCCAGTCTGACTAATATTTATTTATTCTTTTCCATTCTATTGACCGTTTTCCTGCTGCCTATGAACATACCCATATCTCCCTCATCAATCCCCCTCACATACACACACATTTGATCCATCCATCCTTACTTTTACCCTATATCTCTCTTCACTATTACCCTATATCTCTCCTCTCCTTAAACTCCTTAAGAAAGTCATCCACAATAGATACTACTATTTCCTTTCATTTCACTCTTTCTAAAAGGCTAGTCTCCTATTGCATCCAGGGCCATCTCTAGTCATCCTGATCTATATCTGCCCATTGGACCCAGATGACTGGAGAAAAAAAGTAACTGATGACTGTGCATAGCCCTCTCTCATTTAAATCCAATTCACTTCCATGTCATAGCATCACCTCCCTGATGTCATGGTCCTCTTCAAGAATGAAGGATAAACAACTCCCTGCAATCTGACTTCTGACGTCATTTGACTGAAATCTGTTCTCTTTGATGCTACCAATGATCTTTTAACTTGCTAAATCCAATAGCTTTTTCTCAGTCTTCTCTCTTCATATCTTTGCAGTCTTTAACACTGTTGATACTTTTCTTTTTCTAAGTCTTCACCACACTGCTCTCTCCTGGTTCTCCTCCTAAGACTCTTAAATCTTCTTTGCAAGATCTTCATCTAGGCCCCAGCTTCTTAAACTATGGGTCACAATCCTATACAGGGTCTCATAACTGGGGTTGTGAAATTATGATTTATTATCAGTAAATTTTGATTTGTATATCTATTTTATATACCTATGTACTTGGAATCACATCAAAATTTCTTGGGTGAAAAGGGTTGCAAATGGAAGAAGTTTTAAGAAGCTCTGATCTAGGCCACACTCATTATGGATGTCTATCATGGACCCTCTTTTGCCTCTATAATCTTCTCTAATGTGTGACTTTGTGATCTCATCAGAGCCAGTGGATTCAGTTATTGTCTCTTTGCTAATGATCTAATTATCTAGCACCAACTTCTCTACTGATCCCCCCTTCCAAATCTCAATTGCCTGGTGAATATCTCAAACTAGTTACCCTGTAGGCATCTTAAACTCAACATGTCCAAAAAGGAACTCATTACCTTTTCCTCTAAACCTTCCCTCCCTTCCAAATTTTCCTATTACTACCAAAAACAGATGCCATCATTCCCCTAGCCATCCAAGTCACAACATAGGTGTCATTTTTTACTCAAATTCTCTTTCATTCCCCATATCAAATTCTTCCAGTGGGATAATAATTGTAAAAATGTATGTCACATAGTAAGTGCTATATAAATATTAGCTATCATTATCATCTATTGCCAAGTCCTATTAATTCCACCTTCTAAATAATTAAGACCCTTTGTACTCCTACAACTCTATCACCCCTCTAGTACAAGCCATCATCACCTGACACAGGGACAATTGCAACAGCCTGCTAGTAGGTCTGCTTGCCCCAGGTCTTTCTCCTCTTTGTTCCATCATTTATAGCTGTCAAAATGCTTTTCCTAAAGTACAGATATGACACTCACCACATACAAACTTAATAAACTCCAGTGAATCCCTATCAGATCAAATATAAAATCCTCTCTTTGGCCTTTTGAGCCCTTTATAACCTGGCCCCATCCTACCTTTCTAGTCTTTTTACACTTTCCTCCTCTCCCCATCCAGTGACGTTCCTTACTGTTACTCATACAATAAACTCCATCTCCTTACTCTAAGCATTTTCAATTGCTGTCCCCCATACCTGAAATGCTTTGCCTTCTCATCTCTATTTCTTGATTTCTGTAACTTCTTTCATGTCTTAGCTAAAATCCACCTATTGCAAGAAGCCTTTCCTGATCCCTCTTAATGCTCTTGCCTCCTCTCTAAGACCATCTCCAGTTTATCCTGTATATGGCTTATTTGAACAAAGCAATTTGCATGTTGTCTTACTCTTCAGTCTCTTTGACTGAAGGCTCTTTGAGAGATTGTGTTGTTGTTTTATTTGGGGGAGGTTGCCATTTTTTGCATCCCTAGTGGTTATCACTGTGCCTGGCACTTAATTATTAAACACTTAATAAATGCTTGTTGATTTGACTATAGAAATCACCTGACTTGGCTGGTTGGGCCCTTTTTCCCATAGTAAAAGAACTCTGGATATGAACTCATGTTGGGGGGAAAAGAAGTCCTTTGTGTCATTCTTTCAAAAGCCAACGGGGGACTCTGTGGAATCTCAGTTCTTATTCCAGGGTAACAGCATTTGTTCCCTGGAGACTTTTTTCCCCAAGAGAACCCACTCCGACTTGGTCTGAAACCTTCCCAGACCATCTGGGATGTGATTCCAGGCCAAGCGTGGGTCCTGGCCCTGTGAGGGGGAAGTTCCATCTGCCTGACTGCAGGAGGTTAATTTGCTCTTCTTTTTCCTCAGAAGAAGTGATACTAGCAGAAGATGAAACAGACGGCGAGCAGAGACATCCCTTTGATGGTAACTCCTCTGAGTTTGACATGATATGTGATAGAGGAATGCTAGGGAAACAGTGGGCAATGGGGGCTTCCAAGGTGGGCCACTCCTGGCCAAGAGCCATTTTAGGAGATTCTCAAGGAACCATGTCTAGAATAACTTAATAATCACAGGAGTTACCTTGTGGGGATGGGGACCTACCTCCTAAAGCTAATTTGTGATAGACAAATGGGGGAGCACTGGCTTGGACTCTATATGACCTAATATTCACTTTGAGTTCTACTGTGGGAATATCCACCAAATCAAGTTTATATCTGGGAACTTCTTAATCAAAACTGATAATAAAGCTGCCTTTAATTGAATATTCTGTTAGCTAAGAGGTAGAGTCAAGTTCATAGAATAAGTTACTGGCAAATGAAAATTAAAGCAATTCATGTGGGAGTCTAAGTGACTCTCTCCAAAGATTGTATATCATTATATTAAGCTGCCCCAGGTTTGAATTATGCAACTGGGCTCCAGAAAGAATTGGGAAGAAGCATCCAAGAGGCAAATTTTAACTCAATATTAAGGGAAAACTTTCTAACAATTGAAACTTATAAAAATGGAATGGTCTGTCTTGGAGGTAGTGAGCTCCTCATTACCAGTGGTTCTTGAGCAAAGGAGATTATCTATCAGGGGTTTTATAAGGAAATTATATTCAGGCATGCATTAATCTAGTTTATCTCTGAAGTCCTTTTAACTCAGGAAATCTGTGATTTTGTAACTTATTTCTGGAGCTGGACCCAAATGCTGAGATGGGTCTTTCTTTGGCCTTCCCAGCCAAAACGCCAGAAAGAACAGATTAGGGACTATTTCCCTAACAAAATTTCCTGTTCCCTCAACCTCAACTTTGTGAAGAGCAATTTCTAAGAACATTTGGAGAGTTCCAAGACAGGGACAACAAGGGTAATGTCTTTTTCTCTTGCCATGTTCCTATTGTTGGAGCTCTGCGGAGAGCCACCATAAAGAAAAGCAAGACAGACCTGCTCAACCCTGAAGAAGCCGAGGATCAGCTGGCTGACATGGCCTCAGTGGGTGAGTTTTTCTCTTTTTTGACAAGCTCCTCATCACAGGAAGCATAATGAAAGGAATGGAGAGGGGGGAAGGACATTGCAGACTTGGTAATATTTTCCACATGAGGACAAGGGAGCATGAAGATGACTGAAACTTTAAGTCTGGATGACTGGAAAAATAATAGTACTACTAAACAAGAAGAGAGATATCATGGGCTAGAGGAATCATTAGAGGAGGTGGCAGAAGGTCTGGGTTTCAGTGCAATCTCTTCTATTTACTGATCATATGAACTTGGGCAAATTCCCTAAATTCTCTAACTCTCTGCTTCCTCCTTTGTAATACAGGAATAATACCTGTCCTGCTTATCTCAAAGGGTTGCGATAATAAATCATACTATATATGCGTATATATATATATATATGTGTGTGTGTGTGTGCACTATATATATATATGCATTTATATGTGTATGCTGTATATATTATACATAATTAAGCACCATAAAAGTATAAATAATTATTACAATACCTTATGTATAGGCGACATTAATGAATATTTCTTGATTGAATGAATGTTAAGAAAAATAGGAAAGTCTAGACCAAGAAGAGTTTGTGTGGAGGCAGAGGGGATATAAATTCTGTTTGGGACAAATTGGACGTCAGAGGGCAATTGGAGATAAAGATCTGGAGCTCAAAAGGCAGTTTAGGGCTAAAAAAAAAAATTTGGTGAGCTCAGAGAAGGAATCTTCCTCTTCTTTCCACCTCCTTTGTGAGGTCAGTTGAGGTCTCCTGCTCTCAGTGCGCCAGCCTCCAAGCCTGAATTCTAGATCTCTTTAAAAAGTTCCCAACTTGGTAATCTCCCCCTGGACCTGACCTCCTCAAACCCTGCTTCAGTTGGTTCTCAATCTTCAGCTGCTTGACTTACTTAGCTTTAGAAGTCAGCGTCCTCATATAGGACTCAGAGCTGAAATCAGAGTCTCTGAAATTGTTTTCTCTTAATTTTGTTTTTAATGGAGCTCTTTGCTGTAGCATCATTGTTTGTTTCTGTGGATGGCCCTTTGCCCTTACACTACTCAGCAAAGGACTGGAGCAGAATTGCAAGAGCTCGTATTATTAATTCAGAGCTTTAGGAAAATAAATATGCATGCTGATCATAGCTGCTTGTGCCCAGAGCATTCACTGTGTTGTGGCTGCTAGACAGATGCTATTGTTTTTCAAGTTAAACAGAGGTTTGTCAAACTAAGGACCCTCCTTCTGAAATCATCCATATCTATATACAGATATTCCACTCATGCTCCTGAAACCCTACCCAGAATCCTACATGTGGGATTACCTTTTGCCTTCACTCACTGTGTGCCCCGGTGCTTCTCTCACCGTCACCCACATACACCCCAGACCAGGCAGCTGTACCCGGCAACAGCTGCTATGCTACAGAAACCCCTGTAGTTTGGGGTGGGGGAAGCGAGCCAAATTCAGTCCCCATCTAACCAGGCAAGCAAAAGGCCTCGGGAGACAGATAAATGCAAGGTATCATTATTGACATTAGGAGATATAATTGTTTGTTTTTTCTTATGCTGTTAATTTCAGGGAAACCTTCTTCCTGTAAGAGTCGCAGCTGCAGAGTGGAGGAGGCTGGGGAGTAATATTCCCCACGGCCGGGGGGTTTGCTGGCGAGGCTAATTGAGTCTCTGGCCCCCAGCCTCGCCCTGGGCTGAGTTATGGGTTGGTTTCCTCCGCAGGAAGGGCCTGCTGAGACTACCCTGACATTTTCCTTTCTCCCCTTGGCAGGTTCTCCCTTCGCTAGAGCCAGTATTAAAAGTGCCAAGCTGGAGAACTCGACTTTTTTTCATAAAAAGGAGAGGAGAATGCGCTTCTATATCCGCCGCATGGTCAAAACTCAGGCCTTCTACTGGACAGTTCTCAGTCTGGTAGCACTCAACACACTGTGTGTTGCTATAGTTCACTACAACCAGCCAGATTGGCTATCTGACTTCCTCTGTGAGTTGCTCTTGCTGCTTCTCCTTTTTGTCCAGAATTCCTTTTCGTCCCCCTATCATTGCTGTTTTTTGTCTTTCCTTTAAAAAAAAAAAAGTCCCTCACTCCTTCCTTCCTCGGTTTCTTCATGAGTGAATCATTCCCTGCTGTTTTCTACAAGGAGGCAGGAGGCCGGGTGGTGCAGTGGATAGAGTGTCTGCCTCGGTCTCTCATCTGTCACATAGAAATCATAATAGCATCTACCTCCCAGGATCAAATGAGATTTTTTTTTCTTTTTGGAGATAATCAGGGTTAAGTGACTTGACCAGGATCACATAGTCTGAGGTCAAATTTAAACTCAGGTCCTCCTGTCTCTGGGGCTAGTGCTCTATCCACTGTACCACTTGGCTGCCTCTAAATGAGATTTTTTTGAGGAACAGTTGTGTTGAGGTTGGGAAAGGGGGACCTCAAAAGTTTGGGGTCACAGACCTATGTCACAAAGTGTCTCAAAAGAATTTGCAGGCTTGAACCAATATCCAAGTCAAGGGGCAAAGTTTATTGTAATTGTAATACCAGTTCCAAAAGAAATTAGCAAGGGACCTAAGAGAAGGGGATAGAGTTAAATTAGAGCTTCATGTTACTTATTTGCTAATTTTATGGCTTACAAGTAGGTGTGAGGAGTGCCCTATTCACCACTGTCTCAGGAACTTGGTCATTACTGACCAACAAACTGTCTATCTGACAGTCAGTAAGGTTTGTAGGACTATTCTAAGGCCAGAAGACTTTGAAATCATTGATAGATAGGTTATTAGACAAGAGCACTTTTAGGTCAAAAGGCTTCAGGATTACTAATATATCTAAAGGAAGAAATATTATTACATTCTTAGGCCAGAGGAATTTTACAATCATTGACAGGTTGTCAGAACAATAGTACTCTTAGGTCAGTGAGCCTTGAGATTACTAATACATCTTCCCTAAAATTCAAGGGAAGAAATATCATTATATTCCTCTATAAGCATTGACAAATAGAATTGTTGGAACAGGAGCATTCTTAAGTCAGATTACATGCATTGGGGTTAAGTGCCTTGCCCAGGATCACACAGCTAGGCAGTGTTAAGTGTCTGAACTGGATTTGAACTCAGGTCCTCTTGACTCCAGGACCCATATGTTATCCACTGCTCCATCTAGTTAGCAATTTCCCTATTCCAAGTGCCATCTAGGATTCTAAAGTGAGAGGCTGGGTGATGATACAAAAAACAAAGAGAGTAAGGGGAGAGAGATAGATAACCTGTATTTATTTTTAGTATTTCTTCAGCCTATCTATTTTCTCCCTTTTTCCCTCCTTCCCTGTTCCTCTCTTTCTCCCTCCTTCCCTTTCTCTCCATTTCTCTTTCTCCTCTCTCTCCCTCTCTCCTTTCTTCCCTTTCTCTCCATTTCTCTCTCTCCTTCCCTCCCTCCATTTCTCTATCTCCCTCTCCATTTCTTCCCCCTTCTTTCCTTCTCCCCCTTTTTCCCCCCCACCTTTCTTTTCATCTTTTGAGCCCCTTATTCAATTTTTAATTTCCTGTTTTTTTTTCCTTTTTGAGTTTTAATCACTTGGGCTCAGTCTGGGAAAGTCCTCCCTGCAGAGCTCCTAGACTGTGCCCAGCAGGTTCCAGAGTTAGTCCCAAGATGCTCAGTTGCTGCTGCAGCCAAAGACTGTATCAGCAGTTGGAGAATATTTTACCCTTCTCAGTGAATAAAGATAGAGCTCCTCTGAGCCTCTCCACGCCAGGAACTAGCAGGCAGAGGAACCCAGGATGCTAAAGAAAAGATGTTAAAGGTGGGAAACCTCTGACCAAAATTAAAATAAAGAGCTCTGAGCAATCAATAAGCACTTAAAATCCAAAGCAGAGTAAGAGATGTGAGAGAATAAAAAGAAAGTTAATCCTCCCCAGGTGAAGAAATCAGTTCAAGGCCTTGAACTGGAAGGACTTTGGTTACTAAGGAGTCTTCTTGAGCTTCTGTCTTGAAGCTGCCCTTTTCCCACAGCTTCCCTTTCAAGCCTGACTAAAGTGAGTATAAACTGATAGGTTCAAGGTTCATAAAATCTGCCTTTCTGACCTGGGCTCCCTCAGCCTGGGGAGTAAAAAGAGTTTGCCCAGTGGACAGGGTGAACACAGGGAGCAGGAGAGTTAATGGAAAGGTCTCTTAGCTAAACCACAATCCTGCCCATCTCTTCACTGTTCCCTATTGGCTTAGTACAGGAAGCTTTGAAAGAAGAGGGCCCTGACCCAGTTCCAGCTTAAGTAATTACATTCAGCCTCCCTGAAGGCTCCTCAGGAATGAGGATTCGTTGCTTCCTGCCTCTAACTTCTGAGTTAGTAGGATGTTCCTCTGTTATTTTCCCCAAGCAGTGGTTTTGCTTGTCCTGGTTTGGGAAAGTCTAGAGATAGACCATTTCTGCTATGTTGAGGACTTTCTCGGGGCTAGGAAATGGACCTGGGGTCTACCCTGGACCTCAGAATTAGAAGACCTAAGGCTGAGACCACTATCAACTTGCTGAATGACTCCTATACAAATACATCACTGGAGAGACACACTGGAGTAGTAATTTTTCTTTCCATTCTACTTCCCCTGCCCCTTCCAGTTCTATTACCTATGAATCAGGATTGAATCAATTCTACTATTTCCCCCAGATTGCATGTGTCAGGCTATGAACCCCAACTCACCATCCTTATAATTTTCTTTACCAAAAAGCCTCTCCTCAACCACTAGTCCCTTACATGTAGTTTCCTCCATTAGAATATAAGCTCTTTGAGGACTGTCTGCTTTTGTACCCCTAGGCTTGGCTCAGCACAAGTCACTTATTAAGTGCTTTATAATTGGGTTTTTTTCATTTATTTATTCACTCACTTTTTAAAAAAATTTCATGTGGATTTTTACATGGTTTTTAATCAACAAGTATTTATTATTTTTTTTCTTTTTTTTTAATTTTATTTTATTTGCATAACATATGTGTGGGTAATTCTTCAACAATAACCCTTACATAGCTTTCCGTTACAAATTTTTCCCCCCAACTTCCCCACCCCTCCCCTAGATGGCAGGATATCCACTACATGTTAATTATGTTAAAATATTGGCAAATCGAATATATGTATACATATTTCCAAACTTATCATTGTTGTGCAAGAAAAATCTTATCTACACAAACGATATATCAGATAAAGGAAACACAATGTAAGCAAACATCAATCAAGGAGTATGAGAAGGTTATGTTGTGGTCCACATTTCGCATCCCTCTCTCTGGGTGTATATGGCTTTCTTCAGTGAACAATTGGAGGTGGTTTGAAACATATCATTAGGTGGTTTGAAACATATCATTTCAACAAGTATTTATTAAGTGTCTACTTTGTGCTAATAAATAGGGGATACAAGTACAAAGAATAAAAACAATCCCTACAAGCAAACATTTACATTCTAATGAGAAGCCAAGTAATAACTAGCACATATTATAATTATACCCAGTAAAGACAGAACCAAGAATCCAAAATATCAAGTTATCCCAAAGTCCCCTTCGTTAGTTGTTGGGTTGTGTGATAATATTCTTGTAACCCCATTATATAGATTTTCTATATCAGGAAAAATGGAGAAGCTGGATTTTTTTCCATGAGAGAACTAGCTAACTTTCCCTATTCAGCTTCACTTTGGGTTGAATGATACCTTTCTTCCTAATACCAGTATTATATATTTTTAAAACTAGTGTCACTTTAATACCATTAGTTTACACAACTTTCCCACTGAACCAGGCAAGAACCAGAGCCTTCAGGGTAAAACCACAAGCTACAGAAAGTCCTGATGATCTAGCTCTGAGCACCAGCTAGCCCTTTTCATAAGATTTGCTTGTTTTGCTCCTCCTGAGACTGTTCTGGATGAATGGGGACATGAAAAATTATTCTTTCCCTTTCCCAGAGGAAAAACTGAGATCCAGGAAAATATGGCATTTATACAATGAAGCCTAAGAAGCACCCAAGTCAAGATTGGGAGCCAGGGAAAAAGTATCAAATGTCCTTAGGATCCTTCTAGAAAAGAAACTCACTGGAGCATCAAAGGCTAATCCTCCTTTTTTTCCTGTTTCCCTTCTCTCATTTCCAGACTATGCAGAATTCATTTTCTTAGGACTCTTTATGTCCGAAATGTTTATAAAAATGTATGGGCTTGGGACGAGGCCTTATTTTCACTCTTCCTTCAACTGCTTTGACTGTGGGGTAAGTTCTTGAGAAATATACCTGTTCAATCTAAAGCAGGGGCTTTAGGGGTTGGAGATGTGGCTGGAGATAAGTCCCGTAGCAGTTATCGACCTCCCCAGGGGATAGCAAAAAATTGACCCTCTATAGTCAGAATCTAACTTTCCAGATTGGTAAAAGGGAAGCAAAACAGGAATGAAAAGAGACCATTCATTATTCCAGACCCACGGAAAATAAAGGTCTTTTAGTGGTACTGTAGTCAGGGACAACATAGGAAATTACTAAGGGGTATGTCCACCATAGGAAAATGCTGTGTGGGTGGGGGTTAAATAGCAGGATCATCATCACTGGGATCCAACCAGCTGCTTCTTGCTCCAGGTTATAATTGGGAGCATTTTTGAGGTGATCTGGGCTGTGGTGAAACCTGGAACATCCTTTGGGATCAGTGTGCTAAGAGCTCTCAGGTTATTGCGTATTTTCAAAGTCACAAAGTAAGTGCTCTCTGTTCTCTGCTCCCCTGATATTCTAAGTGGGAGGTGGGAGGAGATGGAAGTGGGACGTGGCAGCTGGCATCTCTCCAAACACTCGCCAGTAACCAGCCATGACAGGAAACCTGGCATCTGAGCCATTCTCCCCTTGTCCCCCTACCTGACTGGCCCGGCCAGGAGTAACCCTCAGTAACTGGGTCTTCTGTTGGTAGATACTGGGCTTCTCTCAGGAACCTGGTCGTGTCTCTCCTGAACTCCATGAAATCCATCATCAGCTTGTTATTCCTTCTCTTCCTCTTCATCGTTGTGTTTGCCCTTTTGGGGATGCAGCTCTTTGGAGGCCAGTAAGTACTCAGCATCCTGAAATCCACCCCCTCTCAGCACCTGCTCAAATCTGCTCTTTACCAGAGTCCCCATAATTGTCTTTGTCCCATCACATCTTCACAGTGGAGCAGAACTGCCACCCCCCATCTCCCTTGCCCACTGGGGCCATTTTGAAAAGTTTCTTCCTGCGCTCCTGGTGTTATTGCTACTGGTGCTTTGCTCTTGTACTGCAAAGTGGTGGTGAAAAAAGTTTTGAGGAGCTTTAGGACATGGAAATAATGTTAGTTTTTGTTTTGCACAGATTCAATTTTGATGATGGAACGCCTCCCACCAATTTTGACACTTTTCCAGCAGCAATAATGACAGTGTTTCAGGTATGGCTTCTGGCCTGTCCCCTTAGCCCACCTTGATTATTTGTTACTGTAATTGTGAGTTAGCTTTTTAGACATGCAGTGAGGATATCTAAGATATTCAGAGGACTGACCAGAGATTAAATGTCTCTTCTTCTTCCTCTCCTTCCCCTTCCCCTCTCCCTCCTTTCATCTCCTCTCCTCTCCTGAACCTTAACCTCAGCATCTCCCTCTCTTCTCCTCTCCTCCATCCTTTCCCTTTCCTCCCTCCTCACCTTCACCTCCCCCTCACTCTCTCCTTCATCTTCCTTCCCTTACCTTCATTTTCTCTCTCCTTCTTTACTTTTCCCCTCTCCTCTTCCTCTCTCTTGTTCTCTACCCTCCATCACTGGTCTGAACCACAGTAATAATTCTTACCTTCTTAGTTTTGTCATATTACCTTCTTGAATTTTGAGGGCTTGGGACACAAAGTAGAGATGGAGGGCGGGGGGGATGGCCACACTTGGTACCCAAAACCTAAATAGCTTTTAACTAGAGCCTTATGCTCTAAGATGGTACCATATGAGGTGACAGGGATTTGTCGGCCGAGAGTTTAGGTTCAAATGCCAGCTCAGCCACTGATTTCCTGTGAGATTTTGAATAAGATAATTAACCTCTTCAGGCTTCAATTTCTTCATTGGTAAAATGAGTTATTGGACTTATGATCTCTAAGATTCCCCCCAGATCTAAACAGGAAGGTTACCTTACCCCCTTCTTCAAATGAAGTAACTTCAGCATATGGAAGAGTCAAAGAGGGCTTGGGGAGGATGCTTAAATTCCTTACACTTTTCAAAGGGCTTTTCATCAGGTTTTATCTTATTCTCTATGTCTTAAAGTGCTGCCTAAGTGTTTGTTGTTATTAGTAATAAGTTAGTCAATGAGCTTTTATTAAAATTTATTTCTTATGTTCCAGGGACTGTTTTAAGTTCTAGAAGTATCATGAAAAGCCCCAAACAACTCCCTGGAGTTGCCTTCAAGGGAGCACCCATTCTAATGGGGAAGAAAACAGGTCAACATTTGTATACATACTCTATGCAGAGTAGATGGGAAAACAGATCAACATTTATATACATACTCTATACAGAGTAGATGGAAGATAATCTGAAAGAAAGTACTATAGCAGCTGGAGGGATCAGGGAAGGTCTTTTGAAAAAGATGGGATTTTAGCTGAGTCTTGAAGGAAGCTAGAAAAACTGAGATGGATTGCTACCATTGACGTTTCATAAGAGAGAAGCCCAAATCCTAGAGAAATGAAACA
Source organism: Myrmecobius fasciatus (assembly GCA_023553655.1). Taxonomy (NCBI): domain Eukaryota; kingdom Metazoa; phylum Chordata; class Mammalia; order Dasyuromorphia; family Myrmecobiidae; genus Myrmecobius; species Myrmecobius fasciatus. The sequence goes on along the minus strand of JAJPUD010001422.1, from coordinate 38,147 downwards.
CCTTGCACTAGGTAACACAGAACAATAGCTGGGAGTGTACCAGCTGAGCCCATTTTCATTTTTACTGTGAGCAATTATATTTCAATAGTTATCAAATATTACAAATTAAGGCTTGATTTATTGTTTTGTTATTTGTCTGGACTTAAGAAAGTAATACAGGATATATTAATAATAATAATAATAATTAATAATAATAAAAGATACAATAGTAATACATTAATGATATTATTATAATAATATTAATAATAAAAGAAATAATAATATAATAATAAACATAAAAGGATGTCATGGACACATTTTTATTTTTGGAAAGCCGGTTGTTAAACATCATACCCTGAATAGAATCCAAGAATCCTTATTCCCAATCCAGAGCCCTGAATTAAAAGTGGTTCAGAAAATCCTGTACCTAGCTTTTCTTTTCTTTTTTTAACTATTCAATTACATATTAGTTTTAATGTATATGTATTGTATTTGTCATATAATTTATCCTATTTAGCATGTATTAGATTACCTGTCATCTAGGGGTGGAGGTGGGGGGAAGGAGGGGAAAAGCTTGGGAAAAGAAAAGTTTTTGCAAAGGTCAATGTTGAAAAATCACTCATATGTTTTGTTAATAAAAAGCTTTATATTAAAAAAAAGTTTTAATGTATGAAAGAACACAAGCATTTCCATAGCATAGTAGATAAATAAGATGATTACACTTGAAACTACAGATCTGTTGTTTACAACTAGCTATCCCTTTTAAATATAGAGTTTTTCTATTATCAATATAAAATAAATTATCAATTTATTGATAGTATAGATCAATATAGAATAAGTATAGAATAGTTATCAATAGAGAGCTCATTTTCCCCTTTTTTCTTTTTCCACCTTCTTGCCTTAAAGATGGCTACCATTAAACATAAATATGTGTGTACATATCTGTATACACACACATATAAATATGTACTATATATAATGTAAAATTATTCTATACTACTTCTGTTTATCAGTTCTAATTTTAAGAATGTGGATCTAGAAGTGAGGGTAAAAGAATAATGATTTGCGATCAGACATAGGCAGTGTTCTTGAAACATTTTTCTCCAAGCAGGATTCTGAACAACATTCCCCACAAAGCAACTGAGGCCACAGTTCATCTCTAGGATAGAAATTTGCTTGTCCCACCTCAAGCTGAGTGTCTGAGTCTATGGAGAAGCCCCCTCTGCCCATGGAGCTGAGAAAGGCATTAATACCATCCTTTTGGTTTTTCAGATCTTGACTGGAGAAGACTGGAATGAGGTGATGTATGATGGCATCAAATCTCAAGGGGGTGTCAAAGGAGGCATGGTATTCTCCATCTATTTCATTGTGCTGACACTCTTTGGGAATTGTATCCTTTGGGGAACCTAATGGTATAGGGAAGGTCTATGTATGTATTTATAGTGGGGCATGGAGGATATGAATGGATATATCTGTAACTAGCCAAGGAGGCGGAATGTGACATCAGGAGATTTGGAGTTAATAAGGTCTGAGTTCAAATCCTGCCTAAGACACTTCTTAATTATGAAACTTTGAACAAACATTGTCTGCCTCAGTGTCCTCATCTGGGGAAAATGGGAATAATAGTCATATCTATTTGATAGCGTTGTTGTGATGGGGGAAATGGGAATAATAATAGCACCTATTTGATGTATTGTTGTGAGGAATAAATGAAATAACTTTAAAGTATTATATAAATATTAGTTACTATTGTTGTTATTTTTTCATCATTACTGATACATTGCTGTGCTTGCAGTCAGGAAAATTTGAATTCAAATTCTGGCTCAAACACTTTGAAGTAGTATGATCCTGGACAAGGCATTTAGCCTCTCTTAGAGTCAGTTTCCTCATTTGTAAAATGAAGGGATTGAACTCGGTGGCCTCCAATGTCCCTTCCATATTGAAATCTATATTTTGTGATACTATTGTCCTTTCACTAGTGCTGGCTCTGGCCTTGACTCCTGCCTCCCCAGATACCCTACTGAACGTGTTCTTGGCCATCGCGGTGGATAATCTGGCCAACGCTCAGGAGCTCACTAAGGTGGAGGCGGTGGGAGAATGTTTCTCTGGCAAAGTTACCACCTGCTCATGCCTGATCAGGACAGCCTAGTGGAAGGGGAACCTGGAGGGGTGGGGGAACCTGGAGAAGCACCAACAATTTTTAGTGTATAGGATCCAAATATATGTTTTAGATCCTAAGGAAGAAAGGAGGGGAAAAAAGAGAGAAAAGAAGGAATGAAAGAAGGAAACAAGCACTTATTAAGCACCTCCTATGTGCCAGGCACTATATTAAGTGCTTTACAAATATTCTCTCAGCTGGGAAGTTCCCAGCTAGGAAACCAGTTAGCCATAGTCACTCCAACCTCCATGTCTAAAGAGTGAGAGAGAGGCAGGCTCTAGATGGACTTAGTTCCCTCCCTTGGAGCCCATGAGGCTGACCTTATCTATATTTTCATCAGACAGGTTCTGAGACTAGTCTGATTCTGGGTCCTCATAATGGAATTATGGAATTAGGAGGACCTGAGTATGTTCTTAAATACTAGTTGTGTGACATTAAGCTAATCATTTGATTTCTTTGCCTCAGTTTCCTCAGTTGCAAAAATGGAGATAATAATAGACCCTTTCCTCCTCCCAGGGTCATCGTAAGGTTCAAATGAGATAATATTTGTAAAGCTCTTCACACCTAGCACATAGTAGGCACTATATAAATGGAATATGTTAGAGAATGGAGTCTTGTATGTGATTTCTCAGTCTGCCTAGAATTTTTAGGCAAAGAGTCAGTAAATGAAGATTTGGAATCAGGAAGCCTGAGTTGGTTTGAAGCCTAGCTCTGCTGTTTACCCCCATATGACACTGAGCAAGTCACCTACCTTCTTTGCCTCCATTTCCTCATCTTTAAAATGTAAACATTGCACTTTTTGACCTATAAAATCCCTTCCAGCTCTAAAGAGAGACTTTTCCCATCTTCCTTAGAAGATCTTGCATCCTGAGCTAAGTTCCCTCTCTTTCCCTACATCCTGATAGGTAACCTCTTCCAAAACCTGTGAGTTGATAATGTATTCCGGAAATACAGCCTTAATTTAGTATCACTTAGTATTAATTTAGTATCAATTTGAGGAAATAGTGGTACAGTATATAGAACATTGGGCTTGGAATCAAGAAATCTCATCTTCACAAATTCAAATCAGGCCTCAGGCACTTACTAGGTGTTTGACCCAGGGTAACTCATTTAGCCATACTTGCCTCAGTTCCCTCATTTGTAAAATGAGCTGGAGAAAGAAATGGCCAACCACTCCAGAATCTTTGCCAAGAAAACCCTCAAATGGCATCACAAAAAGTTGGATGTGACTGAAAAAAAAATGATTGAATATAGGGAAGAAAAACTTTAGGTACAAAAATCAATGATTTCTCAATTGTCCATCTCAAATGGTCTTTCAGGAAGTTATTGCTTCCTGCTCTTGGGTCACTGTATCATCTAAGTAGTCTTCTAGTCATTGTGAACTGTGCCCTGTACCTGCCATAAAAACTAGCCTTTCCTGATTTGTCTAGCTATTGAACTGTCTTGGAGTCCCAATCATTCAACAAGCACCTGGATCTAGTTTATGTAAAGTTCTAGGAGAAATAGAGTTTAAAAAAAGCTGTAGTCCCTGTCCTCAAGGAGTCTGCAATATAGTGTCACTCAGAGGTACCCCCAGAAGGAGAGTGAAAAACTTCACGTTCCTTAATAGACCTCTTGGCTCTTGGAAGATCTCAAAGATATCCTTGGAGTCATCCAGATAATGAATCTACCCTTTATCCAGAAAAGGAGGGAGAATGATTTTTAAACATCGCATTAATCTAGATTCTTGGAATATTTAATCACATTTAGCCAATAGAAAGAGTTCTGCTTGATTGCAGGTTAGAAAAGGGCTATCTATACTGCTCTACATGAGGCTCTATTTGCAGAAAGGTGATTTAGTATGGGAAGCATCTTTACTATGAGCTCACCAAAAGATTCAGGATAAGTAATCAGGTGAGCTTGCCCTTCCAACTCTTTTGTCTCACTTTTTCTAAACCTATTCTTTGTCCTTGCTCCTATCTCCCATCCTGTCCTCCCAATATATAACCCCTGTTCTGGTCTTAATTTTCATCCCTTCATAGTGTAAATTATATAATTAACCAATTCAATTATACATGACCCTCCACCTTTGAATCCCTCCAATCCTGGGTTGCCCCTACCATCTGCCTTCCCTACTCCCAGTTCTGTGCTGCCAAAAGCTGCTGGAAAGAGTTGTGCATCCATGCTGATTGGATTCACTACAAATTTGTGGGGTTTTTTCTCACCTTCAATGGGCTTTTTCAGCTGAACAACTATTTTGCTTTTCTTAGATTCTTTAAAATACTTCTCACAATGGCTTTTCCAACACACACACACACACAGCAGATGACCTTCTCTCCTTCAGGCTGCTGTCATTTGTGAACTTCCCCATCTCCTCTCCTCCATAGTTCATTCTCTTACCCCTTCCCCTTTTCCTTTGTTTCAGTCAGAGAAAAAGTTAAGAGACAGACACGGTAAAAGACAGAAAAGGAGGAGAGAGAAGAAAAGAGAGAGAAAGAGACAGAGACAGAGACACACAGAGAGACTATGAGTGAGAATGAATGAGTGAATACATAATCTCCCAGTTGGGGATGGATTAGATCATAAATAAAGTGACTGGCTTTGGCAAATAAAAAGGTTCTCTCTCTCTCTCTCTCTTCCTCTCTCTCTCTCTCTCTCCTGTGTCTCTCTTTTTCTTTCTCTCTCTCTGTATGTCTCTGTTTCTGTCTCCTCTTTTTTTCTGTCTGTCTCCTCTTCCTCTTTGTTTATCTCTTCCTGTCTGTCTCCCTCTTTATGTTCTCTCCCCCTCACCTCTCCCTATCTACTACTAAAAATTTCTTACTGTCTACAAATATGTTCAGGTCTCTCCCATCTTAAAAGCAAACAAATAAAATTACTTTCTCCTTTTCCAAACCCCTTTTCCTGGTTTCCCTACTCTCTTTTTGGTTTCTTTGACATTGATTCTAGATATCCAATGGCTTTTTCTTAATATTTTTTGCTGGATCCATCAGTTTCTAGTCACCTGGGCATAAGTGTTCCCCAATTCTTTTCCTACATCTTTTTCCATTCTTTCTCTACATTTTCTCCCTTGGTGATCTTAACTTTTCTTATGGGTTCAATTCTTATCTTGGCAGAGGTGATTTGATTTGTCCTTATCTCTCTCTTAAGCTCCAGGCCATTTACCATCAGTATAGCCATATGATAAATATTTGTTGACTGATCTCAAATTCAACATGTCCAAAATGAAACTCATTAACTTTGCCCTCCATCCTTGTTTCTGTTTAGGGTACTCCTGAAGATTCATAAACTGAATTGTCCTTGACTCTTCCCCTTTCTCTTCCCCAGTACATCCAATCAATCTTCAACAAGCATTTAATAAATGTTTATTAAGTGATAGTGGACTGAGAGCTGGGGATAAAGAAAAAAGAGAGAGATGAAACCTTCAAGGAGCTTTCATATTAATGGAGGAACCTGTGTGTAAATAAATAGGTACAGACAAGAAACATAGAGAATACAAGGAATATAATTTTAAGGGAAAATGCTCTATTCCTAGAACTACTAAAAAAGCTTCCTACCAAAAATAGGTTTGAGCTAAGTCTTGGAAGAGACCAGTGATGTCAGGGCAAAAGTAAGGAGGCAGAACATTCCAGCCATAGAGGATAATAGCCAGCATAGAAGCATAGAGATAGAAGATGAAGAGTCTCACACAAGGAATGGCACATAAGTTGGTATCACCATCCTATTGAGTGCATAAAAGTCAGTTAAATAGGAAAAATCTGGAATGGTAGAAGGGAACCAGGTAATAAAATGTTTTAAATGCCAAGCAGAGGATTTTATATTTGATCGTGAAAATAATAGAAAGCCATTAAGGTTTATTGAAAAAGAAAGTGACATAGTCAGACCTACACATTTTAGGAAAATAGTGGCTGAATGGAGGAGGGATCGGAATGGGCAGAGATTTGAGGCAGGATGATCAATTTGAAGGTATTGAAGGACATCAAATTCTAGGGCAGCTATATGGTGTCTGGAGTCAGGAAGACTCATCTTTATGAGTTCAAATCTGGCCTTAGACACTTACTAACTGTATGACTCTGAACAAGTCACTCAAACGGTTTTCTCATTTGTTAAATGAGCCAAAGAAAGAAATATCCTCCAGTATCTTTGCCAAGAAAATCCCAAATGGGGAAAGCAATGATGAGGGCTTGAGCTAGGATTATGACTGTATGAATGAAAAGAAGAAACTTATATGAGAGATGTAGAAAGGATAAAAAAAAATAACAAGATCTGACACTGATTGGATATGTGGGATGAAGGAGAACGAGGAATTGAAATGGAAACTAAGATTCCAAACCTGCAACTTGGAAGGTGGTGATGCCCAGAGTTAAGAAGATTCATCTTTATGAGTTCAAACCTGGCCTCAGACGTTAACTGTATGACCTTGGATAAGTCACTCAACCAGTTTCCTCATCTGTTAAATGAGCCAGAGAAAGAAATGTCCTCCAGTATCTTTTCCAAGAAAACCCCAAATGGGGTCATAAAGAATCACAACTTTAAAAAAAATCTCTACAACAAGAAGAAAAAGAGCCAATTCTAAATGTGCATTAAGCAGTTAAAGATGCTGGATTGGGGCTCAAAAGAGACAGTAGGCTTAGATAGATAGATGTAAATGGGAATAGTTAGAGATGATAACTGAGCCCTGGAAGCCAATGGGATCACTAAGGGAGATAAAGGAAGATCTAGGACAAAGCCTTTTGGGGGAGAGGGGTGATAACCTCAGTGAGGCAAAATGGCAAAAATCAGTTGCCAAATCTCATCAATCCTACCATCATAACATCTCTTCTATCTTTTCCCTTTCTTTGCACTCATAAGACCACCACTCTCTTTCAAACCTCAATTACTTTTACTTTGATTGTTTAAATAGCCTCCTAATTGGCCTTCCTGTTTCTAGCATTTTCTCTTCTTCAGTTCACTCTCCACGCAGCTGCCAAAATAATCTTCTAGTCTGACTATGACACTCTCCTCCTCAAAAACCCTTGAGGATTTCCTGTTGCCTCTAGAATAAAATAAAAACTCCTCAGTCTGGTATTTTAAACCACAATCTACCACCAATATACCTTTCTACCCTTATTCCATTTTTAACTCCTCCCAATCCCCATAAGAGTTTATATTTCAACCTAACTAGACTATTAGCTGTTCCTCTGAGCCATCTCCTGATACCATCAATTACCATTCCCTCTTCACTGCTTTGGAACTTTATTCTCTTCTTTCAGACATAAGGGACTCTGTGCAGTCTTCCCTGATTCTAGGTTCTTAGTGCTCTCACTTCTTCCTCAAATTCTCTCATATTTACTTTGGTGTGCCCTGAAACAGAATATAAGCATCCTGAGGACAGAGACTCTTTCATTCTTGTCTTTGTCCCCAAGCATCTAGCACAGTGACTGATGCATAGTAGGCACTTAATATATGTTAATGGAATTGAATTTAAATTCAGATGCTGTCGCATCTCTGCAAAGTCAGTTGGAATTGGAAAATTCCATTGAGAGATGCCCATTGCCAGTCCTGTAGATAATGTGAATGGTTCAATTAGGTTAGGAAGTCTGATTCCAAGGGGGTCAGCTCCCTTGGGGATGTTTAGCTTGGAAAAGAAAAGACCTGTGAGAGGAAGGAGGAAGGCATGGTAACTGTCTTCAAATATTCAAAGTGTTGTCAAGTGATTAGATTTGTTCTGGCTGATCCCAAAGGGCAGAATTAGGAATGATGGGTAGAAATTCTAGAGAGGCAGATTTAGACTTAAGGTAAGAAAATAATTCTTTCACTAATAGTGCTATCCAGAATTGGACTGGACTATATGGAGTGGAAGGGCAGAGAGAGGGGAGCTTGTGTGCTATCTATCCCTGCCCTCCAATGGATATCTTCAGTGTCAAAGATGAAAACAGTTTGTCAGGGTTGTTCTAGAGAGTCACATCCTCTTGGGTATGGCTTGGAATAATAACCCACCTTTTTCCATCCTCCAATTATTTGAACCATATTGCAGATCAGGCCAGAAAAGAGGAAACTCTCCACTTTCCAGGGCAACCAGCTTTGGAAAGGCCCGGGAAAGGGGTCCTAGAGCTGAGGGTCTTTCCTTTTGCCTTCAACTCCTTGATTCTCTGGTGCTTCTGCCAGGATGCTCAAACCGTGAGGAATGGCAATACTGGCATTCTTAGCTAGAGAAGTCCCATCAGAGGGAAAGGGGAACCCCATTAGCCAAAAACTGGATGACTTTTCTCCATCTGCTTGTCATAGATGACAAGGAATGTCCTGGTCTGGCTGTTTCTTAGGTGGTAACTTTGCTTCCTTATCATAAAGAGCTGTGTCTGGCTAAGGAAGATGCATTGGAGTAGCATGATGACTCTATCAGTGGGGTTTGTTCTGTCCATTTCTTTCTTTCTTTTTGTTTTCTGTTTTACAAATAAGGGGCTGCATGGAGGCTGAAGATGGATTAAAAGTCCAAAACGTCTTTTTATGTATGTATTTTTTAATGTCTTTTTTACGCCCCCTTTTCCAACTTCCTTCTCTCTGAGTCTGTCCAGCTGGTGACCCCCCCAGGGAAGTCCAGCAGCAGTGAAACTTTACCTGGCTTGCCCTTCCCTCTCTATCTCCCCCTTCCCCAGGGAGAGCTCCATCCATGCCCCTGTGGACCTATGGGCTCCCTACTTGTGTCTCTGTGTGGAGTTCTGTGTGCTGCATGCCACGCATGGACCAGTGAGCTTCCTCCCTGCGTCCCTGCATGAGGAGCTGCGAGCTCTGTATGCCATGGGCTGTGGGCTACTGTAGACCAGTGGGTTCTCTCCTTGTGAATCTGTGTGGGGAGTCATGAGCACTGCATGCTGTGGGCTGTGGAGGCAGCTGTAGGAAGAGCCCTGTGCACATGGGGATAGGGGGAAGGTGGAGTTTACTCCCCATGCATGTGGGGCTGGCTGTGTTTTGATTTTGGGGACTCAGAGATCTGAGGGGCAGGAAACCAGGAAGGAGGAGGGAGGAAGGGCTTTGACAGCTGTGCAACAGCTGCTCATTGGCCACTCCCCACAGAGGCCAGGCCAGAACCCAGTGGGAGAGGGGGGGGATTGAGGGAGTAGGTTTTAGAATAGGGTTCTTAGCAATCACCAGTCTATGCTAGGGTCAGAGATCAGAACCCAAGACCTCTGTCTATGGTGTGTGAATGGGGAACATATGTGCTCTTTAGGATGAACAAGAAGAGGAAGAGGCAGCCAACCAAAAGCTTGCCTTACAAAAAGCAAAGGAAGTGGCAGAAGTGAGTCCTCTGTCTGCAGCCAACATGTCCATAGCCATGTAAGTGCCACCCATCCAGGGGAACTTAGTCAAGAGGCCCAGGGACCCAGGGCCTGGCCATCTAAGCCTCCCTGGGCTGGAGCATGAACCCCTCTGTCTCAGCAGGAGTACTAGGGAGGGTGGTTCCCTATGGCTGACCCTTTGTTGTCAAGCAACCAAACCTGTTCTCTCTTTAATATTGACCATCTCTTAGGAGATTGGGAGAGCCTTTGCTCATATGTGGGGAAGGTAGAGGTGAGACAAGCCCTTCTACTCTTTGTGTGCGTTTCCCCAATAGTGCAGAGATGACTGGGGGGAAAGAGTTACTGCAGGACCAGAGTTTTGAACCAGGGTGTCTGGCAAGGGAGGTGGGAGAACTTTAAGAACCAGAGAGACTCCTATCCAACTGGATTAAGACCTCTGCCTTCCTGTTCAGAATGGGGGGATGTCTGAATGTCTTCTCATTTCATACTTCCATGGTTCTGTTCCAGGAAAGAACAGCAGAAAAACCAAAAATCCTCCAAGTCAGTGTGGGAGCAGAGAACAAGCGAGATGCGGAAACAGAACCTGCTGGCTAGCCGGGAGGCTCTGTACAATGAGCTGGGCCCCGAGGAGAGATGGAAAGTCTCCTATGGCCGACACATGAGGCCTGACATTAAGACTCACCTGGACAGACCCCTGGTGGTGGACCCGCAGGAAAACCGCAACAATAATACCAACAAGAGTAGACCCAGTGATCCCTCCATGGATCAGCGGCTCAGCCAGCAGCGGGCCGAGGACTTCCTCAGGAAACAGGCCCGTTACTACGACCGGACCCGGGGAGGCTATGAGCGGGCTGATTCGGGGGGTCTGGAACCCCGGAGGCAGAGGAGCAGCAGTAAAGAGGCTGACCTGAACCACGAAGGGTCCTATGGGAGGGAGCCAGAATATCAAGCCAAGGAACGTGATGGGAACCAGGATCGGGGCTTTCGGGAGGGAGACCCAGAACGGAACAAGCCAGGGGACCCCCATCGGCGACATCAGCATCGGCAGGGGGGCAGCAAAGAGAGCCGCAGTGGCTCTCCCCGGACGGGTGAGGGTGAGCGGGAGCCTAGGAGACACCGGGCCCATCGGCGGCCAGGTGAGGAGGGCACTGAAGACAGCAATAAATCAGAGCGGCGGTATCGCCACCGAGAGGGCAGCCGGCCCAGCCGAGGAGGCGACGGAGAGAATGAGCCTCCGGATGGGGATCGGCGGCGCCGACACCGCCACGCTGCTCAGTCTACATACGACAATGACCTCAAGAGAGAAGATAAGGAGAGGAGGCACCGGAGGAGGAAGTAAGGAAAGGGAGTGCCAGAGACTGGGTGGGATGGGGAAAGGTGCTGCAATATCGTCAATGGTCATCTCTTAAGTGGCTAACTTACCTGGGGCAAGCCTGGTGATATCTGGGAGTGTCCAGGCCAAAAAGGGGATAAGGTTTTTACCACCCTCTTGCTATTTCTGCCCTTGTAAGCAATCTCTGAATCAATTTAATCTAGCTTTTAATTTTTCCTGGGATAGTCCATGTGTGTGTATGTGTTTTTAATTGATTTAGTTTATGTCAATAATGAGCTGTGCTGCTTCTCCCCAGCTGTTAGAGATGCCACTCTGCCAGGTTGCCCTGCATTTGCATTTCTGCAGTTCCCTCCTGCTGCTGGGCTATCCAGAACTCCTGAGCCTTTTGGCCTTTGGGCTGCCAGGGTAATAAGATTAGCTTTGCACAGGAGACACCTTCCTAAACAGGCCAAAATGAGACTTTCTAGGTCCTCAGTCCTCTGCTGTTTTTTTCTCTTTCCCAGAAAAGGGCAAGACTTTTTTATTCCTCCCATATCCCTTGCCTTCTGAAAAAAAGTTATCCAGCTCTCTTATTCATTCCTGTGATTCTCCCCTGAATATTCACTACTAAAGGACCACTTGGTCTGACCCAAGCTCTCATTCTTAGGGTAAGATGGACTGTGCAGAGGTCAGCTTGGGGGCAGGGAAAGCCTGCTCCCACCATCAACACCAGTGTCACTGCTAATTAGCCCCACACTCAGTGGGGCTATTCTTCTATACAAACTTCCACAATTATGCTGCACAAGAAAATCAGATCAGAAAAATAATGAGAAAGAAAACAAAATGCAAGCAAACAATTTTAAAAGGTGAAAATACTATCTTTTCCCCAAAACTGAGCTTTCTTTCTTCTAGTCATCCAGGTTTTCAACTTCAGGGTCATCTTTAACTCCTGACTGTCCCTCACCTCATCTCCAATTGGGTACTATGTCTTATTGTTTCAGCCTCTACATCTCTGACATTTATCCCCCTTTCTCCTATCATATAGCCAACCTCCATGGCTCAGAACTTCCTCACTTCTCTCACCTTTCCAAATTATCCTCAACACAGTTGTCAAAATCAAAATCATATTTCAATAGTGCAAGTCCAATTAGGCTATTCCCCAACTCAAGAAGCTCCAATGATTGCCTGTTGGCTCCAGAATTAAAATTATTTCCTGTTTTTATTATCCTTTTAAAATTTCTAATTCTTTATATAAGCTTTATAATGCACATAATTTCAAATACAGAAGCACACATATATAATTTATAAATAAATGTATATACATTAGGGTTACATGTAAAAAATTTTTTGTCAATGGGGTCCAAAATCAAAAAAAGTTTGGAGTCCCTTGTACCAGAGAACTTCCAAGTTAACATCAAATTACCACTAAGGGGCAGCTAGGTAATGCAGTGCATAGGGCACTGGCCCTGGAGACAGGAGGACCTGATTTCAAATGTAGCCTTAGACATATACTAGGTGTATGATTGTAGGAAAACCCTGATTACCTCCAAAAAACCAACAACAACCAGCAAACCAAAAAGCCATTATTATAAGTGTCACAATAGATAAGTGTGTTGAATTTGGCATCAGGAAGATCTGAATTACAAGCTAGATGAAACTATATATTAGCACTCTCTTCAGGAGGAAAAGATGGAGAAGTGGGGGCTAGGTAATGGGACCTAGATAATTATTAATAGCTAGCATTGATATAACATTTTAGGGTTGAAAAAGTGTATTACCAAAATTATCTCATTTTATCCTCACAACAAGCATGAGAATTAGGTGTTACTATTATTCCCATTTTTACAGTTGAGGAAACTGAGTCAGAAGTTAAGTTAATTAGGTGCTACTATTATCCGCATTTTCATAGTTCTGGAAATTGAGTCAGAAATGCAGTTACTTACCCAAGATCACTCAATCAATTAGTATCTAGGCTATATTTGAACTCAGGTCTTCTGGTTTTGGGTCCAGTGCTCAATCTGTTGAGCCAGATAATTGAAGACTCCATCAGAGCTATTAAATCATGCCTCTGAGCCAAGCTTATGGTTTGTTTTCCAAACTCCTTTTCTACTTTTTTTCCTTTGTCCAGATGATCTAATACCAATAACAACTGATCTGCATGTCCATAACAATATTGCTTTTACTTCTCCTATGATTTCCATCCAAATATTTCCTACCATGATTCCGAGGATAAATGGTGAAAAGAGAGTTTATTTCTATTGGGAATGGAGTAGTTGGTTTGTATTCGAAAGTACTATATAGCCTATCTGAATTTTAAAATTAAAAATAAGGAACCCAAAATTTTAAAAATATTATGGAAAGATTGTTTTTATGTGTAATTGTAAAGAAAATGTTTTCAAAAAGAAAATATGCCAAAAGAGAGTGTTTTCATGGTATAGTAAATATCCTCATCTTCTGGTTTTTTAGGATGCTAAGGGATTTTATTATTGGGTTGCTTTTTTCACAACTATAGGAATAGCTGTCCCCATCCCTGATTTAATCCTTTTTGGAAGTGCTGTGTGCCTCAGCTTTCTGGGGGGGGACTTTTAGTAGACTGCTGAGATCATTAAAGGGGTCAAGATTCAATAAATGATTTCATTTATCATGTATCAGATATATGCTAAGTGCTTTATAAATATTACTTCATTTGATGTTCACAATGACTATGTAATGATAATAATAATTATAATAGCCCATATTTCTATAGCATTTACTATGTGCCAAGCACTGTGGGAAGCACTTTACAATTATTATCTCATTTGATGTTCACAATGACCCTGAGAGGTAGGTTCTATTGTTATCTCTATTCTACTATTGAGGAAAGTGAAATTAAGTGACTTGCTCAAAGTCACATGGTTAGTAAATAGTGATACCCTGATGTAATTTTCAAAAGTGAGACATGCAGTAGATGCTCTGAGCAGGATTCTGTTCTTGATTCTTCATTTATAGAATAGGGGAATTAACTTCTTTCCCAGTTTGCTTGAGAGAATGACTCTTACCATAAACAAGCCTCAAAAATGGATGTGACTGGGTCAATGTCACTATGTCAAACTGAGCTTATATAGTCTAAAGAATGAAAGCAGCTTTACCTATTAGCATAGATTTGGGAAGCCCTGAATCAAGTGAGCTAACAAACATTTATTAAGTACTTAATATATTCCAGGTACTGTGGCTAGGTTTCTAGCACTAGGGAAATTAAGACCAAAAATTAAACAATCCCAGCTCTCAAAGAGCTAATAGAGGAAAGAGCCTGTCTGCATATGTGTAGCTATATGTATGTATAAAGAATAAGTACAAAAATAAATGTGAGACAGTTAAATACTAGGTCATTATGGAGGGAGTACACCTGGAGATGGGAAGATCAGGAAAGGAATAGTATGTTGTTGTTGTTGCTGTTCAATCACGTCCAACTCTACATGAAAATCCATGAATTTTCTTAGCAAAGATATTGGACTGGTTTGCCATTTCCTTCTCCAGATGTCTTCATATTACAGCTGAAGAACTGAGGCAAAAGGGGCTTAAATGTCTTGGCAAGCGTCATATAGCTAGCAAGTACCTGAAACTGGATTTGAACTCTGATCTTCCTTTCTCCAGGACTGGTGCTCTGTCCACTGGACCACATAGTTGCCCAAATGAATAGTACAGAGGGTGATAACTTACCTATGTCTTAAAGGAAGAGAGGGATTTGTGAAGCAGTACATTTTAGGGATAGGGAACAAGTAATGCAAAGATGAGGAAATAAGAGGTGGAGTTCTGTGTGAGAGGAACTGAGAGAAGGGCAGTTTGCATTTTAGAGTATAAGAAGAGGAATAAGTTATATTAAGAACAGACAGGTAGGTTGAGGCCAGGTTTGTGAAGGACTTTAAAAGCCAAATGGAATTTGAATTTGATCCTAGGGCCAATAGAGAGTCACAAGAATTTATTGGGTAAGGGAGAGAGCTGCATGAGGCATCTTCGAGTAGAATGGATTGTAGGAGAGAAAGAGTGAAAATAGGGAGAGCAATTAGCAAACCATTGCAATTGTCAAGACTAGATGTGTTAGGGTACTGGACCAAGTTGGTGAATATGTGAGTAGCAAGAAGGGGTTGGAAGTGGGAAGCATGGGAATAGAAATGACAAATTTTGGCAGCTGATTAGATATGTGGGATGAGGGAGAGGGAAATTGGAGGATGCTGCTGAGATTCTGAACCTGGGAGACTGGAAGAATGATGAAGTAGGTAAGTTTGGTAGATAACCAAAAAAATATCACACCAAGAATAACAAATTGAGTTATCAGACAAGAATTCTAATATGTGACTCTAATTCACTGGATTTACCTCTTTGGGATTCCAGTAAGACAATGCCTGCAAGTGTTCCCCTCCTGGACTTTTATACTTGGTGAGACGGTATAGTGGCCAATTTGAAAGACTGCATTTTAGAAAGGACATTGATAACCTGGAGTAGATCCAGAGGGTGGAGGAAACTAGAAACCATACTTACCAAATAAAGTACAAACTTGTGGTTTTATGCAACTCAGATCAGATAAAGAACTGGAGGTGTTTAGTGAGGAGGAGAGAATGTTCAAGGTAGATAGAAGAGCTGTGTTCAAGCATTTTAAGGGCTGTTATGTAGAAGTATTAGGATTGTTTTACTTTTCCCCAGAGGGCAGAATCAGAAGCAATGGGCAGAAGTTGTAGGGAGGCATAGGGCTACTTTCTAACAATTAGAGTTGTCCTAAAGTAAAATAAATTCCTGTGACAGATAGTGAGCTCTCTATCATTGTAAAAGTCACCAAGCAAAGTCTGGATAATCACTTGTTGGTCATGTTGCTGAGAGGATTCTCATTCAGAGAGGAATTCAAAGATTCTTGATTCTGTGGTTGGTCTCCTAGAGAAGGCATATTACTTGTGAAAGATTTTTTTGAATCTATCTATTGGGCTTCACTAAATTGTTACTATTTTTTGTGTCAGCTGCAAATTTGAAGCTTGAATCTTGGACCACAATGCTAAGATTTTGACTGTATTTCCTAACTTGGATTTATTTGTTTGGTTTTTCCCCTCTGGACTGCCTACCTCAGAGAGAACCATGGTTCTGGAGTCCCTGTGTCTGGCCCAAACCTGTCTACCACTCGGCCAATCCAGCAGGATATGGGGCGTCAGGAACCTCCACTGGCAGAAGACATCGATAATATTAAGAATAATAAGTTGGCTACTACAGAATCCACCAATCCTCACACTCTCCACCCCCAAAGCCCAGCCCAGATGGGTAATCACACCAACTCCCCACCCATGAGACCCCCATCCAATCAGCCAGCTGGGAACCCATCCAATCCTGGGCCCCCAAAAAACCCAGAAAACAGCCTTATAGTCACCAACCCTAGCACTCAGAACAACCCAGCCAAGACTGCCAAGAAGCCTGAGCACACGGCGGTGGATATCCCCCCCGCCTTTCCCCAACCTGTCAACAACACCGTTGTCCAAGGTAAGTCTCTCTTTCCCTCTCCTTCTAAGGCTAGTGCTGTAGCACTGAGTAGAACTGGGAAGCAGAGCCCCTTCATTATTTTTCTGATTCTATTACTCATTCCCTGGTCATGAGCCCCCAACAGCCATTACCACCTTTACATCTTAATGTATCATGTGTCTTACTCCAATTTAAAGTAGAGAGGGTAAAACCCAGTGGTGTCAGAAGAAATGGGAGCATTTTTAGGGATTTACAGTATTTTAAACTCTATCCAAAAAGAAAATCCCAAATGAAATCAGAGTTTAATTTCTTGGAATTAAACTATTTGGCATCAGATAGTGATGAAACACCATATTTCTTAAGAGTTGAGAATTAACACCACAGAGGTTATCCTTTCTCAAGATGCACTCACCACCATACTAGATACAGAAGTTGTGCTTAGTTGTGATGAATTTCCAGATTGCATTATCCATACCATGCAGGGTGGTGCAGTAGGGATGGAACTGAATTTGGAACTGGCAGACCTGGGTTTAACTCTCAACTCTGCATGACATTGGGCAAACTATGTAATCTCACTGGCTTTCAAATACCTTAGGTGTAAAACAAAGTTGGCCTAGGTCATCTCTAATATTGCTTCCAACACTAAATCCTTAGGTCATTGTGGTCTTTGGTAGCTTAGGAGTGCACAGAGATGGGCAGGTAGCCCTGAATTCCCCTCAATACCTACTCTTACTGCCTGCAAGCAAGCAAGTAGTACAAATGTCCTGCCTCCTCTGGAGAGCTGATCTGAAGTTGGAGACCTTGGGAGATAAATAGTGAGAGGCTTTTTGGTGATCTGTCTCGATAGTAAACAAAAACGCCAACCCAGACCCACTGCCAAAAAAGGAGGAAGAGAAGAAGGAAGAGGATGATCCAGGAGAAGATGGTCCCAAGCCTATGCCCCCCTACAGTTCCATGTTCATCCTGTCCACCACAAACCCGTGAGTATGGCCTCAAGTACGTGGCTTTAGTGGGATTGGATCAAAGCTTCTACTGCTCTGGGCTCTTGATGACCAGGATGGTTAGCTAGTTCTCTGTGGGAGAGGTCAGTTTGGCAGTGCATCAGGGACAAGATAGATATAGATTGCCATCCAATGATAGCCAGGGAGGAAGTTTAATTTTGAGAGGGTGATCGGGTAAAGGGGCTGCTGTTAGTTTAATGAAAAGAACATTAGTTTAGTGGCAGAAGAGCCATATTCAAATTGCAGTTCTGCCACTTAGCACTTTCATAGTTAACAACTGAGTGGGGATTTTTTTCCATCTAAAAATTAAAGGGGTCAGACTATAAAGCCTCTAAACCATTCCCTTTTGAGTTCTGACGTTATTGCTTGTCAGTACTGTGAGCTTTTCCGGCAGGGGATACTTCCTGATAGAGATGGCTATTTGAACAAAGTTGTGAATTTGGGGAGAAAAAGTTCTCTCAGCAAGTCAGGCCAGGGCAGTGTTTGTTAAACTGAGAGCCTGATATCACCAGAGATAGAGGGAAAGGGAAGAGGCAGATGAGATTTGAGGGCTATGGAAACCAGAGCTGTTTCCCAATAGCTGCTATGGAGGTGACCAAGAGTTATGGTCCCAAAAGGTTAGTTTATTTCCTTCCACAGCCTGGGAAAGTCTTCCTCCGAGTCTTCTGCCTCTGTGGCAAGGATTGTCACAGAGATACCAGTTAATTGATTTTATTTGATGTGCTGAGGGAATGAGGGGTCCTGAGAAGCCCATAGGGGAAGGTTCTTCCTATAAGTGTGGGATGACTGACCATCTCTAGTTTTTTGCAATGGCATGAGTTCTGAGGTCACAAAGCATGTGTTCCCTCACTGAGATCCATATCATCTCTCTTTCTCTCCCAGCTTACGCCGGTTGTGCCACTATATCTTGAACCTTCGATATTTTGAGATGTGCATTCTGATGGTGATTGCCATGAGCAGTATCGCCCTGGCAGCTGAAGACCCTGTGCAGCCCAATGCCCCCAGGAATAATGTGAGCAGCTCCCCATGTCCCCCTCTCACTCCTCTCTCCATCACCTAAAACTCTCCTTCAATGTGCCAGTTTTCCAAATTAGCATTGGTCTCTTTGGAACACAAATTTAGCTCAGAATGTCCAGGTCCTGGCAGAAAACTCATTATCTTTCAGGGCCCCCTGAGGGTTTTTACACCCAATCTTTTGCCTTTGGAAAGCCTGGCTCCAAGATCCCCAGAGTGCCTGTATACTCGGTTGGCACTTTTCACATAATGGAAGTTACAAAGGAGCAGACCTGTGGTTAATAGCCTTGCAGGGCATCTGTGAATTCCTGCTGGGCTGTTCACCTCTCTCACCTGAATGGGAATTACTAGACACACTGCAGAAATACCCAACTGGGAAATGTCTGTTTTTGGTCATAAGCTTTGGGGTAAGAATTTGGAGAACTAACTTGCATTAAAATGCAAAGAGTATATAGATCACAGTTCCTATATTAAGAAGGAAATGGGCTGTAGAAAGAGGTAGTGAGACCCCTGTGTTTGGAAGTATGCATGCAGAGAGCAGATGACCACTTGTATGAGGATACTGTAAGGGTTGCTCAATCAGGATTTGAATTTGGATGGCTCCCTTAGGCCCTTTCTGGCTCTGGTTCTAAGACAGATCCTGTGGCTCTTCCAGCCCTTGTGTCTAGAAGGTCTTTTATTTTCTTGAGAACTTTTCCAGCAAAACTTTGATATACAAGGGTCACTGTCTTAAGTTTATACTTTGCCCTCAGTAAGCAGACAGTGAAATGCTCCTGAATATAGAGGCAGCTGCTAACTGAGAGAAGCCAAGTCAAAGCTTGTATAGACTTTGCCATCATACTTTGCAGTACATATTGGGACCCATGGCCAAGAAGCTCTTGAAAGTTACTTCTATTCATGACTTGTACCCACAGCCAGGTTCTGATTTTTTCCCCTGGGGCAACTAGGGTTAAATGATTTACTCGGGGTCTCACAGATAAGTAGTGTTATGTATCTGAGTCCAGATTTAACTCAGATCCTCCTAACTCCAGGGCCAACACTCTGTCCGCTGTGCCATCTAGCTGTTCCCCAAGTTTTGATTCTTGCAGCCTTTACATTTATAATTTATGGCCTCTGGGGAGATGACTATTTGACCCAGAAACAAGCACTAAAAGTGGCTCAAAACTTTGGCAAAAGAAAGCTTCTTTGGGGCTGAGGACTAGGGCCCACCAAAGGTCAGTCTGGTAATAGTTCCTGCCCCTATTGCTCTAATGCCTTCCCTTTCCAGAGACAAAGCTAGGTTTCCTTTTTCTTTTATGAAACCAGGCAGTTCTTCTTAAGTAGGTTAGGAGCGAGGCCATGGCAAGTCCCATAAATCAGAGGTTGGCACAATCACCCTCTGCAGCTTACCTTGCATTTTCTTTCTTCTACTCCAGGGCTAGATGAAGCCTGCTGGGACCTCATGGGGGAGATTGACAGAAATAATTAGAACACAACTCCCCAAAGGAGCCAGAAATCAGGGCTGTGCTAAAATGTCTTGCACAACTCAAGCTGGTGCATCTTCTATTTTTTTCTGTCTCCTCATTTCCACAACTAGCCTCTGGGGGGTTAAAGCTAAGGAGGAGTGGATTACAATAATAGAACTTATCTTGGGCCTAAATGATGACCAAGATGGGATAGGGGAACATATCACATGAGAAATAGCCAAAGGAATGGTTCAAGAGGTGACGTGGACCCATGGGCCAAGGGAAAGAATATTAAATTTGGAGTCATTGTGGTTCCAATATTCATTTGCCATATGATCTTGGACAAGCCTTTGGTCTTAGTTTCCAGATCTGTAGTTCTAAGGGTCCCCCATTCTGTAAATTGAAGATGTTTTTGCCTAAGGAAGAAAAAAATTTAGGGGGTTCATGATGATGATCTTCAAATATGGGAAAGGCCTAAAAGGAATTTTATTTGTTCTGTTTGGCCTTAAGTGGCAGACCTAAGAGCACTAGGGTGGTAGTGAAGGAAGACAGGGAGACAGATTTTGTTTCAGTTTAGGAAAAAAATCCCAGCAATCAGCATTGCCCAATAATAGCTACATTATAAGATAGTGAATTTCCCTGCTAATGGAAATATTCAAGCAGAGTCCAAGTGACTACTCATCAAAGGTACCAAGCTGGGTGAGTTGGGTATCAACTGTTTCTGGATCCATAATAGACAAATCCTGAGGTCGCTGAAAGGTTCTGTCATCCACTTAAGAGCAAGAATATATATCCTGGAGTACATATCCACAAGTCTGACAACTATGGGAGTAGTCAGAAGAATCTGATAGATGCCCTTAAACAGCATATGGATGATAATTGTGAGAAAACTTGTATCAATCCTTGGATCTGAGTTTCTTGTAAGCATAACATAGATACTTGGTTAAGGATCTCTAAAGAGCACATAGAGATAGTCCAGTCTCTCAGCCATGCAGGGCTAGGCTTAAACAATGCAATAAAGTTTTCTCACAATTCCCATAATTACATTAAGTCAGGTACAGATCAGACTACTTACAGGTCTCATAATGGACTAGTTCTGAGAAGGGAGATTTACATGTCAGTAAGATAATCAAGAAAATTTAAACATAACCTTCTTGAAACAAAAGACAAAACAATGCAATAGTTAGCACCAATATTAACAGCAAGTCTCTTTATATCCTAGTAATATTCTCAATATCCATTTAGCCAGCACATTTTGAGTCCTAGATGTCTCATGTAGTTACCTGATCCCTAGATATCTTTTCTTGGACAATATTGCTTAGGATAGCTCTAAAAGGGGCTCTGCTTCTCTGTTTCCAAATCTAGACATTCCTAGGTAATTGTGAATTAATCTAATTTAGTGCAATCACTTAAATTTGATTCTCCAGTTTTAAAACTTCAGAGAATTTCAGTTTACATCCATTTACTGTATTTATCCTTATCTAAATCCTGTACCTGATGTAAGATCTTTTTAAAATCTCTGAAAAAGGCTAGTTAAATGATAAAGTGTATAGAGCACTGGCCCTGAATTTAAAAGAACTGAGTTCAAATTTGACCTTAGCCACTTAGCACTTACTTAGTTGTGTGACTCTGGGCAAGACATTTAACCCTAATTGCCTCACCCAAAAAATTTATGAGAGATCAACTACAAAAAATGAACTCTTCTGCCTTTTAAAATTGTGAGACAAATACTTTGAAATGGAAAAATAATTTCATTTTCTTCACCATTATCAATACAATTTATGTGTAAAATTTTTAATCCAAAACATACTCAAAGCCTGAATTTCCATGATAGATAAATTTGGAAACCAATTATATAATCCTGTTACTTTCTCAAATTTTACTATTCCACTTATTTAAGAAACTTTTACATTACATCTTTGTCTTATTACTTTGTTTACTCAGTTCCCCCTTAGGAGAATATAATTCCTGTATTATAATTTGACCATAAACATAGGTTAAAATTGTAAGATGTTCATACCTTAATCCTATTATAGTAACTCAGAGTTGTTCCAGTTATCAATCTGTTACTTAATAGATTTAGTATTTTATTTACAAAATTTCTTTATAATAGAAATTTGCTATAAAAAAGGAGGGCCATAGTTATAGCAATGTTATATATCAAACAGGGGTGGGGAAGATACTCCCTTAGCTCTATTTGATTCCAAACATGACTCATATCTGTCAGTCAAATTTTTTTTTCTTTTTTTTTCTTTTTTCACTCTGGAATATTTCCAAACTAACTGCCTTAATTTGTATCAATGGCAACTAGAACTAGAACATTGCCCTAGAACAATGAAGCTAACTTTTATAAAATTTAATCCTTATTTTTCCTTAAAACAAATTCTGCAGAGTGGTACCCAAAAACTTACTAAGTTATTTCAGAAGGGAATGGATTCCTGGAATCACCCCAAATCCCAGGAGTTCTCTGCATTCTTAAAATGATTAATCTTCAAACCTCCAAAATATGCTAAGATGTTTTCAGCAGTTCTCCAAACTTTGATGATCTGAATTTTTTTTTCATATAACCTAATCTCCCATGGAAAACCTAAAGTGGGAGTTATTCCTGCTTACTGGAACAATTGCTTGAAAGTTCATTATGAAAGTTCAATAATCTTTCTTTCCCAGTGTTCTAAACTCTGGCTACAACCCTTAGAAGTTTTTCGGACTTGACCGCATTTTAAATCTTTCAAGGTAACAGTATCTACACAGACATTTTACAGAAACACAAATAACAAGACAGATACAAACAGACACAAATGACTCTAAAAACAAACAAAATTACAATTCTAATTTTACAGAGACACAGTTACCACAAGCTACAGTTTTAAGAAGCAACAAAGACACATTGTTACAAGTTTACAGAAGCATGCAGCTAAAAAAGCAGAGGTATGCAGAGAGGCAATTAACTGAAGTGTACAGTTTAAGAAAGGATATAGTCTTACTAGAGTAACCTGAGACAAATTGGATCACCAGAAGGGTGCTAGAGTTTTCTTGACAAAGAATGATAAGCTTGACTTGTCTGCCTTGGAGCAGAGAGAAAATCAAAGGACTTACAAGGGGATAGGAATAAGGGGCGACTTTTCAGAAAATAAGTAGTATCTAGTTCGTTCCTACTGGTACCAGAGAGTCCAATAGTCCAGTTCTGTGTCCAATTCCACTTCTGACACCAATTAATGTCAACCAGACCAAATCAGCCTCTAGCCTGTGGATGACTGGAGCCAACTGAGCAGGCTAGAGGTGGGAAAATCGGGAATCCAGCACGTTTAATTTTAAAATGAGAGAAATTATATGTAAGCAAGAAATCCTGCTGAGGGGGGGAGGGATGAGGCATTAAGACTGAATCTTGGTTTATATACTTGTGGCTAGACAAAGAGTCAAACAACATGTTGTAGCAACAGTAGTGAAGCACAACAGCAAGTTGTCTAATGACAAACAATCCGCTCATGGCAGGGGTTCATATCTGCCTGTTGGTTCTTATCTGGGCTCAGGAACCATCAGTTCCAGAAGGTGAGCTCAAATGATTGTGTTGTGCCAAGCTCAGAGCACAACATGCTTACAGAGTATTTCCTAATACTATCTTGACAAACTTAAAACCCTCTTTGACTCAGTTGCTTCATCTAAGCTAGAGAGGGAAATGGCAAACTACTCTAGTATTTTTGCCAAGAAAGCCCACAAATGGGATCACAAATGGTCTAAAATAATTGAATAATAATCCATAATATGACTTGGGAGGAACTTAAAGAAGACATTTATCTATTCCTGGAGTGGATGTTTCTATCTAGGAGACAGGGAGAAATCAGATCTGGATTTTGATGAAGACAGGTTTGGGCCCTTTTGAATGCAAAGCATTCACCAGACCACCTGTCCAGTAATTGCCTGCCCTGCTCCAATGAGCAGGTGCCTGGAGCTTGCAGGAGCAGATAAGGAGTATAATGCAAGAATTTTGATCCTTTCAGCAATGGAAAAACTACCCCTATATGTAAAAACTATCCAGACTCTTCCTCCTCCATTCCATCAATAATATTTCTGGTCATCTGCTAAAGAAATACAAGATTTCATTATCTCATCTCTTTTTAGCCCCTTGCAGTCTGCCTTCTGACCTCATCACTCAAGTGAAACTGCTAAATCTAAACTGACAAATGTTCTCTTAATTTCCAGAATTACTAGCCCCTTTTTAGTTTCATCTTTCTTGACCACTTGGCAATATTGGATTCTGGAGACTACTTCCTCCAGAATACTCTTTTCTCCCTGGATTTTTATGATATTGTTCACTCCTGGTTCTTCTCCTGCCTATCATCTGACTTCTCTTCAATCTTCTTTGGTGTATTTTCATCTGTGTCCTTATTCTTAATTGTTTTGTATTTCTCTGCTCAAAGTCTTCTTTTCTTTCTTTAGACCTTATCTCCATGTGGGTCTTAGCAATTCCCTTGGTTTCCATTATCTCAATATGGCTGACTTTCAGACTTTTATCATAGGTACTGACACATTCTGATTGAGCACTGTCATTAGTTTGTCTTTAAGAGAAAGAGAAGGGTGATTCTTAAATCACCCCTTAGAATATATCCCTGCATCCACTCCATTCCCTATGACCTCTATTCAGTCCTAATTACTTTCCTAAACTCCAGCCCCAAATCACCAATATTTCCAACTGAATGTCCCATAAGAATCTTAAGTTTTGTGTGTCCAAAACTCATTATTTTTTAAGAAACTCTTCCTTCTCCCTATTGTCCCTATTTCTATAGAGGGTAGGTACCATCATAGTGGGTGTGCAATGGACAGAATGCTGGCATTAGAGTCTGTAAGACTAAAGTTCAGAGCTCTTTACTAGTTGTATGACTCTAGGCAAGTCACCTAACTTCTGTCAACTTCCTCACCTGTGCAAAATGAGAATAATAATGCACCTATCTCATATGATTGTTATAAGGATATAATGAGAATGAAGAAGTAAAAGCATTTGGCAAACTTTAAAGTTTTATACAAATACTAGTTATGATAATCCTTTCAGGCACCCAGGTTCAATATTTTGGATTTTATCTGTGTTCATGTTGTTGCTTTCCTCTCCCCCAGTGGAATATAAGATTCTTCATGAAAGAGACTGTTTCATTTTTTTATGCATAGTCTTAGCACCGAGTGCAATGCATGGCACTGTGAATACTTAACAAACACTTGGAGAATGGATGGATGGACTATTTAGCTAATTAGCTAATTTCCCTTCTCTAGAGACTATAATGGGCTCTTATTACTGGTCACCTCAATCCAAATTCTTCTGCCAGATCTTCAGAGTTTTCTATAATCTAGTCTCACTTCATTTTCCATTACTTATTCATTCATATGACAACTATTTTAAGTTCTTAATATGATAAGGGTATTATTGCCAGGACTATTAAGGACATTAAAAAATGTGTGGGCTAGTTCCTACTCTCAAGGAACTGGCCATTGCCCTCCCTCCACCCACCCACCCACATGTTCATTTCCACCTCTGAATCTTTGCTTGCACTGATTACCCATCTTTTCCTCCTCCATCCATTTCAGTCCAACTTTCTGTACAAGTCCTATTTTCTCCCCCACTGCTGAACTTCCCCTTGTTCTGAAGCATCAAGACATTGGTATTCATTGTCCCATATTTAGGCTCTCATTATGTGGTGTATGTATCACTCTTCTCCCCTGAACTGTATTATGAACTCCTTGAGGACCAGGACCATATTTTTGTATCTGTGTATCCAGATAGTTGGCATATAGTATACACTTAATTTGATTTGTTGATTGAGCTGAATCATAGAAATCACCTGATTGGTAGAATTTTATTAAACCTAGAGATCTTTAGATCTGGATGGAAAGAGGATGGTGTGCACAGATTTTAAAGATCACATGGTGATCTTATTACCTCACCAAACCATTCCTAGTTCCCTTGTACCCTCAGGAGTTCCAAACAGATGATGCAAGGAAATACAAAAGTTAAACTGGTTTGGGGCCAGAAGATTATATCTTTTATCATCTTGCCTTCAGAAGCCTTCTTCCATTCTGCAAGTAGCCTGTTCCAGGGGACTAGAGGAAGAGAAAGGGTGTCTGGTGATCAGGTGCTGGAATGGCTCATGCTGGAGCAAGTTTGCTGGGCTGCCTGCCCCCAGGTTTCACTGCTCTCTTCAAATGTCTTTCTTGTTATATCTCTTTTCTGTTATATAATGAGAGCTGTGCTTATTGCTCAAACAAGAGATGAATGGATGGGTCAGTACTAGTGTCTGTGAGGTCATCTTTTGTAGGATAGAGTTGCAGAGTTGAGAGTTGCATAAAAGGGAAGAAGAGAGGGAGAGGACAGAGAGGAAGGGTGTCTAGATGGTACAGGAGATAGAATAATGAACCCAGAAGCAGGAAGAACTGAGTTTAAATCTGGTAAGGATGAAATGAGGTAATATTTATAAAGTTCTTTGTAATCTTAAAGCAATATATGAATACTATTATAATATATATAATATGTATTCACTCACATACACACATATACACACAAATATACACATATTTGTAAATGCTAGCTTTCTTTTTTTTATATATTTTTTTCTTTTTTTTCTTTTTTTTTATTAATACTTTTTATTTGCAAAACATATGTATGGTTAATTCCTAAGCATTAACCCTTACAAAGCTTTCTGTTACAAATTTTCCCCCCTACTCCCCACCCCTCCCCTAGATGGCAGGATATCCACTACATGATAATTATGTTAGAATACTTAAGAAATCGAATATATGTATAGTTATTGCATCATTTTTTGTGCAGGAGAAATCATATCTACAAGAAAGAATAATCTGACAAAGGAAATACAATGCAAGCAAACCTCAATAGAGAGCATGAAAATGTTATGTTGTGGTCCACATTTCACATCCCTCTCTCTGGGTGTATATGGCTCTCTTCACCGAACAATTGGAGATGCTTTGAAGCTTTTCATTGTTGAAGAGAGTCATGTCCATTAGAACTGATCCTCATATAGTATTGTTGTTGCCATATATAATGATCTCCTGGTTCTGCTCATTTCACTCAGCATCAGTTCATGCAAGTCTCTCCAGGCCTCTCTGAAATCGTCCTGCTGGTCGTTTCTCACAGAACAATAATATTCCATAACATTCATATACCATAATTTATTCAGCCACTCTCCAATTGATGGGCATCCATTCAGTTTCCAGTTTCTAGCCACTACAAAAAGAGCTGCCATAAACATTCTTGCACATGTGGGGCCCTTTCCTTCTCTTATGATTTCTTTGGGATATAAGCCCAATAGAAACACTGCTGGGTCAAAGGGTATGCATAGTTTGATAACTTTTTGAGCATAGCTCCAAATTGCTCTCCAGAATGGCTGGATCCGTTCACAGCTCCACCAACAATGCATCAATGTCCCAGTCTTCCCACATCCCCTCCAACATTCATCGTTATCTTATCCTGTCATTTTAGCCAATCTGACAGGTGTATAGTAGTACTTCAGAGTTGTCTTAATTTGCATTTCTCTGATCAATAGTGATTTGGAGCACCTTTTCATATAATTATAAATAGTTTTAATTTCCTCATCTGAAAATTGTCTGTTTATATCCTTTGACCATTTATCAATTGGAGAATGGCTTGAATTCTTATAAATATGAGACAATTCTCTATATATCTTAGAGATGAGACCTTTATCAGAACCCTTAAATGTAAAGATGATTTCCCAATTTGATGCTTCCCTCCTAATCTTGTCTGCATTAGTTTTGTTTGTACAGAAACTTTTTAACTTAATATAATCAAAATTATCTATCTGGTGTTAAATTAAGAGTTCCAGATCTTCTTTGGACATAAATTTATTCCATCTCCACAGGTCTGAGAGGTAAACTATCCTATGTTCCTCTAATTTGGTTATAATATCACTCTTTATATCTAGATCATGAACCCATTTAGATCTTATCTTGGTGTGTGGTGTTAGGTGTGGGTCCAGCCTTAATTTCTTCCACACTAGTTTCCAATTTTCCCAGCAGTTTTTGCTGAATAGTGAGTACTTATCCCAAAAGCTGGGGTCCTTGGGTTTATCAAATACTAAATTGCTAACATTATTACCTAGCTTGTCCTGATATCCTATCCTATGCCACTGATTGACTGCTCTATTTCTCAGCCAGTACCAAATGGTTTTGATGACCACTGCTTTATAATATAGTTTTAGATCTGGTACAGCAAGGCCACCTTCATCTGTCTTTTTTTTTCCATTAATTCCCTTGAAATTCTTGACCTTTTGTTCTTCCAAATGAACTTTGCTACTATTTTTTCTAGGTCTGTAAAATAATTTCTTGGGAGTTTGATTGGTATGGCGCTAAATAAATAAATTAGTTTGGGTAGTATTGTCATTTTTATTAGATTTTCTCGGCCTACCCATGAGCACTTAATGTTTTTCCAATTGACTAGGTCTGATTTTATTTGTGTGGAAAGCGTTTTGTAGTTTAGTTCGTATAGTTTCTGACATTCTCTTGGCAAATAGATTCCCAAATATTTTATGCTATCATCTGTTATTCTGAATGGAATTTCTTTTTCTATCTCTTGCTGCTGAACTTTGTTAGTAATATATAAGAATGCTGATGATTTATGTGGATTTATTTTGAATCCTGCAACTTTACTAAAGTTGTGAATTGTTTCTAGTAGTTTTTTAGTTGAGTCTCTAGGGTTCTCTAAGTATACCATCATGTCATCTGCAAAGAGTGATAATTTGGTTTCTTCATTACCTACTCTAATTCCTTTTATCTCTTTTTCTTCTCTTATTGCCAAAGCTAACATTTCTAATACAATATTAAATAGTAATGGTGACAGTGGGCAGCCTTGTTTCACTCCTGATCTTATTGGGAATGGTTCTAGTTTGTCTCCATTACATATGATGCTTGCTGATGGTTTTAAGTAGATGCTACTAATCATTTTAAGGAAAAGCCCATTTATTCCTATACTCTGTAGTGTTTTTAATAGGAATGGGTGTTGGATTTTATCAAATGCTTTTTCTGCATCTATGGAGATAATCATATGGTTTTTGTTAGTTTTGTTATTGATATAATTGATTATGCTGATAGTTTTCCTGATATTGAACCAGCCCTGCAGTAAATGCTAGCTTTCAAGTCTAAATATTAACAATTAAGGGATGGTGATTCTTGTCTCGAAAGGGGATGGGGATAGTATAGAAGACTGAAGGGGGAAGTAGAAGGTAGAAAGTGAGTTGAAGGCATTGGAATGAGGATGGTATCTCACTACAGTGGAGGAGAGGGATCCTCTCTGAAAAACACTCCCATATGGGAGAAGATGTGCACCTATAAAGAAAGATCAGGACCTTGTGATGGATTTAATCTGGGAAGAGTTTACAAACATTAGGCAGGCACCCTCTCTGAGAAAGTATATCTTCATAAGTAACACCCTACCCCCAGGAGAAAGGATTTGTGAGTTTCTAGGAAAATCTGATACCCAGATTGCAGGAGGGAGAAGAGAAATGACATAGAAGGAGATATGGGATGATCTTTGAGAAGACTGATCATGTTAAAGGTATGGAATAGGACTAGGATACATTGGGACACAAGACAATTTCTTCCATGAAATACTGCTTTTACCAATATGGCTTTCCTCATGAATTAATACTTCAAACATCAAGGCATAGCAGGAAAAAAATGGACAGAGTAAGATCTATAAGAACAATTACATAAACATTTTTTAGATACTTGATAATTAATGATTGAGATTAACTGTACTAACTTGATACTTTGGAAGCTGCTTAACCCCATGAATGACATAGACAGAATAAGTAAGGAAAAAAATAAGAGTAGGGCTAATAAATCAGAAACTAAAATTCAAAATTGATTGGAAGGAAAGAGAAATAACAAAGATAAAGCAAAGAAAGGGCTTTTAGGGAAAGGAGTAGTAAAAGAAATTTAACAAAAATCAGAAGTTAAGGTAAAAGGTTTTGAACAAATCACTTAATTCAAACTTAAGGGAGAGAAAAGGGAAAGCATAAATAATAATAAAATTTTTAACAAAAAAGGAATTGGTTTAAGTAAAATCTAAGCTCTTGGGAAAGGATAGGCAAAGGGGATCAAGTGAAGGAAAGGCTTCTTTGGTGGGAAAAGATTAGCATTAATGTAACTGAAGGCTTATCTACAGGACAGAGTACCTGAGCAGCACCCATAATAAAAGGACATGAGATGGAAAATGATCCAGCAAAGGATACTGAGGAATAGTCCTTGAAGGTTATCTAATCCAACTCTCTCTCCCCAATTTAACAGATGAGATCTAACAGGATTTAAATGACTTGTCCAAAGTCACATGAGTCAGTAAGTTGCTTAGGTCCATTTCTCCATTCTCTTTATCCTGCATGGTTAGAGTTAGGCTTGAGTTCAATACCTCAATTGCTGACCAACCATCAAGGGTTAAGAGCATTTGTGCACCTGCATCTACATAGATAAGGATTAGGGGATGAGAAGCTCCAGAAGAAGCATTTGCTCTTTGGAGAGGACTTGCCTTCATTAGAGCAACAAAGCCCAGTTAAATGTCTGGTTCAGCATCTGCACATCTGGAACATATGATTCTACCTTTTGGAGCTCATTTATAATTGATGCTGGAAAGACATGCCAGTTTTTCCTCTTCAAGCCTTGATTAGAGCTCTGCAGGCAAGCAATCCTGATACCACCTGTTTGCAGCACAGACTTCTGGGATTATTTCCTCTTTAGGTTTGTGTCTGGGAATAGCACTCAACCTTGCCTTCTCTCTTCTAGGTGCTGCGGTATTTTGATTATGTCTTTACTGGTGTTTTTACCTTTGAGATGGTGATCAAGGTGAGTTCTGAGAGCAGAAAAAGAGGAACCCAGAACTAGTGTGTGAATTCTATAGCAAAAAGGTGAGGGTGGGAATAGGGCCCTAACCCAGAGACTCTGATAGCCTCCCTGATAGTGCTGCAAGAGTCCACAAAAGCAGAATGTAGCCTGAGCACTGCAGAAGGCAGCTTGATTTCTTGGGTGCCATGTTTTTTGTAATTCTGATATTTTATAAGCACTTCGCTCTATGTAATGTAAGCTGTTATTTTTATTATAATTGCTATGTTTAAGACACTAGGCTAGGCCCTTGTAATACGAAGATGGGAAGACAAGCCTAGGGCAGGGAAGGGAAAGGAAGGAAAAAGAAGGGAAAACAACCCTTGTGCCTCCCCCACCCACCCACCCTTCTGGAGTTTACTTTCTTCTGGAAATTACAGTAAAGGGACTAGTAAATATAAGACCTTTTGAGAAGGAAGAAGGCACTCTAAAGACTAGGAGGATTAGGCTAGGCTTTCAGATGCCTATGACTTTTAAAATCAAACACCAAATCCAGTTTGCTTTAAAAAGACTTTCACAGTCTGGCCCCTTCCAATCTTTTCTGTCTTCTCACACATTATTCTCCTCCACGCACTTCATAATCCCCAATCCAGCAACATTAACTTCTTTGCTGTTCCTCTAGCTGAACACTCCATCTCTCCCTCTGAATCTCTGCACTGGCTATCCCCTTATGCCTAGAATGAGCTTCCTCTCCTGGCTTCTCTGGCTTCCTTCCAGACTCAGCTCAAATCTCTCCCTTCCTCCTGATCTTTCCTCTACACCCTCCCCCAGACCTAGAGTCTCCCCTCTGAGACTACCTCCTATTTATACTGCATATTTCTTGTATATACATAGGATTTGCATGTTGTCTCTATTTAACTGTGAGGCAGGGATTGTGTTTTTGCCTTAATGCATTCCCATTGCTTAGTACAGTGCCTGGTACATTATAAATAGCTAAATAAAATGCTTGTTGACTGACTTAATGACAGAAGGAAGTAGTAGCTGACCTATAACTTTAATAACCATAAGAGTTCATCTTTTCCTTCTTTATCTTCAAAATGGAGGGCAAGTAAGAAGATTTTCAATGAAAAATAAGCACAATTAATCGTATCCCCAATGCTCTAGGGCAAAAAGGGAGGTTGGTGGGGAGAGGAAAGTTGCCTGGCAATAGAGCAAGAGTCTGAGTAGAAAAGAACTGATTTGCCAGCAACTGTTTAGGGCTGATAGTTCAAACTGGAGGTGGAGGAAAGGTCAGAAGAAAAGACCAGTGGAAGATAAATCTAGGCAATACATAGTCTGAAGACAAGCAGCTTCAGGTATGAGTCCAGAACAGTTATGGGAATGATATCCTCAGGCAGGATAATGGAGAATGCAGAGCATATCTGGATACAAAGACAGTAACTACAAGTTCCCTCAGAAGGAACACAGGGGCTGAGAGTGACCCTCTTCTTTTCCTCCACATCCAAGCAGGGGACTCTGGCTGCTCCTCCTTTCTCAGAATCACTTCCACACTATTCCCTGCCAGACATTCAAAAGTGGACATTCTCATTTCTTGCTTGCCATGGTCCAGAAAGAGGAGTTTTGACTGGTCCCACATCTATTTCCCCTCTGTCCATCAGGATAATTCCATCTGCCTTTTACCCCTCTACCATTCTTCAAAAAAGACAGAAAGTTGAGCATATATGTAGGTGTACATACCTACATACTACTGCAAACATGGACAGGGACACATCCCAAGTCATTGCCCTGCCTATCAACCATGAGCAGGGAGAGTGTATAAAATCACAGGACACTCATTGCTTTGTTCTCTTTGTACAGATGATCGACTTAGGGCTGGTTCTCCACCAAGGAGCATATTTTCGGGACCTCTGGAACATCTTAGATTTTATTGTGGTCAGTGGGGCTCTGGTAGCATTTGCCTTCACGTAAGTTTCCCAGCAAGCATCCTGCTTGCCTATCCTCCCCACCCCTCCCTGCCTGGGTCTGCTCTCCCCTCTGGCTCAGGGGAAGAGTGCTCTGTAGTGATGGGGCCAGGTGGAATGGGGATAGAGGATGCACCCTGAAGCCAAGGAGGATTTGGACTGGCTTTTTGCATGATGTCTGCCATGGGGAAAAAGGACCTTTCTGTCTCCCTTGTACAGCAATAGTGTCTAACCTCATCACCTAGGCCTGTTGCTGTGTTGCTGGTCTCAGGCTAGCCTTGCCAGACCATTTCACTCACTCATCCTCTGGGTTCAGCCCTGAGCAGCTGTCTCTTTGGGGTTTCCCCAAAGAGACAATTGGGAGCAGAATGAGCATGAGGACTCTGGAGGCCAGAGACCCTTTACATGGTAGATGTAGTGCATCTCCCCCAGGTAAACATGACCTCTCCCTGCATTCCCAGAGCATTGTTTCCTTCCAAGGGCAGTGCTTCATTTTGGTACTCCAAAATGGCTCTTGAATGTCTGAGTACTGGGCAATCATTGAGCCTCCAAGGTGGTGGAAACTCTTCTAGCACAGGACAGTCTACACCACAGATCTTTGGGCTGAAGTGAGCGGGCTTTGGTGGCTTCATGCCAGGCTTCCTGAAGCTTGATTTCTTCAATTTCATATTATTTTCAAATTATTTCATAGTAGTGTCTTCACGGTCAGTCCCATGAAGTAAAGGTCTCTGAATCAGGTCCCTCTCAGGTTCTTTACTCTGAGATTATAATGGCTTTTAGCCTTCTATTTTCCTGCCCACCTTGTCTTTAATCCCTCATAGGCCATTATGGACATGTCAACAATATCAGTCACTACTCAAACAACAAAAACAGTACCTGATTTGGAGGCCAAGAGTTCCTAAAATTTTGCAAGGTGGTCTGTTTTCAATGTAATTCTATGTCGGGGCCTTAAATGGACCATCCTTCATTTCTATATCAGAGACAAGTTTATGTGATTAGATCTGAAACATTAGCATGCATGTGCTTATTGAGTGAACAACAACCAAAAATTCTGATTTGCTCTGAGCTCAGCAAACAAAAAAATAAAGATCCCTGGGGCAGCTATGTGACACAGTGGATAGAGCACCAGCCCTGGAATCAGGAGGACCTAAATTCAAATATGGTCTCAGATACTTAGTAGCTGTATAATCCTGGGCAAGTCAGTTAACCTCCATTATCTTAAAAAAGAAGAAAAAAAAGATTCCTTAACGAAGTCAAAAGTTGAGTATCCAGACTCCTGGTATTTCTGGTTATGTCTTCCTCAGTCAATATTCTCTCTCTCTCTCTCTCTCTCTTTCTCTCTCTCTCTCTCTCTCTCTCTCTCTCTCTCTCTCTCTCTTTCTCTCTCTCTCTCTCTCTCTCATTTCTTTTTATGTGAAGCTGGCTCTCAGTACTCATTTTGGAATTGGGGGGTTTGGCCCTGATGAGGGCTGGGATGGAAAGATCTTCTATAAATTAGTGTGGCAGCTAAAAAAGTGAATTCAGATTGGGGAATAAGGTTGTTCCAATCAGAATTCTCTGAGGGAATTCCCTTCCTCATGAGCAAAAAGACCCAAGTATCTCTCTGACTTATCAGGCTATGATTAAGTGGTGATATGTGGATCCCTATGTGGAAGGAAAAGGGCTGCTTCTTGTCCAGTAGGGGTCTCCCTCCTTGAAGAATTGTTCATCTCCATACATCCATTCATTCCCATTATTCATAAGCACTTAGCCCAAACCCTTTGCATGCTCTGTGCCAATTATCCAGTTCCCTCAGTTACTCCATCATGATCCATATAGGTGACTATTGTTCTGGGGGTGTTAGTTGGGTATGGCTTCAGTAGAATTATTTTTGTATTTACTTCATCATTAAATTAACCAAGATTTTCTTTTCTCAACCTTTACCAACACTGAAAATCTTCAGCCTAGGAATCAGCATTTCCTGAAACATGTTTCCCTGTTTCCTTCCCAGTGGGCCAGAGATCTCTTACCTATATAATGGACAGATGCCAAAGGAAACCACCACCTACCTTCTCTGAGCCTCAGCTTTACTATCTATAAAATGGAAGGGTCGGCCTAGATGATCTCTGAGGTTGTTTTAGATTCAAGTCCTAAGGCCTATGTTTGCACTAAATGTGCCACACACAGTGTACTGCTTCATTGATCCTCTCTTGAACCTCTTGCCCATCCTGGAGAGTAATTGCATGGAGGCCTTAAGGAAGTCATAGAAGCTACTGGCTTTTTGGTTTACCCATGAGTAATTGGGGGGGAGGGTTTCTAATTTAAAAGACCTCAGACTATCTACCCTAACCATGCCTAATTAATCTTTATAAAAGTAAATGTGGTAGATATTTTTCATGAGTTTGGTAAGCTCTTAAGCACACATCATAGAGTTTCCAAGCTGGAACAGGCCTTTAGATGTCACTGAGACCAATCTTCCATTCTTTCATGGCACAGAATCCTAGAATCCTAGAGTTGGGAATCCAGGGGACCTCAGAGTACATCTAGCCCAGGTCCTATCTAAATACAGTTCCTTGCTTTGCAATGAACACTGGCCTGGAAGTCAAAAAGACCATTCCCAGATTATGGGAGCTTGGGCAAATAGAGGAAGCATGGTTAGAAGACCCAGCTCCAAATTTTAGCTCTAATATTTACTACCTATGTGATCCTGGACTCTTCTCTTTCTCCTTCTCTGGGCCTCAGTTTCTCCAGTTATACCCTGAAGGGGTTGGGCTGGATGACTTCTGAGATCTCCTTAGGTGCTAGCATTCTAGAATTCTGTTGTTGGTGAAGATAAATATGAGGCAATCTTACTCTTACTCATCCTTTACAGGTAGTCCTTGCTTTAAATAATCTGTTGTATCAACTTGTGGGTTTACACAAAAAAGGATTTAAGGGGATGATTCTTCATTTTACAAAGGATTTGTCATAAGAGTCTTCTAAATGTCAAAGTTCCCTAAGTACATTTAAAATAAAATTAATTATAAAAATTAGATTTGCACTCAGTTTCTCAGGAACGTTCACAGCTCTTTTGTAATTTGAGCTATACCTCAAAACTCTAGTAAGAAACAAAGCCCATTTTTTAGAGATTTTTGTTTTGAAGTAACCTAAAGCTTCCCTCCTACTATCCTTCTCAGTTAGGCTAGTGATATTAAAAAGCAAAGAAGAGGCTTATAGATAGGAAGAATCTTGGGAGTCTCTTCTAGTATTTTGTATTCTTACAAGGACCTGGGTTTAAAGACTGACTGTGTTAATATCTATGTGACCTTAGCCAAATAATTTAACATTTCTGAGTCTCAGTGTCCTTAGATGTAAAATGAATCCAGACTAAATTATCTCTAAGATCATCTCTAGCTCTATCTCCTATGATTCTCTAAATTGATCCTATTTTCTATGGGAATCTAAGAAATTGAGGTGGGAAGAAAAAGTTTTTACTTTTTCTGAGAATATGAGACAATTTCTAATGGAAATGTTAGGTTTTTTGGATGGGTGCTAACAGGTTTGGGATCAGTCTAGAGTTGTAAGTAGACCAGACATTGTCCCTGAGTCCTAGAATGAATAAGAATGGAGACCCTTAATTCCATTCTTTCTTGTCAACTCCTGAGAGAATGAAAGACCTTAGAAACTCTCTAGCTAGTTGCATGTTTCAAATCTTCTATCCTGACTCTAAACTTCCTCATTCCTATCAAAATCCCCTGATTTTCCTCTTTCCTTTTAAGTATCTCTTGGGGCACTTGGCTGCCAGTAAGAAAACTGAAGGAGAGTCAGGGCCCCTCTCAACTCAGGTGCCTTTGTTTCTTTGCCTTTCAACTTTATACCCTTTGATTCAGTTATACTCTAATATCCTGAGACCCCTTCTACTTACAGACCACCCCCTCAAAAAAAGATGGTGATTGCAAAGCCAAAAGCTGTTAGCAGCCCATGCTTTCAATGCTCCTCACTTCAGGAGCCTCTAGCTTCTTTACTACAGGCAGGTAACACCAGAAGCCAGATCAAGTATTATCCCTTTAGGACTCTGAAACTAATCCCAAGAGTCCATTGCTATGCAAAAAAGAAAACGGAATGTAAAGATTCGGGATACTATGGCTAGATAAATCAGCTAAAAAACCTAGCTCCATAAATGGGCAGAAGGCTTAGATTGGGTCTCAACTTCAGCAGTATGCTTTTCTCCACTGTTGCCCTTCCTTCTTCTTCCTCTCCAAGCACCAACACCTAAAGTATACATGTTGCTCTTGTGTATACCATTAACTGTGTCATACCCACTGTTATTTACCCCATCACATTGTAACAGGCTCAAGGCAGTTTCATTAGGGCAAGGAAATGGACATTTCTCAACAGCTGGAGTTTTATTATGCCTCAATCCCCATCCACTGCCAAGAGCCATCTGGACCTATTGCTCTAGCCAGTGGAAAGGAGGACCCAGGGAAGGCTAGTTGTCCTCCCATCTCCTCTGACTGAAGCAAGAGTGGCAATGATGCTAATCATGGCCAGGCTGGCACCTTTCAGCTCAAAGCCTGCCCTGGGCAGCTTCCAGCTTCTGCTTTCTCTTCAAAGGTCCTTTTCCAGCTGCCTGTAACAGAAGCCAGTATTTGGCCAATATAGAGAATTTCTGAGATGTGGAAAAGGAGCATAAGCTGTTGCCATTTTTTGTGGGTGGATTTAGGCAGGGGCAGAGAGGAAGGTATTTCAAATTGATCTCCAGAAAAATTTAAGTCCCCGTATGGGTCCAGGATATGAAATTAGAAGGATCCCAGGAGTCTTTGGTCCTTCCCCATTGCCTTAAACAATTGGTTTCATCAGCATATTCTCAAGGCCTTCCAAATTATTTGTTAAGGCCATTGAGTAGAGCTCTCATTAAAAGGTAGCCCTTTTCCCCAGCCTGCCTTTCTAGTAGCTGACTCTATTTCCTGATCTGATTTGGGGCCATATTTGCCATGCCCTAAGTAATTAATTCTCCTTTAAAGAGTACTGCAACTGGATTTGATTTCTAGGCTCTACATCCTCTATCTTTATGATCTTGGGCAAGTAAGTCATTTAATCTATCTGATCTCAGTTTTTCATCCATAAAATGAAGGATTTAAACCAGATAACCCTCATGATCTTATAATCCATTTTTTCCCTAGAAAAATACACTCCACTTGGGGCAACAATCTGAGAGGGACTTCCCTATCCTAGCCTAGGCCCCCAGTTGAATGGTGTCTTAACTAATAGCCAAACAGCTCCAGCTCTTAGTAAGACCCTCCAGGTGGCCTTGGAAACCATACAGCCTTGAACCTTTTAAATATTTTGACCCATGGGGAAGTTAGATCAGCTGTGGAGTAGTGCCTATTAGAACAGGGATATCAGAACATGTCTTGACAATGGGTAAAGGGCTAAATTTCGCAGACCATTGTTCTGCTTTTGCTTAGCCAAACAGATATCTCCTTATGTTACTGAAGCCAGAAAGCATGCTTAGCACCCAAAACAACCCCTACAATTAAAAAAAAGTATATGCATTTTTTAACTTCCAAAATCAGAGTTGAAGTCCAGAGGAAACCCTCATGTCACAGCAGGGAGAAAGATGTTGTTTAGGCATGTGTTGTGTGTTTTTTCTTTTGAGGTCGCTCACCTCTACTTGTCTCTCCCTCTCACCGCCACGTGAAACAGGAGTACTGCACGGTAAAGTCTCTCTTTCTGTCTCTCTTTTTCCTGCTCTCATTCT
>JAJPUD010001421.1:423059-440356 GCA_023553655.1 Myrmecobius fasciatus | reverse complement strand
AAGAAGAAGAAAAAAAAGAAAAAAGAAACCAAAGTGGGTCATGAAGAGTAAGGCAGAACTAAAAGGACTCAGCAAAAACATGTCCAGCACTTGACACAAGCTAGAATATAGTGAGATCTTATTAATGCTTATTTACTTGTCAAATACATTGTTGTTTTCTGTTTTTTATCCTCTTATAACCAAGCTGAAACATTTGAAATTATTCATACCCCACTCTGCTTCTCCTCCAATGGTTTTCTTGATCTACCCTTTTCTGGTTTTCTTCTTTATGACTCTTTTGCTCCAACCAAACTGAACTTCTAATTGATCCCTGATTCTTCCCTGCATTTCTCCTCATTTCTTAATTCACTCCGGCTCATCTGCCCCCAGAGAGAGGATTGTGGAGACTGAATGTGGATCACAACATAATATTTTCACTTTTTTTCCTGTTGTTTGCTTGCATTTTGTTTCCTTTCTCATTTTTCCCTTTTTGGTTTGGTTTTTCTTGTGCAGCATCATAACTGTGGAAACATGTATAGAAGAATTATACATATTTGACACATATTGGATTGCTTGACACCTAGGTAAGGGGTGAGAGACAGAGAGGGAAAAGATTTTGGAGCACAGGGTTTTACAGGGGTAAATATGAAGATTATCTATGCATGTGTTTTTTTTCCTAACTTTCTTTTTTTAATCTTAATTTCTTTTTTTTAATCAAAGCTTTTTTTTCAAAATATACGCATGAGATACCTGTATAAATATGTATGCCTATAATGGATTTACATATATTTTACCATATTTAACATATATTGGATTACTTGCCATCTTTGGGTGGGGGGGGAAGGCGGAGGGAAATTGGAAAAATGTTTTGCAAGGGTCAATGGTGAAAAACTATCCTTGAATATGTTTTGAAAATAAAAAGCTTCAATAAAAATATATGCATGAATAATTTTCACCATTCACCCTTGCAAAACCTTGTGTTACAGTTTTTTTTCCCTCTTACCTTCTCTCCTCCCCTAGACAGCAAGTAATCCAATATGTGTTAAACATGTATATTTCTTCTATACATATTTCATGCTGCACAATAAAAATCAGATCAAAAAGGAAAAAAAATGAGAAAGAAAACAAAATATGCATATGCTTTGAAAAGAAAAAAAATAATTAAAAAATTAAAAATTCACTCAGGCTTTCCTCCATGCCTGGAAGAAAATTTCATCTCGTCTTTTCTTGCTGAAATTTTCCTAGCTTCATATTCTTTTATCCCTTATGTCTAAAGCCCATCTCAAAAGTAACCAATCTTTTCTGATCCTCTCAGGTGGTGATTATTCCCCATAGATCATTACAGATCTCTTTTATCATTTAAGTGCTTATAATATACTAATTTTTTAAAATTACAAATATTGGTATAGGCCATATCTGCTTATGAAATTGTATATTCTATGGAAGTGTATAGGAACAATGTGATAATGTAAATTTTCTCTCTTCCCTAAGGCTTAACCCATAATAGGTGCTTAATGAGTTGAATTAGCTATTTTCTCTTCAAAAATTTTAACATGTAGTTATCAGGCATTTATATTATCATGGCTGCCAGAATATGCTTGCTACTTTTATACTAAATGTTTTCTTCCTAAAATGGGCAATAATAATAAAAACATGGAACAAAAAACTATTTTCTTGGTGGCTGCTAAATTTGCCAGTCAAGTTTACAAATGCACATAACTTCAATTTGCTGGTTTGCATTGGTTGTGCAATACTTTGCTCAGGGAAACCAAGGATGTCACTTTCACTGTATCTTTAGTCAGCACTTATTGTGAATTTTTCTTCTGTGCACCCTGTTAATTCTTTTTTTAAAAAAATTTCTTGCTAAACACTAAAGTTATTTGATGCCTACTATACCTCCTACTTTTTTTCCTGACAAAATCCATGTATATTTCAATATCTGAAATTATTTCTCCTTGCATATATTTTCATTGACATTTTTAATCAACTAGTCTTCTGTCTATGTATACATTTATATTGATATTCATGGCTGATTTTTTTA
Organism: Myrmecobius fasciatus; assembly: GCA_023553655.1. NCBI lineage: Eukaryota > Metazoa > Chordata > Mammalia > Dasyuromorphia > Myrmecobiidae > Myrmecobius > Myrmecobius fasciatus. The sequence goes on along the minus strand of JAJPUD010001421.1, from coordinate 438,336 downwards.
AAAGACAAAAATAAGGTCATAGAAAAAAAAAGCCAACCCTTTTACTTTAAAAGCCAAGTTGAAAGTCTCTTCTATAGAGTAGATGCTTCATTACTTGGCTTTTGAGCAGGAAATGCTGCTATCATTAATTTGAGCCACACGAATCAATATGCAATTTACAAAGGAGAGATAGTTTCATAAAAATGAAATCATCCTAAATTCTTTCAAGCCTCACTTGAAAAATTCAAAAATGATTTTCATATCATTGATTTCTGTTTTGTGAATTTAGCATTTATCCCGCTGCTTTTCATTGTAATGAAATGTATCATGGGTCAAGAACAAGATGGATTCTTTTTAACATTGATAATCATTACATTTTGAAACTTTTTAAGGAAATGGGTAGAACTTTATGTTTTATAAAACTTAACCAACTTAAATTCATCTAAATAATTATTGGTCAAGATTTTTCCCCTTTCCCTGATTTCTTTATATTTGTCTTTTAGATGTTGCAGCTTCTGAATTTATTAAAGAAATGTTACTAAAAGCAGAAACTGTCTGGGAGTTAAAAATGAAAGAGCCCTCATGTGTTTCTTCCTTATCTCAAGAGGAGCCATATGAAGAGATCGTCCATGATCTACCAGCACTTTCCAATAAACTGTAAGTACCTTCATTTTTAAAGAACAGTATTCAATGATAATATCCTTGATACTGGAAAAGTGGAAGAACCTAAAGCTTTCCATTCTCATAGGATCACAGTTTTAGAGGTGGAGTATTGTGTTTTAGTAACAAAAAGGAGACCATTGACACTGCATGACAAATTATGTGGAAGGGAATCCAATATAAAAGTCCTGGAATAGTATGATTGATGAGGAGAGACAAGTTATGAAGGGCTTTGAAAGTCAAGGGGTTTTATTTTTTATTTTGAAAGTACTATAATAGAAAACCATTTGAGTTTAGTGAATGGTGGAAAAAGTGGCATAGTCACTCCTGTTTTTGAAAAATCAACTTGACACCTGAGTGAAGGATGAATTGAGAGAGGATTGTGGCAATGAGACTAAGCAGAAAGCTAATGTAACAATTTATGAATGAAGTGATGAGGGACTACATGCACCAAAGTGGTTGGATAGTTGCAAAGTAAGGGGAAAGAAGGGGGAGCTCTTAGTGAATGGCTTTGGATTTTTCAAACAGTATAGCTAATACAGGAGTGATAACTTGGTAGAGAAATAATATGCCTAGTTAGGAAAATATTCAGCTCACTCTTCTACAGCCTAATTGGTAATCCGTTATTATGGAGATAATTCAACTGGGTAATAATAGCTACTCTCTCTTAAAACTGTTGTAAGGTGTTAACTCAATGTAATGTCTCCAGTTTAATGCTCTAAAAACTTGTCCTTAGCTTTGTGATAATTAACATGTTTATTACTGACTTAAATGTATACTTTATTATATTTATGACATTTGTCTAAGAGAAGTGAGCAAAACTTTGGACAATAGAATCAAGATACAATAAGGATTCAACAGGCTAGAAAAAGTAAAGGGTATATAATATAAATAATATAATGTAAATAAGTGTGAAGTAATCAAATCATAAACAGTTGAATGATATCTTACATGCCATTTAATATAGTCCCCTCATTTAACAGATGACAAAAATTATGGAATAGGTTATACAGAAAAGTAACAGTGATGGGATCTGACCTTGAGTTGTCTAGCTCCCAAAGGTACTATTTTTCCCTCTGCCACTTTCCACTGAATTCAAATCATCTACACAAGATGGGAGTAAAATGGAAAAGACCAATGAGATAGGAATTTTGAATTGTTTGTGGTAAAAGTTCAGCACTATATTTGGAATCGAACTTGTGTTCAGATATTTGGCCACCTTGAGCTAATCATTTAATTTACTAATCCTCAATTTCTTCATCTTGAAAACAGATTGTAAAACATTACCTACTTTTATAAGTTCATTGTGAAAAAATATTTTGTTAGCGTTACTCTGCATATATCTATATGAATAATTGTTTTCTCTAATTTTACTTATTGGAATTTTATTTATATGCACATATATAAATTTCTGTTAATAATTCCCTTAATAACAACCCAATTTGACAAGTAATTGGGGAAATGAATGAAAGGAAAAAAACCTATATGTAGTTAGGAAAGACAGTGGTACCATTGACTAGGGATGTCACACTGACTGTCACAAACAATTGGATATAACTGAGTAACTAAATAACAAGAAGTATGAGTAGGGGTCAACAAGTTAACCAGAATAGGTACAGTTGGTCAAAAAGAAAAATAAAAGAATTCTGAAACTGCAAGGTCACAAAAGTCAATATATACAAAATCCCATAGATCTGTCCCTTTCTTTCTATAACTACCATTGTTGAGTCATTTTCCAAATATATCTGATTCTTTGAGAACCAAATTGGGGTTTTCTTGGTGAAAACTAAGTGATTTGCTATTTCCTTTCTCAGGTCATTTTACTATTGAGGAAACTGAGGCAGAGTTAAGACTTACCAAGAGTCACACATCTAGCTGAGGCTAGATTTAAACTCAGGAAGATGAGAATTCCTGCTGCCATGCTCAGCTCACTATCCACTGTGCCATCTAGTTTTCCTATATGCTTTATGTTTCCTCTATATGTTTTGTGGTTTTTATGTTTTATGTCTCCTCACCCTATATGCTGAGGAGGTATCTTCAGACTTGTGTAATTCCATCAGTTTTCTCCTTTTATTAGCACTAAATCTTGGTTCTTTTATAATCTGCCCTCTATCTACTTTCATGATTTTATTTCTCAGTGCTTGTCTTTAAGAACCATATGCCCCTTTGCCCCTTCTTTTTTCTGGGATGCTTTTGTCCTCTTCTTTATCTGCCTTCTGAGAAAAAATGTTTGAATAAATCCTGGATTCACTTTGTAAAGTACATGGGATTGTTGTCCAGTTGTTTCAGTTGAATTCAACTGTTCCTGAACTTATTTTAGGCTTTTCTGACAGATACTTTCAAATTATTTTTAAAGTAATGAAATTTAAATATATTTAAAATATTGTAAAATTTATTTTGTTCAGTTGTGTTGCTAGGTTTCTTTTATTGCTTAAAAATATGAAAGTACAAAGTGTTATCACTATTTTTGATGTCTATGCTTTACTCATACATAAATTCAAAATAATTGCCTAAATCATGAGATAGTATTATTTTAATGCAAACATGCCCTTTGGTTCATTTTTCACATAGGAAATTTAAAAATGAATATGAAATAAGCAAGTTCCCCCTTGAGAGGAGTTCACACATAAGGTTATATACAATTTATCTCTCATATTTTATTTGTGTATTAGGGAATAGGTTAAAAAGAGTAGGAAGAGCAGGAAAGGAGGAGGAAAATATGGAATACTTAGAGGTCTTAGAAATAATAGAGTTTCAAGACCTTTGACCTTGAAAAAATTACAAATAACAAAAAGGATGAAAAAACAAAATTAGTATTGAAGATGCTGACTCAAAAACACCATTTGAAGTAACATGATTAAAATCAATAAGGAGAAATGTTTCTTTTGGACTTGTATGATGAAGTATCAAAGACATGGAATTAACAAACATAAAAAAAATTCTATTTATATATAAGCACTGGTTTTAAAATGAAGATGTATTTTCTTTTGTATCAATGCCTCTTCAGTTTTGTTTCAGTTTTTGGTGAATTTTCAAGTATCCAATTAGTTGATTAATTAATGAAATATGTTCTAGCATATCTTTGTTCAATAATTGTATTGATTAGTGGGAGTAAGATGTATACAAAGTAATCAATAGTATATATGATCTGCTCAGTTAATGTAAGAGTTTTCTTGGCACTTTATCCACTGAGCCAATATGGTAAGCCCTTATTATTTCACAAATGAAAAATAACCAAATCCAATTACAATTCATTTTTAACTTAGATACCTAAGCTTCAGAAGACAATGTGGCTTTCTCATAGTCATAAAAGGAAATATTAGAGGGAGGATTGTGGTCTAGAAATGTTCTGATTCCAAGTCTAATCCTCTACACTATGTTACCTCTCAAATGTTGGATTTTTTAAAACAATAATTATATTGAGTTGGCAAGCATTTAAAATGTTGAAAGAAATGACACATTTCAATACTTCTTGTTCTTGTTCCTACATTGATGGGTTTATTTCATTACAGAGATAGTTATAAAAAAAAATTACTGATTTAATAATGATTAAACCCAAGTGGCTTTAAAACCTTATTTAAATGCAAAAAACAGTGGATAGTGATTTTAAGTTTTACAAATAAAAAATATTTTGCTTATCTTATATTTCAGTTCTATAAGTATTCATTAGGCATTAGTAATGTGCCAGATATTTTGCTATGCACAGAGGCTACAAAAGTAAAAATGAGATTGTCTCTTCCTTCATTAAGTTTGCAATTTATTAGGAGAAAAAAAAATGTACATATATAAATATACACAAAATATATCCAAAATAATATAGGGATGGTAGGCACTAAAAATTAAAAAGGAAATCAGAAAAAGTTTCATGTAGAATTCAGTGATTTCGGTGTTGAAGGAAAAAAGAGGATCCAAAAAGAGGAGTTGAGGAGGAAGTATATTGCAGGCTTGCACAGTCATTATAAAGACACAGAGATTGTAAATACAGTGTGAGAGAAATATCAAGAATGACAATTTGGCTGTACATAATGGGTCCAAACTTCATTGTTTAGGTACTCCTCCCTTTTACTGTAGGAAAAATATTGAAATCTCAAAACCTGAGATGATGAAATGAGACATATCCCAAAAACAATATACTTCATGACTAGATTCTTGAAATTCAGGAAATTTAAGAATTACAAGAAGACAAACTTATAACAGAACCTGTTGTACATAATCAAAGATGAACAAAAAAGTGAGAACAATTTAATGTTAGAGAGCTATGAAAGGACTGACTCTGTGATGATCTGATGTGACACTCTTCTTAGCTCATGTCCTTCCTTTAACCCTTCCACTCCTTTCCATGTTGTATTCCAATGATGGCCTTCTATTATTTAATGCAAAAAAAAATTAGAAGCAGATATCATCAATGACATAACTTTGTCACTGGTTCAAGGATGATTAGGCAAAGCTCTAGTTGCAAGATATACAGAAATTTTGTAGAGAAATTGACTTTCTTTTGGTTATTTCCCATATTTCAATGTCTTCAAACTTGCCAATGAAAATCAGTATTTGTGTTTAAATATTTTATTCATGCATTCATTCATGCTTCTCTGTGAATTTAAACAGGAAAAATTATTATGATATATTTAATAATAATAATAATATGACCTTTATACAATACTGTTACTATATCATCATATTTCATTCTTCTGGAATATTATTAGCTCATTTTACAGATGAAGAAACTAAGATTGAGAAGTTGATATGCTCATGGGCATATAGCTAGATGAATGGAACAGAGATAAAATTGAAACCTAGATGTTTTCGATTCTTAAGTCTTTTGTTTTTTTCCAGTATGTCACTTACCCTGAGTCTGTAATCTTGGTAAGGCAGATACAATTGTGCTTCTACAGTTATTTTCCTTGCTGTCCCCATATTGTCATTGGCAATTTTTGATGGTTGTATGAAACAGTTGTTCTTCTAAATGTAGCATTGACCCAAAATGACCTATGTTTTTTCAAAATCAACACAACTTCAATCTACTCAACTGCACTGAAATGGCATCAGCTGAGATAAATTCCAGCAGGGCTCACAACCCTGAAGTCTGCATATTTATTTGAAAACTATTGTGCCATTGTTATAATGGGGAGAGAGGCTGCAGCTGGCTGAGTGCAGGCTTTGGATTTTATTACTATGTTGAAGGATTTATGGAAGTAAGTGAAATCCTACAAACACACAGACATACTTCTATTATATTCTTTATGCATATCTATTAAAATTCTTCTGCTGTTGTTTAACAGATGACTTTTTAGGAGCCAAAAATAGCAGCTTATGTAAAGAAGTGCCATGAATAAGGGAAGCAAATTTACTGAGAAGCACTTCTACAGATCTGCCAGTGGTTATCATTTGGGAAAAAAAAGTTTCTTTTATTTTTTAACAAATATTTCCCCCTAAGACTAGTTTTGAGACTCAAAGTAAAATCTCATCATTTCTGTTTGAGTTACTAAAAAGAGTACTAGATAGACCTCAGTACTTTGAAATCTGGGTAAAGCAAAGAACTATGCATATTGAGCCCCAAGAGGGCAGTCAAAGGATGTTGTTTGTCTTTGCTTCTGTCTATGCTGACAAGTATTAATTTTTTAAAAATCAAGAAAGTCATGTGTCTATGAAGTAAAGGAGAAATAGCCAGACAAAGGCAGACACACACAGACAGAGAGAGAGATAGAGAGGCAGAGAGAGAAACAGAGAAAGAGAGAGAGAGAGAGAGAGACAGAGACAGAGAGACACAGAGAGACACAGAGAGAGACAGAGACAGAGAGAGGCAGAGACAGAGACAGACAGAGAGACAGAGAGATAGATAGAGACAAAGACAGAGATAGAGATACAGAGAAAGAGACAGAGAGAATTTAGACAAAATGTAAACTTAAGAGGTGACATTAAGATTCCAGTGACTCAAAGAAGTCAGTGGGAGGAGTAGACAGTGTTCTGTCTATGAAGAAAATTAAATTAGTGACCCCATTTCACAGTGCAGGTTAACTGTTGCCCTAATACCTATTTGCAGAATATTTGGAAGAATCTTGATTAACCCTAAGGATTTTCCTCAAAATTTTTAAAATAAGAAATTTACCTAGAGTCCCATGCAGTTTTTTAATAGAACTATGTGAAAATATAGTGAGATAACAGTTCTTGTCTATAAATTCTAGATAGGAAGTAATGTCAAGCCCATTTTTTTTGTTTGTTTGTTAATTAGTACATGAATAAGTATTCTTTAAAACCAACAAGGATAATCCTGCAGGCACATCCATAATAATATGGCTGGTCTCTCTCCTTGCTCCACTATCATAACCCCTCCCCTGATTCTTTCCCTGGAAAAATAATAATCTTATGATTCATTTTAGGTTTTGTCTAGTAGTATTCTACTCTAATTCTGCAAACAACAAAGTATATCTAATCATCATTAAAGCAAAGAATTCAGAACAGCAATAAACCTAGAAGAAGTTAGTGTGCCAATGCTTTATTTTACAAATCTCCATCTTTGAAAAGTCCCAGAAGTTTAAATATATCAAGCTGCTTGATATGTTATATTCATAATTAAATACACATACCTGATAGGTAGCCATACCCTTCCCAGCTGACTTAACTGGCCCCATCACATAATTTTAAAGCTCTTAGCCTGCCTCTGATGTTTCTAGCTATTTTGCTGTTTCTGATTAGCACTAGACATCAGAGATCTGTTGACAGATTTGACTTTTTCTCCTCCCTCTTTTTTCTTTTCTGAGCATTCCTCATTTGGAACTTTAGGAACATATTCCTTTAGTTCACAAGATTCTGAGAAATAAAATTCTTCCCAATTGACTTCTTGTTGAGTGTAACATGTGACCCACACACATTAATCAAATATAGGCTCTCATTACATTTTTAAACAATGCATTTTTGCCCTCTTCAATAAATTTATATGCCTTGCAAATTATGCTATTTCAGAGGCTTAATTATATCACATTATAGTGTTATCAAATGAAAATTAATCATGATGTATGTCACAAAGAAAGCATGGTCTTCCATAGTTGTTTCATAGAGAAGACCAAATACAGAAGTCACATGTTACAAAGTAATCCCCTGTTAGTATATTACTATGTAACAATGTGTATTTGAACTATGGAAAAGGTTGTCACCTTATATAAACTTTTTTAATCTGAGTGCCATTTTACTCCAGAGGAAGGTTACAACTATGTATCAGGAGGTACCAGTGCTTATCTCTCCCATTTTTCTGCCAGTATTTCTCTCACTCTGTCAGTGAGCCCATATTCTCAGAGTTAATGACTATCACCCTACATTATACAGGAAAGATAGTGCTATATGAATGACCCTCACAATTCTCCTTTATAGGTAGGCTTTGTTCTGTTTGCTTTCTTGGGGCTTCCAAAGAAGAATTATCATGCAAAAAAAAGGAATTTCTTCTGAATTTGTTACCTTTCCTACCCACTCTTTTTACCCTGTTTCGGGCAGATTTTTTTTTCTGTCCAAGGCAGTCTTTTTAAATATTTACATGCCTTAAATGGCTAAACTACAGCTTCTTGTTATTCTAAATAAATGTGATAATATTGGTGATTCAAGTCTAAATGAGAATTTATGAACCATAATTAAGAGATTTTCTTACTAATAGAAAATGAGTTTTTTTTTTTATTGTCTAGGCCTATTTCCTTTCAAAAGTAATTAATATTTTGAATGAGGACAGAAGAACCAAATTAAATATTGGAGATTTTTCTAACAATAGATTTGTATCTTACTCAGATTCTTTCATTGAAAAAAAACCCACAATGTAGACAATTTTATGTCTTGCCTGTGGGTATTAGATACTTACTTGAGGACTAGAATCCATATCATATGAATGCAGACCTGGATCATCCTCATTTGGGTACTAAGTGTCCATCTACAATTTTTTTTTCCTTTTAATGTCATCTTACTCCATCAGTGCAAATCAGTAGAACTATGGCAATTCAGCATATTTAATCTATCTCTAACTATCTTTGTGACTTTAGATAAACTACTTCAATTATGAAGGCCTAAATTTTTTCATCTAGAAAATGAGGGGAAAGTTAAACTTAATGACATCTACAATCTCTTCTAGCTCTAAATCAATGATCCTACAGTCTTTTGAAAAAGTGGAAAGGCCTTCTAAGTGCCCAATTCCTCAAAATCCCATAAATTATGTCTTTATTTCCAACAAAATGCAACAAATTCCAAGCTATTGCTGGTTATGATGCATTACCTTTATCAGGCCCTGGCCTTTCTCAGGAGCTATGTTTACTAGTGGATTTTCTTTAGGTTGATTAAACAATAGTCTTTTATCATATGTTTTTCAAGGCAATATATATCTAAATGCGCGCTCTGCCTTGAATTAGTTAACAAGTACAATCTATATGTATGTATTTGCTTTTTATTTTGTTAAGTTTATTTTTAATACACACTGCTTTTATGAATCATGTTGGGAGAGAAAAATCAGAGCAAAAGGGAAAAACCATGGGGAAAAAAAAACAGAAAAAATTGTATATAGCATGTGTTGTTTTACATTCAGTCTCCCTAGATCTTTTCCTAGATGCAGATGGCATTTTATGCCCAAAGTCTATTGAGATTGCTTTAGATCACTGAACCACTGAGAAAAACCAACCCTTTTATTGTTGATCATTGCACATTCATACTGTTAATGTACACAATTCATTCTTGATTCTGCTTGTTTCACTCAGCATCAGTTCATGTAAATCTTTCCAGGCCTCTCTATAATCAGCTTGTTCATCATTTTTATAGAACAATAATATTCCATTACCTTCATGTACCTCAGCTTTTTCAGCCATTCCCAAATTCATAGGCATCCACTCCTTTTTCAGTTCTTTGCTATCATAAAAAGAGCTGCAACAAACATTTTTGCACATGTAGGTCTTTTTCTCTCCTTTATGATTTCCTTGAAATACAGACCCAGTAACGGCTCTTCTGGGTCAAAAAGTATTCACAACTTTATAGCCCTTTGCCATAATTCCAGATTGCTCTCCAGAATGGTTGGATTGTTTCACAACTCCATCAACAATGCATTCATGTCCCAGTTTTCCCACATCCTCTCCAATATTTATTATCTTTTCCTGTCATTTTAGACAATCTGAGAGGTGTGAGGTGGTACCTCAGAGTTGTTTTAAATTGCATTTCTCTAATTAATAATGATCTAGACTTTTTCATATAACTATAAATGGTTTTTCTGTTCATATTCTTTGACCATTTATCCATTGGGGAATGATTTGTATTCTTATAAATTTGACATATATTTTATTTGTATATTTTAGAAATGATATCTTTATCAAAAATACTAAAAAGTTTCCCCCCCAGCTCTGTACTTCCCTTTTAATCTTGTTTCTGTAGGTTTTTTTGTGCAAAAACTTTTTAATTGAATGTAATCAAAATTGCCCATTTTGCCTTTCATAATGTTCTGTAGTTCTTCTTTGGTCATAAATTCCTCCCTTCTCCAAAGATCTGGTAGGTAATTAATCCCTTGTTCTCCTAATTTACTTATGATATCATCCCTTATGCCTAAGTCATATATCCATTTTGACCTTATTTTGTTATGGGGTGTGATATGTAGGTCTATGCTGATTTTCTGACATATTATTTTCTAGTTTTCCCAGAAATTTTTGTCAAATAGTGAGTTGTTATTCCATAAACAGAATTGTGGGGATTTATTAAATACTTGATTGCTATATGTAGATTGTGTTATGTGTATCTAATTTATTCCACTGATCTACCACTCCATTTCTTAGCCAATACCAAATGATTTTGATTACTGCACTTTATAATATAATTTTAGGTTTGGTACTGTGACGCCACCATCCTTTGTATTTTTTTTTCATTAATTCCCTTGATATTCTTAACATTTTCTTCTTCCAGATGAATTATTTTATTATTTTTTCTAGATCTATAAAATAATATTTTGATGGTTTGATTGGTATGGCACTGAACAAGTAGACTAATTTGGGCAGAATTGTCATTTTCATTATATTAGCTCAACCTAGCCATGAACAAATGATATATTTCCAATTGTTTAGATCTGATTTTATTTGTGTGAGAAGTGTTTTGTAATTGTGTTCATAGGCCCCCAAGCACTTTATTTTGTCCACAGTAATTTTAAATGTAATTTCTTTTTCTATCTTTGTCAGTAATATGTGGAAATGCTTATAATTTTTGTGGGTACAATCTATGTTTAAAAGTTATTTGCCCCTATCTGGTGACAATCATAGAGATGTTTAGAATCTTTTTTTGTTTCTTTGTTTGTTTAATGATGAAAAAATTTGCCCAGATTTCCTATTTGGTTCTAATTTATTTATTTATTTTTAAAGCATGATGTCTTTTCCCTTCCTTTTTACTGTTTTCATTTAAATTTCAATTCAAAGCTCTCTAAAATCACTCACAGTTTTTCACTAATTCTGGAATCTCACTTTGCCAGCTATTTTGATCCTGGTTTTTTAACTGGAGAAAGTCACCAAAGGCTAATTGAATTCTTTTCAGTATATAAGTGACAAAAGTATTCACTTGAAGATTAGAATTCAGAACTATTCTGATATGCCATTGATTTAACTCTCCCTCACACACCCCACTAATTCTACAACATGTATCATGTGAATTCACATTTATGTTTTTTTTTTATTTTATTTTGAAGACCTACTCTTTTACCCTTACATTTTTTTTCACATTCCATTTCTGTACTATTATCTTTGATATGATGCGTAATGATCGCTGCTTTGTTAGGAATATTTTATATTTCTGCTTTCCTTTTCAGAAGTAAAATACTAACACTTACAGATTTTACTTAGCATGCCATACTTCTATGTTTAGAGAAAAAAAAAAAACAAATAGAATTCAAAAAGTTAATGCCCCACTGTGTATATTGCCATCTTCTCCATTTGCCAGAACTAAGGTTCTTTTTCATACTTCAATCTTTCTAGTATCTTTTTATTTAAAAAAAAAATTAAACAAGCCCTGGTATTAGGCATATATAAAGTACCTTTTAAATTTCAAAGTAAATTTTATTATCATTATTATTATTTCCCTTTTTTGACCACATGAAATTTTAATTCTTCCTGGTCAAGTTCATCAGTAATTTATCCTAATTCTTCCAGATTTTTATTTTCCACAGTATGTGAGCATGTATCCATTGATACTTATTACCTTAATGCATATCATTAAAATTATCTCATTTCCTTCCTGTAAAATGTCCTCATCTTTTGCCCCTCACTACCTGTACAAATACTTTCAATCAAAATTTATAATGTTTCACTTCTCCATTATTTCCTAACTATCTCTCATTATAACTGATTTCTTTATATACACTATGAGGAAATTATAATCTGCTTGTCTAAATGTATACACTATTTGTAGTGTATAGTACTTAGATGAACACTTTTTAAAGATGTACTCAGTTTTTTGCTTAAATGTAGTACAAGCTGGTAAAACCGATTATAAACTCCTGAGGATAAAGTTCTTGAAAATCATATTTTTTATTCTCTAGTTCACATGTTTTAAATAATATGCACCACAGAGTGCAAAATGAATATTTATCCCATACATTTAAAGACTCACAAAAGGTGAAGTAATGAGCATCTCAATTGTCACATATTAATATTTTCAGCATCTTGATATATTAGCTTTGTATGTTGACAGGCTATTTGGGGGAACCCCAAAAATACACACACACACACACACACAAACAAACAAACAACCCTTCCAATTGCTATATTTTGGAATCTTATGAACTCAGAATTTTCTATGGATTCTTTCATGTAGCTTAATTTTACCATTAATAATTTATTTTCTCATATATTGAATATTTGAATATTTTATTTGGATTCTGGTCCTTAATATTGAAATTTAAGCCAAGTGTGATGGTGCACAACTGTATTCTCTGCTATTGGGAAACTGAGATTGTTAGATTAGTTGATCTCAGTAATTCTGATCTATAGTAGAATGAAAAATTATGTGTCCTCATTAAATCTAGTAACCAATAGGATGAGCACTCAGGAGGGAGAGCCACCAGACTGCCTAAGGAATAGTGAGGAGGTAAAAAACTACCAATAAGCAACAGAATCTGCCCATGTGTGGCTACTGTACCTCAAATTTGTACAAAGTAAGAATACCCAGTCAAAAAAGAAAGAAAAAAATGGGAAGGAAAAATGGAAGTAAGGAAGAAAAGAAGAAAAAAAAAGGAAAGAAAAAAAGGAAAATTCCAAATATATGTGTAATGAAAACTTAACGAGCTACAACTTATATCTTTAAGATAATTTAGAAGTCATCCTTCTGAAAACAAAGGCCTAGGAAATTTGTATTAGTTGTCCAAACATACAACAAAATGGCAAATCTAGATTTAGAATTTAAAGTCTCTACCTCCAATGTTCTTGTCACTCCAAGAATTACCTTTGCTTAATTTACTACATTTTTCAATATCAAAAATAAGATATAAACATTCACAAATTCTTATAAGATTTGAAATTCTTTGATAAATATCACATAATTTATTTTATATTTAGTTCATTTAAAAAAAAAAAATCAGTTTTCCCCTCTTCTGCATCCTACTGTAAAAAGAAAAGAAAGACAACCCTCATAACAAATGTACAAGCAAAATTAATTTCAATGTTACCTATGACCAAATAAATATAAACACAAATACATATTTGTTTTGTTGTTGTTTAATCATTTTTATTCATGTCTAATTCTTTGGGATGCCCTTTTGAGATTTTCCTGGCAAAGATATCGGTGTAGTTTGCTGTTTCCTTCAGTTCACTTTACTAGATGAGGAAAATGAAGCGGAGTTAAGTGATTTTCCTAAGGTCACACAGCTACTAAGTGTCTGAGACCACATTTGAGCTCAGGTCTTTCGACCTTTGAAATTTAATCAGGAGTATAGTACAAAAGTAGTAGTGTAGGCAAAATACATCTATGTATTTATTAGCTAATTAAATATGTATGCATTACCATTGGCTCATTTGTATAGCAAAATTTAGCAAAATGTATTCCTAACTTTTTATTAATAAAGTGTCCTGCTTTTTTATTCTTGGACAAAAAACATGGAAAAATAATGCAATCTGAAAATAAAGCCTGCTAGAACCACCAAGAAATATGAAAAGTTTTCTTATATGAATTCAAACTAGTTGGAAAAAGTGGAATACATCCCATTTATAATATTATCAAAAAAAAGTCATAATATTATTTTTTCATTTACTCTCATTGGAGAACTTCATTTCAACCAACATTTCTGATACTGACCTTTATTACATAATATATTTTTTAAAATATAAAATTTATTTAGTATAATATAAATAAATGTTATAACAGATGCAGTTTACTTTTTACTGGATTTTATGACCTTGCCTTTATTGAAGTGTTTGTAATATATTGCCATTTTTTAATATCTAGCTCAGGTTGTTTATTCAACTTTTAAATTGTTTATTGATTTATGTACCTATCACACCCAAATATAAATTAATGAATATTATCTTTGGGCTGTTTAATTTTTAAAGCTAAAATGAAAATGTGAATTTCTAGTTAATATTTTGTTGATTTCAATAGCAGCCCAATTTCTGTATCAACCAATTTCATGGATTAGTATTTAATTCTCCTGCTGATGTCTCATTTTAGAATATGAAGAGGTACTTTTTTCTCTGCATAGAATTAACTATATAGAGACTTGTTATTGGTCATAATGGTTTGGAGTTGTTGGAGAATTTTAAGGATGACTAATTATCTTCTTGATTCTTTCTTTTAGCAGTCCACTAGTGTTACCAATTGCTAAACAAGATAGTTTACTAGAAAAAGATACCATGTTCAAAGATGCCACAAAAGGTGTAAATAAGCAGCAGTCTCAAGACAACACCCCTGAAAGCATTACAGCAAATGTACCAGCCAACCTTGAACAGGTACTGTGTTTGTTTTTCTAATACCAGTAATGATGCCTTGCCAATGGTTTTTAACTCTGTAGAGGTTCATCTGTAGAGAAAGAGACAGAGACAGGGAGACACAGAGAGAAAGACACACACACACACACACACACACACACACACACACATATACAGACAGATCAGACAGAGACAGAGAGGCAGAGAGACAGAGAAAGAAAAAAGATGAAAAGAAAGAGAAGTGGAAAGGAGAGATAGGAAGGAAGGAAGGAAGGAAGGAAGGAAGGAAGGAAGGAAGGAAGGAAGGAAGGAAGGAAGGAAGGAAGGAAGGAAGGAAAGATGTAAAGAAAGAAGGAAGGAAGGAAAAAAGGAAGGGAGGAAGGAAGGAAGGAAGAAAGAAAGAAAAGAAGGAAGGGAGGAAGGAAGGAAAAAAGGAAGGGAGGAAGAAAGAAAGAAAAAAGAAAGAAAGAGAGAGATATAGATAGATGACAGAAAAAAGAAGGGAGAGAGACAGGGAAGGATGGAGGAAGAAACAATGGAAGGAGGGAGGGAGGAAAGAAAAATAATGAGAGAGAGAGAGAAAGAAAGAAAGAAAGAAAGAAAGAAAGAAAGAAAGAAAGAAAGAAAGAAAGAAAGAAAGAAAGAAAGAAAGGAAGGAAGGAAGGAAGGAAGGAAGGAAGAAAAGAAGGAAGGAAGGAAGGAAGGAAGGAAGGAAGGAAGGAAGGAAGGAA
>JAJPUD010001421.1:383560-423049 GCA_023553655.1 Myrmecobius fasciatus | reverse complement strand
GGAAGGAAGGAAGGAAGGAAGGAAGGAAGGAAGGAAGGAAGGAAGGAGAGATAAAGAGAATGGAATTTCTTGAATTGGGTACATCTCTGAGTTTGCACTGTTTGGAAATAAGCATGGTTTTTAGAATAGGAAATGCTTTCCCCTGAAATTGTAATAAAAGTGAAAGAGGTATTTTACTGTTTTTATTCCTCTGATGTTCTGATCTTTGCTGAATTGGACCTATGAGAATTTTTCCCTCTATATTTATACTTATGTGTGCATGCTTTTAAAATAACTTTACTTCATTTAGTGTCTAAAATCTATTCAAATGTTTTAGTTCAGATTTTTATCAACAAAATAAATGCAGAAACCTATTATTTAAGGATCTATTAACTTTCAGGTTCAATGATGCTATTACTGCTATCCTTTTGAGTTTTAGAAAAAAGTGTCCTCTCTTCATCATGACATTCCTGCTTCATTAACTACTAAGGAAGGAGAGCTCAATAATATTTGTTCTCTGGAAAATTTGTTGGAAGGATCCACATTGTTTTATTGCTACATTTAATTACAGATTATGTTATGAGGTATGGACACATGAATCAACAATGTCCTAAGTCTCAGAAGTCTCAGGGTTAAGCTCTGTGAATGTCCAGATGGAAGCACATTCACCTTGTTACCCCAATGGACTAGTCCTTTAGCACTAAAGGACTTATTTCATTCTTCCTCAGAACAAACACATTCTCCTTTCCTCATAAAGTTTCTATCTACTCTTAATTTATTTTGATTGTAAGTGCAGGCCTACACATGATTTTAAAATGTATTTATTATATATCAAAATCTATATATTATATTGTATATTACATTTTGTGTACATTGTATATATAATATACATTAGATATTGTATATTATAATATAAATTATATAATATTATATAATATACACTATACTATATACTGTTTAATATACAATACATATTATTTATTATAATATATATTATATATGAAACATAATTCAATTCTTAGCAAAGATGCTTCATGTGCTCATGGGGAAGCAGTATGGGATAGTGTAAAGACCCCCTTAAATTATTAACAAACAGTTCTGAAAGTTTAGGGCATATTTTAAATGTAATTTCATTTTAAATATTTTTCCATTAGTTTCTCAAGTTTAAAAATCACCATAATAATAAATTGAGCCCTGATTTATAGTGTCAGACAATTTTTGAGATATAAATGCTCATGCTTAAAATTGAGCAATTAATTACGAGATGGTTTGAGGACATTTCTGGTTACAATTTACCAAGTGAGTTTATCAATCCTCCTTTTCTTTCCACAATCTATATTTTCACAATCCCATCTGTGCCCATGTGTGCAATTATCACCTCTTCCCAGATGATTCCAGTACCTATATATCCTATCTAGGACCACTAAGTGGTATAGTGGATTGATCTTTGGCTTTGCATTCAGGAAGTCCTGAGTTCAAATCTGGCCTCAGAAATTATCTATGTGACCCTAGGCAATTTGCTCAATCCTATTAAACTCAGTTTCCTCATCTGTAAAAAGAACTGAAAAAGAAAATGGCAAAATATGCAATTATTGTTGTCTATAAAATTATAAATGGGGTCATGAAAAGCTGGACATGACTGAATCACCACTATTTTACTAGATCAGTTGTACTTCACATAGCTCTCCTTACAAATCTACTTCTAGTCTTTAACTTTTTGGACTATTCCTAGGATTTAGCATTTAATCTCCCATTTCAGGGCAATTGTCTAGGCTATTCCCTCTTCCTAGAACATACTATATCCTCTTTCAAGCTTTTTGTGCCTTCTTTATTTTTCTTAGAAAATTTATTCTGGTTCTCTCATTTACCTAATGTCTCTTTATTTAATGTTATATAGCTATTAACTATGTAGATATTGTGTTCTCTCATTCCCCTCCCCTCAAATAGAATATAATTTACTTAAACCAGAGATTATAGAACTTTTATTTCGATTCCTTTCACATATCATGTGATGAATAAACTTTTATTTGAATTATTTTGTGGTTAAATAGCTAGTAAATGGACAAGCTAGGATTAAAAAATTGGACTTTATAGAATTATTTGTGATTAAATAGCTAGTAAACGGACAAGTTAGGATTATACTGGACTTCTACCTCTTACTCTAGTCCTATTTACACAACATCACACTAATGCATATTTTTAAAAACAATATAATGGAAAAGTAGAGAAAAGAGATAACACTATTTGACAGTTAACACTTAGGTTTATCTACTAAAAATTCATCAGTGTTTTAAGGTTTTTTTTTTTTCTGAACAACAGTTATAGAAACTCAGGTATATCTGTTATTGAATACCAATAAATCTACTAGAATTGAGGAAGATTATCATCAGGTTAGCTATAGGGCTACAGGATAGGTTGATAGATGAATGGATGGATAGACACATTTTATGCAAATATATTTACATGCAAATATATACACATAGAAACAACTATATATAAAAGCCTATTTGCTTATTCATATTCACACATCTACATAAAAGATGGTATTGTTCAGCCATTCAACTTGTCCAGTTCTTTGTGATCTCATGAACCATAATGTCCATGGGGTTTTCTTAACAAAGCTACTGTATTGGCTTGCCATTCCCTTTACCACATGATATAAATACATGTAAATATCATATAAATATGAAAAATATTTAAACATATGGGCATGCATATAAATCAGTTGAGGGGTCAATATTCAAATATATAGATTTCCCTATATGCAATTACAAGTATATATATAAAATTATTTGCATATTTTTTCTGTAGCAATTCTCATATGGCATCTATTTGTTTGCTATCTCAAATTAGATACTTTAAAATAATCTGTGAACTTAAAACCAATAAATGAATATTACTTGTCATTATTATTTATAAGTCATAAAGGGATTGTGATTTTCAGTTAATTAAACTATCAGCATTTATTAAGTATCTATTACATATCAGGTTCTGTGTTGTATACTATGGATACAAATGCAAAGAATGAAACAGTACCTACTTCCAAGGATCTCACATTCTAATGGGGGAAACAATAATTTCATGTATATTTATAGAATAAATAAAAAAGAAAATGAATATAAAATAATAAAATACGAAATAGTTTGGAAGGGAAGCATAGAGTTGTTTGTAAATCAATAAATGATGTTTATGATGTATCTTGAAGGAAGAAAAGAATTCAGTGAATCTCAGTTAAGGAAGGTTTATACGGCAGACATGAAAGATAACCAGTGCAAAGCATGGAAACATGAATTAAGTATAAAAAGGCCAGTCAAGAAATGCCCATCAATTGGAAAATAGCTAAATAAGTTATGATATATGAATGTTATACAATATTGTTGTTCAGTAAGAAACAATCAGCAGGATGATTTCAGAGAGGCCTGGAGAGACTTGCATGAACTGATGCTAAGTGAAATGAGCACAACCTGGAGATCATTGTAAGTGGCAACAAGATTATACAATGATCAATTCTGATTAACATGATTCTCCTTAACATTAAGATGATTCAGATCAGTTTTAATTATCTTGTGATGAAGAGAGCCATCTAAACCAGAGAGAGGACTGTGGGAACTGAGTGTGGTTTACAATATAGCATTTTCACTCTTTTTGTCCTTGTTTGCTTGCATTTTATTTTCTTTCTCATTTTTTTACTGTTTGATTTGATTTTTCTTGCGCAACAAGATAATTGTATAAATATGTATGCACATATTGGATTTAACATATATTTCCACATGCTTAACATACTTGCCATCTAGGAGAGGGAGTGAGAAAGAGAGGGAATTAGAACACAAAGTTTTGCAAGGATTAATGTTGAAAAATTATCCATGCATATGTTTGGAAAATAAAAAAAAAACTTTTAAAAAAAGGAGGCCAGTTTTGTTGGATTATTATAGGATGATTTTGGAATGTGATATTCAATGAATCTAGACATAAAGGTTTGGGGCAGATTTTAAAAGGTATTAAAAAGCTAAGTAGGGTTTATATTTCTTCATAGAGAAAATATCTATTGGGGTTGATTAGAATGGGTAATAAATCTGTCTTTAGGGAAACCATTTTGGCAAGAGTTTGTATGATATACTAGAGTGGGAAAAAGACTTGCAATTTTCTAGGCAAGAGGTAATGAGGAACTGATCTAAGATGGTAGAGGAGCTCAATATGAGAAGTGTTGTATATATAAATATAGCAAGATTCAATAGCTAATTTGTAGTAAGGCAAGGAATGTTGAGGAATCAAACTGGAGAAATGTGGTGCTGTCAACCAAAATAGGAAAGCTTAGAAGAAGAATTTTTTTTAATTTATTTATTTTTTTATTTGCAAAACATATGTATGGGTAATTCTTCAACATTAACCCTTACAAAGCTTTCTGTTACAAATATTTCCCCCTACTCCCCACCCCTCCCCTAGATGTCAGGATATCCACTGCATGTTAATTATGTTAAAATACTTGACAAGTCAAATATATGTATACATATTTTCACACTTATCATTATTGTGCAAGAAAAATCGTATCTACAAGAAAGAAAAATCAGGTGAAGGAAACACAATGCAAGCAAACATCAATACAGAACATGAAAATGTTATGTTGTGGTCCATATTTCACATCCCTCTCTCTGGGTGTATATTTCTTTCAGTGAACAATTGGAACTGATTTGAAACATTTCATTACTGAAGAGAGCCATGTCCATCCGAATTGATCATCATATAGTATTGTTGTTGCCATGTATAATGATCTCCTGGTTCTGCTCATTTCATTTAGCAGCAGTTCATGCAAGTCTCTCCAGGCCTCTCTGAAATCGTCTTGCTGGTCGTTTCTTATAGAACAATAATATTCCATAAAATTAATATACCATAATTTATTCGGCCATTCTCCAGTTTCTAGCCACTACAAAAAGGACTGCCACAAACATTCTTGCACATGTGGGGCCCTTTCCTTCCTTTATGATTTCTTTGGGATATAAGCCCAATAGAAATGCTGCTGGGTCAAAGGATATGCACAGTTTGATAACTTTTTGAGCATAATTCCAAATTGCTCTCCAGAATGGCTGGATCCGTTCACAGTTCCACCAACAATGCATCAGTGTCCCAGCCTTCCCACATCCCCTCCAACATTCGTCATTATCTTTTCCTGTCATTTTAGCCAATCTGACAGGTGTGTAGTGGTACCTCAGAGTTGTCTTAATTTGCATTTCTCTGATCAATAGTGATTTGGAGCACCTTTTCATATGACTACAAATAGTTTTAATTTCATCCTCTGAAAATGGTCTGTTCATATCCTTTGACAATTTATCATTTGGAGAATGGCTTGAATTCTTATAAATATGAGACAATTCTCTATATATTTTAGAGATGAGACCTTTATCAGAACCCTTAAATATAAAGATGATTTCCCAATTTTTTGCTTCCCTCCTAATCTTGACTGCATTGGTTTTGTTTGTACAAAAACTTTTTAACTAAATATAGTCAAAGTTATCTATCTGGTGTTCAGTTCTTCTTTGGACATAAATTTATTCCATCTCCATAGTTCTGAGAGGTAAACTATACTACATTCCTCTAATTTACTTATAATATCACTCTTTATATCCAGATCATGAACCCATTTGGATCTTATTTTTGTATGTGGTGTTAGATGTCAGTCAAGCCCTAATTTAGAAGAAGAATTTTGCAGGAAAAAATAATGAGTTCAGTTTTTGATATATAGAATTTTAGGTATCTTTAGGGTACCCAGATTGAACTGTTTAATAGATAGTTGATAAATTAGGACTGAATCTCGAGGGAGAGAATGCAGGTGGGTGTACATATCTGTCAACCATGTATGTAGAAGATGATTAAATCCATAATAGATTACCAAGAAAGAAAATGAAGAGAAAGGAGGATCTTTGACATAATCTTTGACATAACATATTTAAAATTAAGAAGTATGATATAGATAATGAGCCAGCAACAGGGAAAGAAGATCAGTCATATCGGAAGGGAAAAGGAGAAGAATCAAAAGAAAAGTCACTAACAATTCAGAGGGTAAATAACATAGTATACAGGAGGAAAAGGAAGTCAACAGTGCTCATTCAAGGAGATAACTCAAGAAGAATGAGAGCTAATGTGGGGGGGGGTGAGTGAGGGGGAATGATTTGTCCAATATTATTTAAGTTATCTTGTTTTTCACTTCAATAATTACCAATAGTTATTCAACATATCTAGTTGATTTGTCTTACCTTTTTTCTTCCTTCCTAATAAACCTATCATTATAGCAGTACTAACAGTTTGCCTCTGCCCTACCAAATAATATAAATTAGTTAACATTTGTGAGCTGCATTTTCTTTCACCTATGATATGAACATGTTGGGAGAGGCAATCTATCAATCTAAAAATAAAATTCATTGATCCTAAGATCATGTAATTTCATGTAATTTAGTACAAGTAATTTCTTACTTTCCCTCTTAGCCTTCCCAGAGAGCACTAGAGTACCATGTCTGGAAATTCCTGGAAATTATTTATCCAATTACAACATTCCAGTCACAGAATAGAAATCTCCTAACGTTTTTATAGAAGTGACATCCTTTTCCATTCCAAAATTCTCTCTCTCCATAACAGTGGATAGTGCCTTTTCCCATAATTTTGAATGATTTATAGTTTAAAGAAGTTCATTGGAATATCAAAACTATTTTTATGACATGGGAGATGCTGGCACAGAACCACCCAGTATAGCATGCCTTCATTAGAGAAGATGCTGTGCTCATTGAGCAAAGCAGAATTGAATTAGCCCAGTAGAACCACGAGATGTGCAGTTACAGAAGCCACCCCAAATATTCATGTGAACTATTTTTGTCCGACCCATGGAAGAATATTCTGAGTTCTTATTGGCCACAGTTGGACACACTCAGTTCACCTAGTGATGTCATTTTGGTCCTCTTCAAGAACAAAGGACAACAATCACACACACGTAGAGTACATTATCATTATAATTTTTCTATCTATAGCTTTAAGGATTATAAAGTGCTTTACAAATGTTGTCTCATTTTACTTTCACAATAACTCTGAGATATAGGTTTTACAGATGGGGAAATTGGGGCAGACCAAGCTTCATTAACTTGCCCAAAGTCTTTTAGCTATTAACTATCTGAGGCCAGATTTGAACTCATGTATTCCTGACTCCAGGTCCAGGACTCTATTAATGAAAGGATGAAAGGAAAAGAAGCCAAAGATAATAAAAACAAAATATCCCCTTTAAGTTTTCCTTACCTGAAGGAGGAAATCCTTGAAGTACTCACTTCCCTGACTTTCAGTTACCAGCTATGTGATCTTGGGTAACTTTATCTTCATTTATCTCAGTTTCCTCAAATTTAAAACAGGAATAAAAGTATCTATCTTAGAAGGTTTTTGTGAGGATCAAATGAGATACTATTTTTAAATTGTTTAGCACATTGCCTATCATATGGAAAGCACTGTAATAAGGATTATTCCCTTCTCTTCCCCTAATGTAATTAATAATCAATTATTAAATAAAATATTAATAATTAATAGATGTAATTAAGGACACTGAAATGTAAATTAATCCTTTTCAGGCTTATTGTCAGTCAACTATCAGTCAGTCAAATAATATTTATTATGAGCATTCATTATGATGGCATCTATTAAAATATTAGCCTTAAAATTTTAAGGATTGATGTTAGGTTTAGGAAGTAATGGGCAAAAATTTTGTCTATAATGATTTTCCTGTTACAGATGAGGCTTTTTCTTGTTTCTCAGGGATATTTGCAGGTTTTTATTTGTAATATGGGACTTTGAAATGTTTTATTTAAGAAATATTAGTGAACTATCTGATTGTGGTTTTTTAGACATTCTAAAGATGATAAATATTTGCAACCCACAGTGTGTGTTGCAAAATTTCCACCATTTAATTCAACAATCGGCAGCAATCAATTTGTTTGGGATTCTTATATGTAAACTTATTACAATTCCTGATGTTATGAGCTGGTCTTTAATGGCTAACATAAACCCTTCCATTTCTATAAAAAAATTCCATGTGAGTAAATCACTTCTGCAGCATATCTTTGCAACATATAAGTTCATGTGGATATCTCCATGAAGAGGGCCTTTTAATTTTTCTTTTTGATATCATCCACTTAAGAGTTCTTTTCAGAGAAAAATCTCTTTCAATTTCTTTCAACAAATCTTTTCAGGTAGACCTGAAAAACTTCTTTCCCGAATAGCTTTATGCTTACTGTGGCTTTCTTGCAGAAAACCAGGGTGCTTGCAGGTTAATTCTACCTCCTGACTCAATCTCAAAGATTTAGTTCCCTATTCTTCCTTGGCATATTATTATTATTATTATCATTAGTCATGTTTAGTATCACTATTATGGTTATTGTCATCATCCCCATCATTATTCATATTGCCTTTCTTATATTTTTGGTGGACAACATAGAAATGGTTTTAATACAAGTTGCTTCTCTGATGATCAATAGATGACTATTGATGTCAAAGTAAAATTGAAATGGATCTTGCAAGCATATTGAGTTAGAAATTTTAAATTAACATAATTTGTTTTGTAGTATATTGTCATTTATTTTGTTAAACATTTCTCAATTTTAATCTTGCTCAGTTTCACTTGGGAGTTTTACAGGCAGAAGACCGAGTTTGACAGCTCTGATGTAGACCATTTTATAGGTATATAAAATAACTACTTTATGAAAGTGCACTAAAAGAATTGCAAGACAATATAAATAATGTGTACTTCATTCTGTTTCCACATTTTATGTTTTGGACACTTCATTACACTTAGTTTGAAAGTTATATATATATTTTGTGTGGTAACATCTCTTTTATAGGTCAATAATTTTCAATAACAGTCTTGACTGTGATGATATCCTAGTTTCCAAGAGAGTTTATGTATAAAATATGGAGGAATATTTGGGAAGTAATATTCTTAGTATGGAGATTGGTGTTATGTGAGTTTATAAAATATACTGAGTTTTCAGGGGCATTTTTTTTGTTATTACTATTTTTACCTTTCTCCTAATATTGAGTGTGTATTTAGTTACATTTTCCTCGTAGGATTTTTTTCCTATAGTTACTAATTTATTATGTGTTTTGGCAGCTTGCTTCAAAAAATATTTCTTTGGTTGAGATTGTCAGATCATTTTCTTATTTTTGATGGGATAATTTCAATTATGATTTGCTGACTCAAGGTTTAATCCTTTCAAATCAAGTGCTATTTTTTATATTCTAATTCAAGACAAAAAAGGAAAAAGAAACTGGAATATTCAAAACAAATTGATTAGCTTGTTAGTAATTATTTAGTAAAATGTTTTAAAAATATACATTTTACACTAAAAAAGCAAAAAGTTCAGAACATAAGCATATTCTCTATCCTTCATTGAACTATCTTTAGTAGTATTCCATACAGCCTATATTAGGAGTAATCATAGGCTATTTAATTTTTCATTAAGGTATGAAGAGCCATTATTCAGATTTATGTTCATATATTATTAACAGAGATCAGCAGAATTCTTCACATGGTGTTTTTCAAATAGATCATGCATTCATACTCAATGTACTATGTAAATGAGGCTTTCTCAGAGGGAGTACAGAGCTCTTCAGTAACTAAATTGAATGCATGCATTTTGATAGGAAAGTTATTAAGCAGACTTCTAAAAATTGTAGGTTTTAAAAACTATAATTCTTCAAGTCTGTTATAAACATACATACAGTTATCCCTTTCTTATCACAACTTTCTCCATTGTGGCTTCAACATATTGTTGGGGGGATCAGCATAAGAAATTAAATGAAAATTTTAGGGATTTTTGAGGCAGCTGCAGATGAGACATGAAGGCTAGCAGATGACACCATAAAAGTTTAGAAACTCAAAAAATCATAAAATGTATGTATAGTATTGCTTACAATGTTTTTTATCTTTTAATACCATAATAATCCAGACTTCTCTGGTATGAAAGGAAATATTATTATTAAGTAATAAATAATTTGGTGATATTTAATTACTCAGTATCACTAATTTATATGTGTACATCTATATCTATATACATAGATGATACATTAATTAATGCCAGTTGATTGGAGACAAAGTCTCTCTTGATCATTTAGTGATGAATATTTAGTGAAGATAATGATGCCATCTATATATTCTATAAATACATATATAGTGCTTCAGACTAAACACTAAATGATGAATATCAAAGAAAGATTGTTGAGTATTGGATATTGCTAACATCTAAAAAAAAGTGCAAAACATTTATTCAATGTCATTATCACTTCTACTTTTTATTTCTACTTTTCTCCATCCTAGTTATTCTATGTCCATCTCTACTTCACTGATTATTCCTTATTCATTCTTTTTGTTTTGTTTACCTTTTTGCATTTTTCCACTTTTCCCATATCTCATCTGCCATATGTATGCAGTCCCATTTTTTTCATCTCTCCCTGTATCTTCTAATGTTCTTCGTCCCTCATTACCATAGATTAAGCATCAGAAAATTACTGCTGTAATGGCAAATCAAGCTTATGGTTTTGTTGTTGTTGTTGTTGTTTGTTTTTAATGTCCTTTTTTTTAGTTTATTGCATGTATAAAAAACAGTTCATGGGCCTGAAAACCATAGTTTGCTATCCCCTGCTATCGATCATGGATTGACTCTTTTGGTTGTATTCTGGAAGTTGATAAAAAATATTATCTATAGATACCCCTAAAAGATGTGGAAATGTTGGGTACCCAGAATGGGATAATTAAGAAGTTAGGTATCTTTATGACTTTACTCCTGGATCTCACCTGTACCAAGTAGTTCTCTTGAGTTCAGTAAAAAAATGCTTTATTGACTTCAGACTCTTGAAAATATCCTACTTTCTTTTCTAAGATTGCTTCTTCTATACAAATACTTGGTTATATATTTTATTTTTTATTGAAAAGATAACAATCATGATCACTGCAATACAATGCTATTGTTCATTTTTGTTACCATGTTTTTGCATAGAATGTTGACACTGACCAATCAATACTGCTAAATGTCATTATCTATCTAAAGATATTTTCATGAACACATTTTTTCATTGGTTTTCATTAATTGTATTCTTTCATAAGCATATATATTTAAAGATCAGGAAAATGAAGATTGACTTCTGAAAATCTGTTTTAATATTAACGATGTGATAGTTTTCATCCTGATCACTGTGAAATTTTGCTATGCATAAGGCCAAACAGTCCATTACTTCATTTATTCATACAGTGCATTTTTAAGCACTCAATACTATAAGGTTAATATGTCTTGACTTTTTAAAAAGTGTCATCCAAATGCTTTCTCTAATGTAATAGCTGTACCACTGATAAGAATTTCTAAGAATACCAGTGAGATTTTTTTTATAACTTTTTCAGGGTTGGCAGAACAAATGTTGAACTGTTTTTTAGGGGTATTCATACATAAAATTTGGATGGAGATAGCTGGAGTAGTTCTTTCTGGAAGGATTTTGTTTTTTATTATCTTTTGTGTAAATAGTTCCTTTGAAGGTCAAGAAAAAAGTCATAGCTCAGAATTCCTAGGAATTAGATTTGTGTTTTAATTTTCCCCTTAAAGGACTCCTTTGAGAATTGAATATGAATTTTGGCTGGCTGGTGTCTGCCTTATTCCTACATTATTTTTAAGTGCCATGCTATTTATTTCAGATTGTACCAAGGGCCTGTAAATATTTAATAGAAAATAAATAATATTTATAACCATCACTAAATAGACTGTATCCATACATCCAACCACATGTTTTATGTTTGCATCTTTCATAAGTGAAGAGGAAACCAATGACCTACTCTCAATGGAAAATGTATTTTTACTTTTTTTTCTCTTAAATTATTTGTTAATTTACGCCATTTAAGTCATATCCTTGGGTACAAGGCACATATTTGAAAATAGCCTCTGAGATTTAGAGGGCAAGTCATTGTGATCATGCAAAAGAATAATAACATCTCTTCCTCCACAAAGGAAACGAACATGATATTGGTCAAATCAGTATTATTTTTATCTGCATAAAAACATTCCACAAATATATGGAATTTTCTTGAACATTATATATTAAGACAAACTCATTTTAAAATCTCTCATGATTTTAAGCAAGGCAACAAGCATTTATAGGAGCTGTCCCACTGAGGGCATTTGATAGGGGTTCATTCATTCATTCATTCATTCCCTCTTCCCTCTCTCACTTATTTGATAGTTTGGGGTTCACAAGTTAGATTTGTTTCTTAACAAACATTTCTTAAAACCTGATCACTCTGGCTCTCATTGATTGGCCAACAAAAGGTCCCAGGCCAAGCCCATTTGGGTTTTTTTTTTTGGCCCTGATTGACTCACAGTGAAAGTAATTGTTGCTCTTTTGGCCAGAAACTCTGAGGGTCTTCCCCTCCCTGGTTGATTTTATATGTGTATGTGTGTATATGCATATATATATATATATATATGTACACACCCATATACACACGCATGCACACACACATATATATATATGTCTATATATATTCATATACACATAATATATATATATATATATAGTCATTTTAGTTGTCCTGATCACTATCTCACTATCTGGCTACTGAACCCAGATGGCTCCGAAGGAAAAAATGAGGCAGATGACTTTGAACAGTTCTCTCTCACTCATATCTAATTTACTCATATACCTTGATGTCCCTGATGTCATGGCCATCTTCTGAAATAAAGTATACACAGCAATACTTACCATGTCCTAGTTTCTGTACTATGCAATAGGGATATTAATACAGGTAAAAAGAAAGACAATCCTTGACCTAAAAAACTTATGTTGTAATAAGGGAAGGCACTACATCAAAGATAGATGAAAAGTGTAAGTAGGAGTAGTGAGAGGAGGGACAAGAACAATATATCCATTTTGAGGTATGATGTTGGGTATAGACATTCCAGGATGGAAATCAATTTTGGCTTGCCTAATCCCCTCTGAAAATGGAGGCCCAGAAGAAACTCATTAATAGGAAAAGAAAGCCAGAATGGCAGATAAGTGTTTCATGGTGCTGAGGTTTCAAGATGAACTACAACTGAGATATTGAGTGGAAACTAGAATCCCAGCCATGAGGGAAGGGAATTTTATATGACTGAAAGAAGGAATAAGAATTTATTAAGTACTTACTAAATGCTAAGGACTCTGCATTGGAAATACAAATAAAAAAATGACTGTTCTCAGAAGCACACATTATAAAATAAGACAATATTACATACATATTAAGCTATAAGGAAGATGGAAAAGTCCACTGATCCTTATAGTACTAAAGCAAGACAATTAATTATAATTCTTTGTTAATATTATTTCCATTAATAAAAGCATGTAAATTTATGATGATGATACTATTTCACAATGTCAGGGACTTTGGTGGTAAGAAATACTTGGAAGTGCTGAAGAATTCGGGGTTACAATACAATCAGTGACCATTGCCAGATCAGTTATCATAGAAATTTCTCCTCCAGACAATGACTATGGTGGTCAGACTGAATACAAGCAACTATTTGTAGTTGTTTCTTCTGTAGTTATTTCTCTGACCTTGTCTCTAATTAGCAATGCACTTAATAAAAACTTTATCTCAATCATTTAACCTCCAAAAATCTCTACTTAATATAAGAAGTATAAACAAAATGATCATAGATGAGTAATAACTTATGGAAAGTTAGAGAAATTGTAAATTGTCTACTTCACTCTCTGTGTCTCTGTCTCTGTCTGTCTGTCTGTCTGTCTGTCTTTCTCTTTGTCTTTGTCTCTGTTTTTGTCTCTCTCTATCTGTCTTAGGTCACAATTTCAAAGGCTTCTTTTACCTAAATATTCCATGTCAAAAAAATTGATAAAATTACCAATTAACTGCTCATTCAGAATAAAGCTAAAGTTTAGTAGGAAATATTGTAAACTATATATTGCTGTATTGATATGATTTATTAATGTCACAGGATTTTATTAATTTGAATATATACCTAAAATTGTAAAGTACAAGCCTGTAGTTATGAGTTGAAATTTTCTAACATTTAAAGAGTGACACCTAAAATAAATTACAGAATCCTTAACTTGAGTAAGGAGTGAGGTAGTATGTAATAAATATTATACAGTTAATGTAGGTCTTTGGTTTTTAGTGAGGAAAGAGAACTGTCATGGCTATTTTTATTGCAACCTTGGTAACTATAATTATGGTCAACACCCTGAGCCTATAAGAATCTTCAGGATGAGATGAAGTGTAAAATGTTAAATAATTGATATTGAACA
Organism: Myrmecobius fasciatus; assembly: GCA_023553655.1. NCBI lineage: Eukaryota > Metazoa > Chordata > Mammalia > Dasyuromorphia > Myrmecobiidae > Myrmecobius > Myrmecobius fasciatus. The sequence goes on along the minus strand of JAJPUD010001421.1, from coordinate 408,766 downwards.
ATATGAAAATTGCTTTTGACAGCCCAGGAGATAGGAGAAGAGTTGAATCCTTGTAGCTTCAATTTTTATCAACCAAGCAGACATCAGCTTTGAATGACACTGATGAAATACTTAGTTAGGGAATCCCCAACAGAATGTTATGTCTTAGCCTTAGCATCACAACATTTGTGTTTTTGGCACAGGCATGAAAATTGAGTAGAGGTAATTATCCTGTGCATATGTCCTCTTTCTGGTATATATCACAGTGCTCTTCTTAAACATTTTTATTTAAAACATTCACTTATATTTTTGCACATTTAAAACTTCTCATATCCTTCCTCATTCACCAGGACTATAATTATTGAAATATAAATTATAAGACTTTTTTAAAGGTTCCTAGACCAATCATGGTCATCTTAATGTTCCCTGATCCCATATTATTTTATTTTAATGTAACTGTTTTCCAATAAAAAGGAAAAAACAAACTTTTTTTTTCCTATTTCTAGGAAATACAGAACTTTTCCATATAAAATTTATATTTATAGTGTGCGTACATTAAGAAGAAACTTATGAGCTAATATATATAATAACAGCTATTCTGAAATTCTAAAAGTCTTGATTTAACCAAGTATTTGTGGTCATGATACTTACATTAAGCATGGAAAAATTCTACAGGATAAAATATGCTAACCTCATGGACATTTTCATAAGAATTCTATGGATTTTGAAAAGTGTAGCTCCTTAAAGTAATAAGTTAGAACTAATTCTGTTTTCTCTCTTTTTAAAAGATTTTTGAAACTACTCACTTTCCCCCTTACTTCAAGACATGAAATAATCCAAAATATTTTTGACATAAATATTTTCTGTTCTAATATAGATTACTAATTACCTATAACTCTTCATCCTTTATAATTCTTTCCCATATCTTTTCATAAGTCCTCCACAGAGGATCCCTCCAATGCATTAGAGATATCTCTAATTATAAAAACAAAAGTTATTAATATTAAAAGTACAGCCCCTGGAACAGCTAGATGGTGCAGTGGATAGAGTACTAGCCCTGAAGTCAGAAAGACCTCAGTTCAAATCTGGTCTCAAACATTTAACACTTCCTAGCTTTTTAGCAATTATAAAAGGTCATGAAGTATAATCATCATCATCATCATCATCATCATTATTATTATGGTGGCCATTAATATTTATGATGCACAATTAAAATTGTAATTTCATACTATAAAGTGAATGAATTAAAATGAAATTTAGTGTAACGTTATTCTTTTCAGGTCAAGCTGATGCCTCCAGCTCCCAATGATGACCTAGCAACATTGAGTGAACTAAATGATGGCAGTCTTCTTTATGAAATCCAGAAGCGCTTTGGCAACAATCAAATATATGTAAGTAGTTTTGAAATTTTCTGTTGTAGTGCATCTTATTGGATATCTTGATATATCTGATACTGCATAGACTAGAAAATTATAAAAAGTAAAAACATGATATTCCAAAAATACACAAATATTTGTATGATGTGAATGCATTTAAGTTAGTTTAGTGCCATTCCTACAGAATCCCAAGGTTCAAAGGAGATATTCCCAGACTGGAACTACATGAACAGATCTGAATTTATGTACATTGTTGAAAACTTTAAGAATATTCATTATTTCTGTGAAAATAATTCTTTTGATAATTTAAAATTCTTATGTTCTATAAGTAATTATAAAATGTTTCCCCTTGTTTACTTTAGCTTAGGAAGTCCAGAAATTCAAAGAAGACTGTATTGAATGTGAATGTAGTTTTCTGAATTTACTTGAGAATGAAAATTTCCCCTAAATTATGATGAAATTTCATATGTTGAGATTATGGTGAATATAAGTAATTCATATACCAACATGATAATTCAGAAATATGAATAAGATTTTGATTAAAAACCTCATGGAAGGTTTGATTTGTTGGTTTAAATATCATTTTAACGTATTTTTTTTCAATGCTTGAAAATAATTCAAACACCTGATAAAGTAACTAATTTGAATGTATGGGGAGGACAGGGTCTATAACTATGGGTCTGTATGTTGGAGGATGCATATTAAACATAGGGTAATTTAGGCAAGCACAGATAATTTCTTTAGTGAAATTATTTCTGCATATCTCTGATTTCATTTTGATCACTTCATTTTTTTTGTTTCTCAATTTATTTAGAAGATAGTTACATAATTTTCATTTAAATGTAAAGCATGCAAATCTCCTTGGGATTAACAAATTAGCAACTACTGATTAGTTTAACAAAATGTACCAAAGCAACCCAAAAATAAAATAAAATAAAATGTAATTAAAATCAAATACTTCTACCAAATTGAATAAAATTTGAGGTATTTGAGGCAAAGGTTTAACCTAGGTATAGCTTCCTGGAATGTTATTTTGTTGTGCTTATGGCTGAAATTTTCATCTTGTTATGGGAACATGGTGAACATATAAATTCTAAATTTGTATTTTTTTTGCATAGTTTTAGGCTTCAGGTCATTTCTCCTAATATATGTCATAAGCCAACAAGGAATTCTTAAGTATCTACGATTTTCCAGGTACTATTCTTAAAAAATGATGATTAATCTTCAGCATTCATTCATGACTTAAATTGTCCAATGATTGTTCTCATTGAGAAAGAACATTGAGAGCTGAATGATTTTTTCCCTTTAAAAATGTATTATTTTGATCTTTAATCCACAGAGTAGAGAACCACTCATTAGCTGCAGAGCAGGCTAATTCATTTTTTTAAAGTGGGGTTTCATTACTTTCAAGTATGAGCTTTCGCTGCCAAGAAGACTCTAGAGGACTGATTAGGGAATAATTATGAATGATTTGTTCTTAATCATTAAATGTCAATAATATTTTTATTAGTCAACATCAAGGTCATATTCCCTGGTCTTTTCAGGGTATGGACATAATCTTGTCCTGAAAAGGGCTTTGCTAATCAAGTTGCAAAGGCTTTAATTATGAGCCTGGCAATAGACTGTCTTTTATCTGATTACTAGTTTCAATAAGTTCAAAGAGACTCACCTTTTTATATCTAGAATTCTAAATACTATACTTGTGATATTGAGTACCTTTTTGTTGTTCTTTGAACAAAGATCTCTTATGAAAGTTGATAGGATATGGTCATCTCAATGATTCACTGTCTGAACTGTCTCATGACTTTATGTTATTTATAAAATGAGAATGTTTGACTAGATAGAATCTTAGTTTGATTCACTAGTCTTTTATTAGATTTATTTTATTATTTCCTTCAAAATAAAATATGACTGTTTTATACATAAACATATATATATAATATATTGCACATATAATACTTATATAATAATATGATAATTATGTATATATTTACATTATGATACTTATTAGGTGTTAGATCAAAGATTTTCTTTGTAGGTTGGAACCAAAGAGACCAAGACTTGGGACTTGAAATTCAAATATATTCTTGACCTCAGTCCCTTTCTTACCCTTTCCAAGAGTAAGAAGATAGATACTTAATCAGACATTTTGCAAAAACAAAGACATTCTAGCTCGAAATAGTCTCTGGCTATATCAAATATATGTAGAAGATAGATTATGCTTCATGATTTTAAGAAAAAGGATTGTAGAATAGAGATTAGGGAAGTTTAATTCTGTAAATAAACTCTCGAATTTGACATTATGCATTTATATCAGGGCAAAATTAGGAAAGAAATTCATTGATTGTAAACTCAATGACGTTAGGTATAATCTCCTTTAAACTTTCATCTCCCTTCAGACCTATCATGCTATTCTGCACTATGTATAGATGGTACTTAATGAATGTTAAATTTTATGGAAACAGGGGTTCCTTTGCATAGCCTAAGACACTATTGAATATTAGAAAATTCATTGTTGGTTGTTGCTAAAGAGTTTTCAGTTGACTCCATTTGGGGTTTTCTTGACAAAGGTCCTGAAGTGCTTTGCCAACTCCTTCACAAACTCATTTTATATATGAGGAAACTGAGGCAAAAAGAAGTGAGTGACTTGTTATACATAAAGTAAGTATACATAAAGTCTGAGGCCACGTCTGAACTCAGTCTTCTTGATTCCAGGCCCAGTGCTCTATCCATTACATCATATTGCTGTTCATGTTACATCATGTCTCTACTTTAGCTATATTTTTCTAACTACATACAATTAAAAATGTGCAGAAATAAAAAAAAAATCCAAGGAAGAAATATCAAGAAACTTAAACAGTCTTTTTTACCAGAAAATTTCAATTTACCAGAAAATTTCAAATAGCTTTAACTTCCTCAAGTCAAAGATTTTTTTTTTCTTAGTAGAGGAGTGGATACTTGTTCTTCTCCCAACTAAATCCTGAAACCCTTCCTGCTTACGATCAGTTTAAAAAGTAAGAAAATCAGGATGTTTCCCTATGACCCTCTATTAATCAGAAACCTCCAGTTTAATGAAATCTTTTTTATTAAAGATTTTTATTTTTTCAAAACATATGCATAGATAATTTTGTAACATTAGCCCTTGCAAAACCTTGTGTTCCATTTCCCCCTTTTCTTACCTCCCTCCCTTGATGGCAAGTAGTCCAATATATGTTAAACATGGTAGAAATATATGTTAAATCCAATATATGCATACATATTTATACAATTATCTTGCTGTACAAGAAAAATCAAATCAAACCAGAAAAGAAAATGATGAAGAAAATAAAATTCAAGCAAACAACAACAAAAAACTGAGAATGCTATGTTGTGAACCACACTCAGTTCCACAGTCCTCTTTCTGGATATAGATGGCTCTTTTGATCACAAGACCATTGGAACTGGTCTGAATCATCTCATTGTTGAAGAGAGCCATGTAGATCAGAACTGATCATCGAATAATGCTGGTGTTGGCCATGTACAATGATCTCCTGGTTCTGCTTCTTTCACTTAGCAACAGTTCATGTAAGTCTCTTCAGGCTTCTCTGAAATCGTCCTGTTTATCGTTTCTTATAGAACAGTAACATTCCATAGCATTTATATGCCATATGGATAAGTTGAATAAATATTCAACCATTCTGCAACTGATGGGCATCCACTCAATTTCCAGTTTCTTGCCACTACAAAAAGAGCTGTCATAAACATTTTTGCACATGTGGGTCCCTTTCCCTCCTTTAAAATCTCTTTGGGATATAAGCCAGTAGAAACACTGCTGGATCAAAGGGTATGTACAATTTCATAACTCTTTGGGCATACTTTCAAATTGCTCTTAGAATGGTTAGATCTGTTCACAATTCCATCAACAATGTATTAGTGTCCCAGTTTTCCCACATCCTCTCTAGCATTCATTACTATTTTTTCCCTGTCATCTTAGCCAATTTGAGAGGTGGGTAGTGGTATCTCAGAGTTGTCTTAACTTACATTTCTTGATCAATAATGATTTAGAGCATCTTTTCATATGACTAGAGATGGTTTCAATTTCTTCATCTGAAAATTGTTCATATCCTTTGACCATTTGTTAATTGAAGAATGGCTTGAATTCTTATAAATTTGGTTCAATTCTCTGTATATTTTAGAAATGAGGCCCTTGTCACAACCCTTGAATGTAAAAATGCTTTCCCACATTTTTGCTTCCTTCTAATCTTGTCTGCATTAGTTTTGTTTGTACAAAAACTTTTTAACTTAATATAATCAAAATTATCTATATTGTGGTAAATAATGATCTCCAGTTTTTCTTTGGTCACAAATGTCTTCCTACTCACAGATCTGAGATATAAATTATCCAATGTTCTTCTAATTTGTTTGTGATATTATGTCTAAATCATGAACCCATTTTGACCATATCTTGGTACACGGTGTTAAGTGTGGCTCATTGCCTAGGTTCTGCCATACTAGTTTCCAATTTTCCCAGAAGTTTTTGTCAAATAGTGAATTCTTATCCTTAAAGCTGAGGTTTTGAGGTTTGTCAAATACTAAATAATTATAGTCATTGACTATTATTCTTGTCAACCTAACCCATTCCACTGATCGACTACATTTTTAGCCAGTACCAAATAGTTTTGAAGACTGCTGCTTTATAATATAGATTTAGATCTGGTACAGCTAAGTCACCTTCATTTGCATTTTTTTTCATTAATTCCCTTGAAATTCTTGATCTTTTGTTCTTCCAGATGAATTTTGTTATTATTTTTTCTTGGTCTATAAAATAATTTCTTGTGAGTTTCATTGGTATAGCACTAAATAAGTACATTAATTTAGGCAGTATTGTCATTTTTTAATTCATTCAACCTATCCAAGAGCATTTGATATTTTTCCAATTGTTTAGATCTGACTTTATTTGTGTGAAAAGGATTTGTAGTTAAGTTCATATAGTCCCTGACTTTCCCTTGGCAGATAGATTCCCAAATATTTGACACTATGGACAGTTATTTTAAATGAAATTTCTCTTTGTATCTCTTCCTGTTGGATTTTATTGGTGATGTTTTCTTTTTGCTAATATTTTATTTAAGATTTTTGTATCTATATTCATTAGGGAAGTTGGTCTATACTTTTCTTTCTCTGTTTTCATCCTACCTGGTTTAGCTAATCAGTACCATGTCTGTATCATAAAAGGCATTTGGCAGGAGTCCTTCTTCCCCAGTTTTTTTCAAATAGTTTGTATAGTACTGGAGTTAATTGTTCTTTAATTGTTTGGTAGAATTCACATGTAAATCCATTTGTCCCTGGAGATTTTTTCTTAGGGAGCTCATTAATAGCTTGTCCTATTTCTTTTTCTAAAATGTGACTATTTCAGTAATTTATTTCCTCTTCTGTTAATCTGGGCAATCTATATTTTTGTAGGTTTTCTCCATTTTATTTAGGTTATCAAATTTATTAGCATAAAGTTGAGCAAAATAACTCCTAATTATAGCTCTAATTTCCTCTTCCTTGGTGGAAAGTTCTCCCATTTCATTTTTGAGACTAACCATTTGATTATCCTCTTTCCTTTTTCTTATCAAATTAACTAAAGTTTTATCTATTTTGTTGATTTTTTCATAGTCAACTCTTAGTTTTATTTATTAATTCAATAGTGTTTTATTTTCAATTTTACTAATCTCCTTTTATTTTTAGAATTTCAAGTTTGGTATTTGATTGGGGGTTTTTAATTTGTTCTTTTTCCAGCTTTTTTAGTAGTAAGCACAATTCATTGATATTCTCTTTCTCTATTTTATGCTAGTGTGCATCTAGAGATATAAAATTTTGCCTTAATATCATCACTTTGACTGCATCCCACAAATTTTGGTATATTGTCTCATTATTGTCATTCTCTTGTATGAAATTACTGATTGTGCATATAATTTGCTCTTTTATCCATTCATTCTTTAGAATTAGATTATTTAGTTTCCAATTGATTTTTGGTCTATTTTCCCCTGGCCTTTTATTGAATGTAATTTTTATTGCATTATGATCTGAAAAAATGCATTTACTAGTTCTACCTTTCTACATTCGATTTTGAGGTCTTTATGCCTTAATATAAGGTCAATTTTTATAGGCTCCAAGCCAAAAAAGGAGTGTACTGCTTTCTGTCTCCATTCAATTTTCTCCAAAGATCTATCATACCTAAATTTTCTAGTATTCTATTTACCTCCTTAACTTCTTTATTATTTATTTTGTGGTTCAATTTATCTAGTTTTGAGAGAGCAAAGTTGAGATCCCCCACTGTTATAGTTTTGCTATTTATTTCATCTTGCAACACTCTTTAACTTCTCCTTTAGGAATTTAGATGCTATACCACTTGGTGCATATATATGTAATATTGATGTTTCTTTATTATTTATGATACCCTTTAGTAAGATATAATTTCATTCCTTATCTCTCTCTTTTTTTTACTTCACCTAAAACATAATAGATTCTGCTCCAGCCTTTTATCTTTATTCTGTATGTATTGTTCTGCTTTAAATGTGTTTCTTGTAATATAGGGTTCTTGTTTTTAATCCAGTATGCTATCCACTTTTTTTTTAATGGTAGAGTTCAACCCATTCATGTTCAAACTTAAAATGAATAATTCTGTATTTCCTGCCATCTTATTTACCCCCAAATTATGCTTTTCTCTTTCCTTTTCCCTCCTTCTAAGTATTTTGCTTATGAGCTCCACTTGCTTCAAGAGGCTCTCCCCCTTTATAGTCTTTTCTCATATCTTTCCCCTACTATTTCTCTTTTCCTTTTATTAGCCTCCCTCTTTGCTTTTCCTTTTCCCCTGAAACTACCCTATAAGATAAGAGAAGTTTCTCTGGGAAACCAAATATGTCTAATATTCTCTCTTTATGACAGTAAGATTCACACAATGTTCATCCCCCTCCATTCTTTTCCTCAATTATAAGTTTTCTTTGCCTCTTTGTGAGATGTAATTTCCCTCATTTTGTTTCCACTTTTCCCTTTTTCCAGGACAATCCCCTTTCCACCTCTAGTTTTTTTAAATAATATAACAGTAAAATCAAATTATGCTTGCACTCTCTATGTATACCCATAACAAAGATGTAGTTCTCAAGAGTTGTTTTCTTTTTACCTTCTTATGCTTCTCTTGTGTTTTATATTTCAAGGTCAGATTTTTTGTTCAGCTCTAGTCTTTTCATTAGAAATAAATTAAATTCACCTGTTTCATTGAATTTCCATCTTCTGAAAGAAGATTCTCAGTTTAGCAGGATAATTTATTCTTGGCTGCATTCACAAGTACCTTTGCTTTCAGAATATCAGATTCCAGGCCCTTTGATCCTTTAAGGTATAAGTTGCTAGATTCTGGGTAATCCTTATTGTGGCTCCTCGGAATTTGAATTATTTCTTTCTGGCTGCTTATAATATTTTTCCTTGGTCCAATAGTTCTGAAATTTAGCCACAATATTTCTTGGAGTTTTCCAAGAAATTCTTGGAGTCTCTTTCAGAAGATTATCTGTGAATTCTTTCAATGGCTATTCTGATTTAAAAATATTGGGGCAGTTCTCTTTGATGATTTCCTGTAAGATAATGTCCAGGTTCTTTGTTTCATCATGGTTTTCAGGAAATCCAAAAATCCTTAGATTGTCTCTTCTAGATCTATTTTCCAGTTAAGTTGTTTTCCCAAGTAGGTATTTTACATTTTCTTCTATTTTTCACTTTTTTTTTTGGTATTGCTTGACTGATTCCTGATGTCTCATTGAGTCATTCATTTCCCTCAGTTCATCTCTGATTTTTAAAGAATTATTTTCTTCATTTACCTTTTTAGTTCTTTTTGTATTTGCCCAATTGAAACATACTTTTTCTAGAGATCTTAAAAATTATCTTCTATTGGCAATTTGTTACACTCCCAATATTTGTGGTTTCTGTCAGTCCAGAGCTAATTCAGAAGCTGGATTTGCTAGTTAGTCTGAGGGTCATGGGAAGAGCTCAGAAAAAGATATGTGTCTTCTCCGCCATCTTGGCTCCACCCCACTAATGAAATCTTTAAAGAGGCTCAAATCATTGATCCTTAGCTTTAAAAATAGCATTTTCTAACATTATCATCTCCTATTTGGCGAGGATTATTATACACAATTCTGTTTTTCTCAAGGACATAATCATCTTTTTTATAAATAATAACTATAATGGAACAAAAAGTTTGAAATTCCTATGATGGATCTTCTTTACAGATTTTGAGGTAGAGATATCTAACAAACTGTCTTGTTCAACTCTTTCATTTCACAGATAAGGAAACTGTATGCCACAGAGGTAATGGGTTTGCCCAAAGTAAATAAGTAATATTGGCAGAGATTTTATTTGAGCAGAGTTCCAGAGACAACAATCTTTTAATTGGAGCAAACTGGGGCTATTTTTAGATACTTTTGGTAAACTCAATTCTTTCAGTTGCCTTTCTAACTTCATTTTCCCATTCTGGAATTGTAGAGGGGTCAACTGCTACCACATCACCATTAGTAATGCCTAAAATTCTTTTGTCCCTCATTTCTTTTTTTCTTTTTCTTGAACATTTATCTTTCTATTTATAGGTTCATATGTATTTTCTTCTCATGATACAGTCTTTTTTAAAAAAAAATAAATATTCTTACAAATTACAGAGAAGATACATAGTTGAAGGTAGGACATTGCTATGTCAACTAGATTAAAAATATATAATGTAAGGATCTGAGAACTTACTGAATTAGGCACTATGGATAAAAAGACATTTTTTCAAAAGAAGTGTATTCAAAATAATTATAAATTAATTTTAAGGGGCTATAATAGCAGTTGGAGAGGCAACCTAATTTATGGATATTATCCTGTCTAAAAACAAAAATATGTTGGCATGACAAAATTGGAAGAGTATTTTATTTGGAGACATAGAAGTAGGGTTCAAATCCCTAGCTGAATCACCTATGGTCTGTGATACTACTTCCTATTTAGTTGATGTCTCTTGGCCTTGGGTCATTCAACTGTAAAATGAAGAAACTCTTAGTGTGGGGTCCCCAATCCAACTAAGGGGTCCATAGATCTCATAGGGTCCATGAATTTGGATAGAAAAAAATATATCTTCTTTTCAGCATAATTTGTTTTCTTTGCAAAATGAAATATTGTTTTATTCATTTAAAATATTGTTCTGAAAAGGGGTTTGGATGATTCATAAGACTTCTAAAGAGCCCCATGACCCAGAAAACATTAAGGATTCTGGATCTAAGGTCTCTTCTAACTCCAAATCTAAAATCTTATGATTGAATGAAGAAATTCTTTCATGAAAGATAGGATAGCATGTGCCTATACAATATGAACAATTATAAAAATTACTATTTGCACACTATCATTCTTTATCATGAAGAGAATTTGAATCCTGAATCTTCTTTGTAATGATTAGCTGACATCAGCCCAGCTATATATTATCTCCAAAGATTAGTTTCCTTGTCATTTTTCATGGTTTAGCACTGTCTCAAAGTTTCAATTTTTAAAAATGTGTGTGATGCATTTTAAATCTTCAGCATATCAATTCTTTAATGATTCTATCATATCACTGATGTAGGAACTTCTTTCACCATGCAGGTTACAATATTCCTGTGGTTTCTTGTGCAGCTCTTATTTTCTACCATACATAAACACTCCATACATGAGTCATTTAGCACATCTGAAGTTTTTATATGGCGCATTACCTATGTAGGAATATAATCCCAACCTTGTATTGTCCACATCTCAGTTTTGATACATGATCCCATCTTTTTTCAAATTATATATGTCCTAGTAGATGTTTTTCATAACACTGAATAACACTTTTCATAACACTTTGCAAACATCAATAATGGTTTATACAGACTATTTACATTTGCTCTTTGGTTACCTCAAATTTTTATTCTTTTTGTATAATGACCCTCTCTAGTTTGTAGTCCTTTAGTGTTCCTGGGATAGTACTGATTATTTAATAATGGCTTGAAGCAGATTACAACTTTGAATCTATTAAGCAATAGACCAATTTTTAGCACATGTTCCATATATTGAACCTGGCATCATGGATAAAAAGGCCTATTTTTAAAAGAAACATATTAAAAATAAATATAAATTATTTTTAAAGGGCAACTGGAGAATAATTAATAAAGGATTCTCTAATAGGTGATATCTGAGCTGAATTTACAAGAAATTAGGACCATAAAAATAGATTAATTTCCTAAATGTGATCCAGCTAACTCCTTTTGAATCCCCAATCATTGTCCATCTGTAATAAATATCCAGGATACAAATATTAAATAATAGATCAACAAGTATTTAATGCCTTTATGCTTCTTTTTTTAAAATTCAGTTTCAGAGGGGCAGTTTTCTAAGCATCTCGTTTTTACTAATGGGACTTTGTAGTGTTCCATTAGTTGCTAAAATTAACAGTCATGTTGTCTATAAAAAGAAGAGCAGTGAAATATTTCATCATTCTTAAAACTATATGACATTTGAATTTAATGCACATTCAATTAGAAAATTATTCCTTTTTACATCTATTATTGAACCTTATGTGGCAGCAAAAAGAGCATTAATTGAGATTAGGAAAACTGGGTTTAAATTCATATTTGATATTTATTATCTAAGTGACATTGGGAAGCCATTTAACTTCCCTGATTTTAGTTTCCTCATCTATAAATAAGGAGGTTGGGCTATATATCTTTTAATGTCCATTCCTACTTTTTATTTTAACATTTCTGAGAAGGGATTTTTAATGCTGGTTACTCACTCAAGGTCTTCTCTCTTATCCTTCAACTTTGTTAGGAAATAAATAGTAAGATCTTAGATTATCAGCACTTTAAATTAACAGTTGTAAAATTATGAAGGTATAATCTGATATAGAAAATCATCTGTGAAAAATTTTTCATCATATTTTCATCATAAATATTCCTTATGGATGGTATATAAACTAACATGAAGATCTAGTTTAAAAAAGAGATATTATATAGAAATAAAGTTTCTGAGTATTTAAAAAACCTTTAGTCTGTATCATTTCTTGACTCTAAGGTTTATTTTATTTTATTTTTTTAAACATGTGCAATTCTTTTAAACATATTTCCACATTAATCATGCTGCACAAGAAAATTCAGATCAAAAAGAGAAAAAAATGAGAAAGAAAGAAAGAAGCAAGCAAACAACAAAAACAATAACAAAAGGTGAAAATAGTATGCTGTGATCCATACTCCGTCCCCATAGTCCTCTTTCTGGATGCAGATTTCTCTCTCAGTCACAAGTCTATTAGAATTGGCCTAAATCAACTCATTGTTTAAAAGAGCCAAATACATCACAGTTGATCATCATATAATCTTGTTGCTGTAGGCAATATTCTTTTGGTTCTACTTACTTCACTTAGCATTAGTTCATGTACTTCTCTGCAGGCCTTTCTGAAATCATCCTGCTGATCATTTCTTATAGAATATAATATTCCATTACATTCATATACCATAACTTATTGATTCCCCAACTGATGGGCATCTACTCAGTTTCCAATCCTTGCTACTGTAAAAAGGGTTGATACAAACATTTTTTGCACATGAGGATCCTTTTCCCTTTTTTATGATTTCTTTGGGATACAGACCCAGTAGTGATACAACTTTCTCAAAGGACATGCACAATTTGATAACTCTATGGGCATAGTTCCAAACTGTTCTCTAGAATGGTTGAATCAGTTCACCACTCCACTAGCAATGTATTAGTGCCCCAGTTTTCCCAGATTCCCTTCCTTATTTATTATTTTCTTTTCCTGTTATCTTAGCCAATCTGAGAAATCTGAAGAGGTAACTCAGAGATGTCTTAATTTGCATTTCTCTAATTAATAGTGATTTAGATCATTTTTTCATATATTAGAAATAGTTTTAATTTCTTCATCTGAAAATTGTCTGTTTATATCCTTTGATCATTTAACAATTGGAGAGTGGTTTGTATTCTTATAAATTTAAGTCAATTATCTATATATTTTAAAAATGAGTCCTTTATCAGAAACCTTGAATATAAAAATTTCTCCCCAGTTTTCTGCTTCCCCTCTAATCTTGGCTACATTGGTTTTATTTGTAAAAAATTGTTTTAATTTAATACAATGAAAATGATTTATTCTTTGACATAAATTCCTTCCTTCGCCACAGATCTGAAAGGTAGACTTATACCTTTTCTTTTTTCCTAATTTGCTTTATAGTATCCCCTTTTGTCTAAATCATGAACCCATTTCGATCATACCTTGGTATAAGGTATTAGATGTTTGGTCAATGCCTGGTTTCTGGCATATTATTTTCCAATTTTCCCAGCAATATTTTTTCAAACAGTAAGTACTTATCCCATAAGCTCGAGTCTTTGGGTTTATCAAACACTAGATTACTATAGTCACTGAGTATTGTGTCTTGTCAATTTAATTTATTCCACTGATCCACTACTATTTTTCTTAGCCAGTATGAAATCGTTTTGATGACTGCTGCTTTATAATATAGTTTTAGGTCTGATACAACTAGGCTAACTTTGTTTGCATTTTTTTTTCATTAATTCTCTTGAAATTCTCGACCTTCTGTTCTTCTAGATAAATTTTGCTATTGTTTTTCCTAGGTCTATAAAGTAATTTCTTGGCAGTTTGGTTGGTATGGCACTGAAAAATTAGATTAATTTAGGTAGAATTGTCATTTCTTTTTAAGAATTTTTAAGATAGATATTAAGATATGTTGGAACTCAAAGTAGAATAATAAAAAGTAAATCAGTAGTATCCACTATCACCTACTTTTTCACAGATTTTCATATATATATATATGTACATGTATATACATATATATATATGCACTCTTGAGTAAATAAAGAAATAATTGAGTAAATCCAAATCCAAGGGACTATTTTAGAAATAGGAGAGAAAAAATTACTGCTCTTTAGGATCAGAGATTTTGAACTGAAAGGGATAGTAACCATCTGGTCCAATCACCTCATTTAACTGAAACTAAGAGAGATTATTTGACATGATCAAGATCTGAGAGAGACTATGCAGAAAAGTCAAGTTTTAAACCCTAGTTCTCTGATGAAAAATCCAGTATAGTTGATTTTTAAAATGGGGGAGTTATCACAAAGACAAGAGATGTTGATGATGAGATGAATTCTTTGTCTTTCCTTCACCAATGGCATTCTTTTGTATCAGACATGCCCTTTTTAATTTCTGCTGTCTCTCTCTATAATACTCAAATTACACATGGCCCATAAATGCCTGAGAAGAAATTGTAATCCAAGTGCTCTGACATTTATTTCCATTTTTTTTCTTTTTACCCCAGTATATTGACTAAATATACAAATGTTTTCTGACCCAGTTTTAAACTAGGGTTATTTTACACATGAAACAAAAGTGATATAAGCCCTGTATTCTTATTTACTACATTATAAAACAGAAGTAGAAAATCATGATGAAATCTAAAATAATATTTCTGATAAACCTCAGGAGAAAAATTATAATCATTCTTAGAGAGAGTGGCTACATTATAGATTGAGATATTAAACATAGAAGAGAAAAAATGTTGAGGAGGCAGAAAAAACAAATAAAAAACATCTGTTCTTCATTGCAAACCGAACTGGAATCCTTGTTATAATCCAAAAAGCATTGATTATGCCCCCTAAAATTTATTTCGAATTCAGGAAATTTTTTAATTCCACAATTTTTTTTTAGTATTTGCCAAGGGTTAGGCTAGATAAAAATAAAAGTTTTTGCCCTCAAGGAATTTAAATTCTATTGGGGAAACAGATTGTGCAATATAAGCACATACAAAATGCATATAAATTAAAGGAAGAGTAATTTTAATGATCAAGACAAGAAAGAACACTAACAATTGGGCTGATCAGGAAGAGCCTGCTATATGTTATTTGCTTTGAAGGAAATCAGCAGAGGTGAAGAAATAAATGACTGCATGGATGGAGAACAGAAAGGCAAAAAATATGGATGTGGAAGATGGAATTTGTTTGTTTGGGATGTGGTATAGAAGAAGTACATTAGTTCTATGTTCAGAGGACCTAGATTCCTCAATCCCACCTCTCATAATTCCTACCTATATGATCTTGAACCACTCATTTCTCATCTATAAAATGAAAGGATCTGATTAGACTGCCAATGAAGTTCTCTTCTACATCTGTGATCCTGTGAATGATTTTTAGGGGTAACAACATGAAAGTCAGTTTGGGTGGAATGTGAAGAATAATGTGGTATATGAGTAAAAGAAAAAAATTACAGTCTTATTGTGAAGGATTTTAAATGTCAGACTTAAAGTTTGTATTTTAGTCTAAAAGCACTAGAGAGTCATTGACATCCCTGACCAGGAAACAAAGTCATAACAACTCTTTGGGAAAATAAATTTAATGAAGAATGGTTGACTGTATGAATAATTTATAAATTATTGTATTGTGAATTTTATTTTAGGCCATTAATTGTTCTTTACCATTCTTAGAAAACAATGTTAACCTCTTTAAAGGAGCTACTTATTAGTTCATTATATTTACTTTTTTTTTCCTCCCCTCTTCAACAGACTTATATTGGGAACATACTTCTGCTTGTTAATCCATTCAAAGAACTTCCAATTTATTCCAGTATGGTGAGTATTTACTTTATACTCTGGAAGTTTAATCTTGATTCACTCCTATTAAACATTTTTATTGTTATTATATGGATTGTTGTTGTTGTTTGTCTTTCATTCTCAAAAGAGGGATATGTTATCAGGGAGGTGATGCCATGACATGCAAGTGAGTTGGATTTGAGTGAGGGAGGGCTGTGCAATGTCACCTGCCTCACTTTCCCCTCCAGAGCCATCTGGGTCCAGTAATAAGATATCGATCAAGATGACTAGAGATGTCCCCAGATGAAATTGGCCTTTTTAAGCTAAGGTCTTCAACAGATCTCATTTTGACTGAAAACCTATCCATTCAATGATGAAAGCTAGGTATCAATTGAAGCAAAGAATCTTCTCTTTCACCTAGTCCAAAAACAATCTGAATGAATGAATGAATGAATCTAGGAGGGAAAGATCCTCAAAGTTTCTTGCCAAAGCAGCAATGATTACTATTTACATTTAATCTAAGTCAACTAGATAAGAACAAATAGTAACTAGCCATATTTATCAGAAATATCCATTATCCGTTAGGGAGTCTTCATTCATGAATAAATGAAAAAAAAACTATTTTTTACACCGAAGAAGTATTCTAAATATTATAACTACAAGTACAACAATGCAGAGGCAGCGCTTGTAATTAAGGAGTTTAAATTCTTAATTAAATTTTCTTCTTCTTGAAATATTTGGCTTCTGCTCTTTCCCCCTTGTGTTACCCTGTGGTTCCCTATCTGACTCTTCCCTTTTTATGGTGGATTACCTTGGGGGTTTAACCACAAGAAAATTTCAACCTGCCTCTGTCACGGAAAATTCATATTTGACCAGTCTGGCCTGACCAAAGTAGCTTCTGAAAATATATGAATAGTCCTTGCTGGATTTCAGGATCTTTTCTTTCGATCATATCCCCTGACTCTCTGCCCTAGGTTTGTCAGTAATTTAATTGAGAAGGTTGTGTTTTTCCCCTTTTTCTTTGTATTCATGGAACTTAGCACAGTGTCTGACAAACTCTCAATAAATGCTCATTCAATGATTGTTGATGAATTGATTTTTAAAACTCAAAACAAATGAAAAAATATTTTTCTTCTGCTTTCATACTCTAATAGACAGTGAAATGACTTCTTTTAACTTTTAATGTTAAAAAAAACCTCTTTTAATGTTGTTGCTCTATGATAGTTGAGTCTATTTTCTATTATTTCCTCTTTTCTCTTTGCTTAGAATATGTTATAGCATACCAATGTAGTAATATAAGTTTTAGGAGTCCAAGGAAGCATAATTTTAAAAAAGTAAACTAATATTCTTTCTAAAATAAATTCTTCCACTGTAGAATCTCTTTCGATCTTTTTACTCACAGACCATCAAAAAAAAAAAAAAAAGTAAGAATACCTACCCCAATACAAGATGAAGACTTCTGTGATTTTTGCAAAAAATCTGCCATTAAGTGCATACTTTAAAAGAAAACAATCTTAGGTCAGGTTTTAAAAATAATAAAATTAATTTTACCAAATAGAATTTTGAAAGTTAATAAAATAAGTAATCTTTAACTTTTAAAAGTTTTTTATTTTCTTTATGGAGAAATTCACTTTTGATTCAGTACATGTATTTTTAATTAATCTCAATATTTTATAATCTCCTCTTAAGAATTTTGCTGAACTGAGACAATTTGCATATGACAAATTTCAAAAGATTTCTCCACATTTAATATTGAGTAGATTATCTACTTTAACACAATATGAGTTCATTGTGGCATACCACAAACAGACGGTATCGGTTTGATTGCATTATAATTATACCTAGCACAAACTCCTAAAACTCTATTGAATTCATGTGGGCATGATTATGAAGAGATTTATGAAAAAATTATGAACACATTTGGTGCTCAACTTGTTATAATAAAAAGATTTGATTTATGATTGTGCCAAGTTATGCATTCTTAAAAAAAGAAAAAAAGTCTTTGTAAGGGATATATTCCCAAGCATGAAACGATTAGAAAATTAAAGCAATTATATTGCTTTGTAGGCTAATACATACTGATGGGGCCCCCTTGTGTTTAGATTTATATTTCACATTAAATGAAGTCCACTGCATTTTATGAAAGTTCAGGAGCTTAAACTTTTAAAAAATAGTATTAAGTTATTTAAAAACAATGAGAAGAAAATAAAGTAGGCTTCATTATTATATTGAAATTGGTATAATAAAATTCTGACATATCTACCATATTTGCTTGAGTAATGAATAAACTCTTTATAATTGAATCTGTGTCTCACATACCATACCAATAATTCCATGCTAAATGCTATTACAGAAATTGAATATTGCTGAGTAAGGTGATTTTAAATGATTAACCAATCTATAGTCTATTTAATAGATTTGTAATTTTTAGTTTCACGAATGGAGTTTACATTATTACATTTTAAAAGGGCAGAGAAAGATAACTAAAGTGAATCAACTAAGAAGAGTCAGACATAATCCTATAGTTCTTCCATTATGTATATCTAATGCATGCCCCCTAGTAAGAATACATTTTTAACTTTTTTGGCTACAAAAATATAGTTATAGAATTATTCATATTTTGTAAATATAATGCATTTATTACCTAGTTATATATATGTATATATATATATATATAGTTGTTTAATATATTTCAAAAGTAAGGATACAATTGCAAATGTTATAGTTAATAAAATTGCTAGTAGAATTACTCACTATGTAAGAAGTATTAGTAGTTTAAATAATAGAAGATCATTTAAGCAGTTAGGAAGAAATAGATCTAAGTACTGCCTCTTAACATATGCTGACTGTGTGACCCAAAACCTGTAACATATAGTAAAGGTTTTATAAATAAATTTAAGATGGAAATACTATCTCTCCTTTGGTAGATTCAAAATTAGGATGATGTTTCTTTTTTTCAGCCCACATTGACCTTTAAAAGAGGCAGAGTAGAATCAATATAAAAGTAGCTTCAGAGTTAGGAAGATTTGACTTATAGGTGCCATATAATTCTGGGCAAGTCACTTAAGACCATAAAGAAAGAGGTATTAATCTGATAGATGGAGTTTTCTTATTCAGGGATTTACTGTATTAATGAAATTTCAGGTCCAATCCTCATCTATTCTACGTTCATTATAAGTAAAGAGTTCTGTCTCAATGCCAAATATTTTTTTTTTCAGGTCATGCAGCTTTACCTGAGCAATACTGGAAGACTGTGTTCCTCTTTGCCCCCACATATTTTTTCATGTGCTGAGAGAGCTTATCACATGCTTTTCCAGGAGCAGAGGCCTCAATGCTTCATCCTCAGGTATAGTTCCTTTTATTATTGAGTAATATAGCTGACACTTACTTTTTACTACAAAGAATTTGGCATCTTCATTTTATGCTTTTGATTTCATTTGCCTCATCAACAACTGAAGTTGGAATAGAACTATTTAAAAAATTGATTATATTTCAATCAACTAATTTGTGTTAGTTGAATGAAATACCCTGAAGAGCAAAACTGTATTAACATTTTCAAAATTTCTTTGAAACTTATTTCAATGTACAGTTTTCAAGCAAAATCTCACAATTATTTTGCTTTAAGTCCCAAGAAACTATAGTCAATTAATCAATCAATAAAAGAATGAAAGAATGAATCTAAATTGCATTAATGTTAGGAGTTAAAAAAATAACAGACAGTTTGGGTTTTTCAAATATGATTTAATTAAATTAATATTTTATATATCTTGGGCCAATTATTTAGTCAAAAAGTGAAATGTATCTTTTTGGAAATTCATCAGTTTTGGTATTCTGAGGATCTGTACTGTCTTGAATAGTACTGATTGATTTGAATAAAATAATTTAATTTAAATACATTTCTCTTTATGCCCTAAAAAAATTCACTTTATTTTTTTCAATTACATGTAAAGGTAGTCTTCAACATTCATCTTTGTAAAATTTTGAGCTCCAGATTTTTTTTTCTCTCCAAGACAGCAAGCAATCTGATATGTACAGTCATGTTAATCACATTTTCACATTTGCCAAAAACATTTCATTTTAAGCCACAAATTATTGTAATTTTTGTATGCTTTTCAATCATAGAATTTATATCTGGAAGAGATTTTTAAGAATAATTGGTCTAAGTTCCTTGTTTTACATAAGAGGGACCTGAGGCTCAATGACATGACTTGTCCAAAGTTATATAAAAATTAAGCAGCAAAACCAGAGGTGAAAATCAAATATTTTAATCAAAATCTAATGTTCTTGCCACACAAAGTGCTTACAAGCTCATTTAATCACATTACATTAACTTCTTATGATATTTGGCAAAAAAAAATATTGTATCTCATTTCTACATTTCAAAATTTTGGGATTAAGACCTACATATGGGATATTAAGAATCTATAATGTTTTAACAGTAAAATGGGCTCTGACATATATCTAGTGGCATACAGTATTGAAAAGATATTATTACTGGGCCAGAACACCTGGATAGATACTTTACTCTGCCAATGACTATCTCTTTGACCTTAAAGAAAACACTTGGCTTCTCTATAGTGTTTCTGTGAAATGGAGACAATATTTGTTCAACTTTCTTCCTAAGTAGGGTGTAATAATCAAATGAGATAGTTTGTAAAATATTATCTAAATGCAAGTATTATAATTATTTTAAATGTTAAATATTTCATTGTTATTATTATTATAGCTAATAATTTAGCATTTACAAAGTTTTTGAATTATCTCAGTTTATTCTCATAATAACCCTGGGTTCTCAGTGCTAATGTTAACCTCATTTTCATGAGGAAAATAGAGGTAAAGTTACTTGCTCAGGATCTAATAGCTAGGAAGTGTCGAAAGCCAGATTTTAACTAAAGTGTCTTGACTCTAGGCCTGACACTGTATCACTGCCTCAGGACTTATGCATGTTATTCTTTCTACCCATTATTAATATTTGTGGCCTTCAATTACTCATGACTTTTTAAATTCTAGTTAAAAAACAGGAAGGTAACATGAGTAGAATGCTATATTTGAAGTCAAGAATACCAATGTTCAAATATTTTCTCTAAGATTTATTAGTTTTGCCAAGAAGTATCAAGATGACTCTTGGTAATTAATAAAACCTCTTAGTGTTTTAGGTGATCTGTATTGGTGAAAAAAGTTGTAGTACCAGGAGCTCTCCATACTTACAAAAGCATTGATCCTTTGAATGCAAGTTAAAATATGATGTAATCTTCAAAGCACACTATACTATACAGAAAGTTAATTGGGTGAATTTGGAATCATTTTCATAATACTTTTATCTTTATCCACATTAATCATATTACCAAGATAGTTGAACAAATTAAAATTAAATCAACAAGCATTTTTTAGTTGACTACTATGTGCCAGACATTGATCTAAATCCTTTACAAATATAGTCATCTTTGACATTCACAACAACCCTGGGATGTAGATGTTATTATTATCTCCACTTAATAAATGAAAAAGAGAAAAACTGAGGCAGATAGAGATTAAGTGACTTGCCCAGGATCACACAACTAGTTTATGTCTGAGACCAGATTTTATTTATTCTTTAATAAAATATTTTTATTTTCAAAATATATGCAAACATTCACTCTTGCAAAATCTTGTGTTCCATATTATTCTCGCTTCTTCTCCACTTCCCCCCTCCCCTAGACAGCAAGTAATCCAATATAAGTTAAACATGTGCAGTTCTTCTAAAAATATTTCCACATGTATCATGCTGCACAAAAAAAAATATCGTATCAAAAAGGAAAAAAACAAACAAGCAAGCAAATAGCAACAAAAGTGAAAATACTATATTGTGATCCATATTCAATCCCCATAGTTGAGGCCAGATTTTAACTCAAGTCTTCCAGACTTCAAATCCAAACTTTAAACCTCAGTTTTTTTGCTTTTGTTTTTGTTTTTAACTGATGCAGTATTTCATAACTGAAATATAAAGTGATAACTTTTCACCTTATCCCAATCTTTAATTTGATTTTTTTCTGGCCAATTTATTGGACGCAAAAAAAGGCCTAGTAACAGGAATGATTTACCAAAGTTACAAGCCAAAGGAGGATCTTTTTTAAGATTTCCAAGTCTAATTTCAATGTACTTACCATTTTATTATGCCACTTTCAAAATAACATAAGAGATTCCAAAGCAGGTCCAGACATATTCAAAGTCTGGACAACTAACAGAACAACTTATGTTGAGCTTATTTATTCAGGAACATTAGCAATGAGGTATAGGGAAAGCAGAGCTAAAATGACAGGAGAACAGCAAAAAAAAATATAACAAATTTTCTCTCTCAAATGCCTCCAAATAGATCTGTAAAAAGCAGTGAACAAATCCTGCTCAGGAAGTACAGGAAGAAAAAAAATCAGGTTTTTTGTTTGTTTTTAGCCTATATTGGCAAAGGAGACAGTGAAAGAGATAGGTAGATACTGGGGATATGGTATGGCCAGGAACCCAAAATGTCAGCTCTCAAAGACTGTACCTAAGATCAATAAAGATCTGATATTTGTATGGAACACTGCTTCGTATGTACCCTTGTATAGGTATAGAAACCTTGTATACCTATAGGAACAAATTCCAAAGAGTAGTTCTGTCATTCATTCAGTTCTGGGTTACATATTCAGTGTAGACTAAGGAATGAGAATATATCCATTTTTGGACTTTGGGAGTGGGTAAATGATTCCTAGCTATAGCCCATGTTGCTCAACCCCAGGAGTAAAAAAGGGTTGTCAGTCTAGCTTCTAAACAAATTTGAAGTCAATCGAGGAATAATTAGGACCCAAGTCTCAGACCAAAGGTAAACCTGTAATTTGGTTTGTTTGAAACTTCAGATATTTCCAAGTGGTTAATTGGAGCTAATTCCTGTTATAGGACCCCTACCCAGGTCAAGAACTTATATACTTTAAACAAGAGGGGCTGTAGTCAGGTTTTTCCTTCATCAAATCATTTTAAGAGCAAATGAAGACTTAACACATGCACAGAATGATTTGTTTCTGACTCTAATATTAAGTCAAAAGTCATTAAATGGTCTAGAAGTAATATAGAACAGGAACTTTAATATATACTATTGGAGCTCGAATGACCACAGCTGCTGGCCCCATACTTGCTCTCCAATGGATCCTTATTAAGGGATTTAAAGTGAATTAATTCCAATTACAAGACCTTGAAAAAATTCTATATTGTTTTTTTTTCATCACTACCTTCCCGGGTAGTGATAATTTGTGTGCCTGCTGCTTTCCATGGATGTGGTAGCTGTTTCCCAGGCTCCCTCTCCAAAATCAAACCATGATTCCCCACCATCCTGATCCCAATGTCACCATGGTAAATATGACAAATATTCAAATGGTTCACCATCACCATGGAGAGCATCCAATCAGCCCAAAATTATCTAGAGTCATTATTGAGAGTATCACAGACCAGTTATTGCTCAAACTTGGGTAACTGAATGCCACTTGTTGCTCTAAGAAGTTGGGATGCCAATGACTCAGGGGTTATATAACTTAACATGTCGGGGTCTTGTTCATTATTAGAATTAATCAGACAAATCATTCTTCCACATAAGAATGGCCATGCACTGTTCATACCCTTTGATCCAGCAGTGTTTCTATTGGGCTTATATCCCAAAGAGATATTAAAGGAAGGAAAGGGATCCACATGTGCCAGAATGTTTGTGGCAGCCCTTTTTGTAGTGGCAAGAAACTGGAAACTGAATGGATGTCCATCAATTGGAGAGTGGCTAAATAAATTATGGTATATGAATGTTATGGAATATTATTGTTCTGTAAGAAACGACCAGCAGGATGATTTCAGAGAGGCCTGGAGAGACTTGCATGAACTGATGCTAAATGAAATAAGCAAAACCAGGAGATCATTATACACGGCAACAGCAAGACTATATGATGATCAATTTTGAAGGATGTGGCTCTCTTCAACAATGAAATATTTCAAACCAGTTCCAGTTGTTCAGTGAAGAAAGCCATATACCCCCAGAGAAAGGGATATGAATGTGGACCATAACATAACATTTTCATGCTCTCTATTGATGTTTGCTTGCATTATGTTTCCCTTCTCAGATTTTTTTTCTTGTAGATCCAATTTTTCAGATAACTGTAAAAACATTTATACATATATTCAATTTGTCAAGTATTTTAACATAATTAACATGTGAGGGGCAGAGCCAAGATGGCAAACTGCAGACAGCTTTCTCTGTGAACTCCTGGGTCCTTCCCTCAGACCCAGACAAAGTGAGCCTTCGAACTGGTTTTGGAGTGAGGGCTCCCCCAAACATTTGGACTACAACGCACTTCTATCAAAAATCTACCTTGAAAGAACTCCAGAGAAGGTTAGCCTCAAGGGAAATCGGCTGCTGGTCGCGATCAGAGTCCAGCCGGGGCAGAAGTCAGGGCTGCAATAGAGGGGCGGATTTGGGGCACCCAGGAAGCCCCTGGGAGACGCCTGGGCCACTTTGCTCTGCTTGCGGGCAGGTGCTTTGGCAGATCTGCCTTTGGTAAAGGGTGGATCAAGAGCAGCTGAAAACGTGGTCCTAGTGCGAACCTAGCCCGACCAGCCTCAGACCGGAAGTCAACTCGGCAAACTGCCCCAGGGCAAATACAAATTGTTGCAGTTTTCTCTGCTTTTGACCAATATCCCAACTTTAAATCATGAGCAAGAAGCAGAAGAGAGCTCTCACCATAGAAAGCTTTTATGGAGAAAAAATAAAACAGTCCCCAGATCCTGACATTATGAAAACAATCTCAGATGAAGCCACAAAAGCAAACTTAAGTTGGTCTCCCTTTCAGAAGGCTTACCTGGAAGATTGCATTAAGAATCTCAAAAGAGAGCTAGATGAAGAATGGGGAAATAAATTGAGATCAGGGCAACAGAAATTCAATTTCAAAACTGGAAAATAGGACTGGTGAATTGGAAAAAGAAAACAGTTCACTGAAAAACAAAATTGGTGAACTGGAAAAAATCACCAATTCACTGAAAAATAAAAATGGTGAACTGAAAAACAAAAAATTGGTGAATTGGAAAAAGACAACAATTCACTGAAAAACAAAATTGGTGAATTGGAAAAAGACAACAATTCACTGAAAAATAAAACTGGCAAAATGGAAAAAGAATGCATTGAATCAAGAAATTCAATTGGCCAGCTACAAAAGGAGCAAAAAAGATAACTGAAGGGAATAATACTTTAAAAATTAAAATTGAAC
>JAJPUD010001421.1:247771-373560 GCA_023553655.1 Myrmecobius fasciatus | reverse complement strand
AGGGTTATTGTTGAAGAATTACCCACACATATGTTATGCAAATAAAAAAATAAAAAATAAAATAAAAAATATATTAAAAAAAACCATAATTAACATGTAGTAGACTCCCTGCCATCTAGGGGAGTGGTGGGGGCTAGAAGGGAAAAATTTGTAACAGAGGGCTTTGCAAGAGTCAATGTTGAAAAATTACCCATACATATATTTTGCAAATAAAAAGCTTTAATAAAATGGAAAAAAATAAATATATGTGTATGTAAAAAATAAATAAATAAATAAATAAAATAGAAAAAGTTTTAAAAAAAATGGCCATGCACTAACATCCTCAGACTTGAGAAATAGTTATCAATTTGTCAATCCTTTCCATGTCCAGGCTAGGTAAGGTTCCCAGCAGGAAGTAGCTGTAGAACATGAAATCATTGCCCTATACCTGAAATGATTTTGGACCCCATTTGTTTGAGGGGAGAACTGGATGATGGGGTGAATGGATCCCAGCAAAATGCTACTCAGTGTCTGAGTGGGTCCCAGTGAGGGGCAATCTGACTTTGTAGAATTATATTTTACAAACATTGTCACGTACAGATAGAGCTAACCTGTATTGATGCCCTTGTTGTGCCCTGGTAATCAATACCACCATGTATCTTTACAGTTTCACCAAACATTAGCCTGAATTAAAATCTGATTTCTGTAATCCTTCCTAAAGACCACTGTATTCCACTTCTAGTTTCTGGACACTTATTTGTTATCTGTGGATTTAGCCTCTATAGAATTTCAGGTAGGTCTCCAAGATTCCTTCCTGTTTAAGGAAGATCCCCACCCACTTTTTTGAAAGACTTTTTAATAATTGAAAGATGACAGAGTAATGTGGAGCAGTAATCTATCTATCCTGTTTCCATTGTCACACAGAATTAAGTCAACTCCTGAGGCCCAATTAGCATATCTAAGATTCAGGTCTGCACCTTATTGCATAGATGTAGATGTGCATATAGTTTGTTTTCTACTAGGCCCCCTAATGATTTTATATATGAAATAAAAATGCCAGTAGAAAAAAGAAAAAAAATATGAGAGCAACAGAAGAGAAATATCAAAAGCAAATTAAGACCTCAGACAATATTTTACCCAATCAGCAAACTCCCTAAAAATTAGAGTTTATAAAATAAAAGCTAATTATTACATGAGACAAGAAATATGTGCTGTTGTTCTGTCATGTTTTACTCTCATGACACAATGGACCAAACTGTCCATCGGGTTTTTTGGTCAAAGATACTAGAGGGGTTTCTATTTTCTTATCCAGTGGTTTAAGACAGAGATTAATTGACTTCCCCAGGATCACATGGCTAATAACTATATAAGGCCAGATTTGAATTCTTGACTCCAAACCTAGCCCTCCATCCACTTAACCATCTAGCTGCCACAAGAATATTTAAACAATATTTAAAACCAGAATTAGAAAAAAATTGTATTTCAAAGCAAAAATAAACTGACATGAAAATTGGATTCATCCAGGAGAAAAAAAAATCCTTAGACTATGGGACTCTGTGTGTGTGTGTGTATGTGTGTGTGTGTGTGTGTGTGTGTGAGAGAGAGAGAGAGAGAAAGAGAGAGAGAGAGAGAGAGGAAAAGAGAGAAAGAGAGACCTTAGACATCATATTTCAATAAACCTTAAAAAAAACTCTTTAAAACAAGACAAAGTAGAAATTGGATACATCATTCATCTCTTGAAATAAACCACAAAATGGGAAATTGGGGGGGCAGCCAAACTGGTACATAATCCTACACACAACTTTAAAATAATACCTCAAATTGAATTCTGAAGTTAGCAAAGCCAATAAAAGATAGGATGAGATATTCTAGCTTAGGACATCTTAGGAGATAAGAAGGTCTGCGACACTGAGGTGGGAGCTGACCCAGAGAGCATGTAAGCAGCCACACCACCTGAAGACCTTGAAAGCAGCTACAAAAATATGAGTAACAGTTTTATGAGCTCTTTGCTCAGAGATTGGGCAATGTCTGAGAAAGAGATAACAGGGAGGCCCTGGGGTGGGCACTTTTTGGCAACTCTATTGCCCATACACAGTTTTGGGTCACAGTTTCAGGGTGAAGAGGAACACTTGCAGTTGCAATGAAACAGGGATCTTTGTCATAAATCCAGAGCAAAGAGGAGTATTTGTAGCTGTCTACAAGCAAAAGTGTTTCCTGGGTAAAGACCAGAACACAGACCAAGAGAGAGAGAGTCACTACTCTCCTTGTCTCTCTCCTTATATCAGACCACATCTCTCCTTATATCAGACCACCTTGGAAGTATTGAGAATTTACAGATACCCTAAACTACTTGTAAAAATAGCAGCCCCCCCAAAATCAAAGTAAAGCAAAACAAAACAAAAATCCTGAAGCTTGGGCCTGTGGCCCCCTCCTTCAAAATGAGCAGAATCCAACTTTAACATAAAGTTTAAAGTCAAGAAATAGACTCAAAAACAAGCATACAACAAAAAAAAAAAGAACATGATTATCAAAAACTACAATAGTGACAAGAAAGATCAAGATGTGAACTCAGAAGAATAATATAAAAACAACTGCAAGAAAAGACCTTGAAATGTGACATTAAGGAAAGCAAAGGACCTAGGATTACAACCAGAAATAACCTACCCAGAAAAATGGAATATAATCCTTTCAAAGAAGAAAAAATGGACATGCAATGAAATAAAACCTTCATGAATTCTTGGTGAAAAGACCAGAGATAATTTTTTTAAAGACATTCAAACTCCCAACTCAAGAGAAGCATAAAAAGTCTCTGTTTGATAATAAGAAAAACAGTGGGTCTTATTTTACAAGTCAGTATCTCATTGAGTCTTTTTAAAATTCTTCCTTCAGCCTATAAATGATATTGTCTTTAAATACACTGTTTAGGTAAAGATAGAAAAAGTATAGAGCACCATCTCTTAAGTCAGGGGGACCTGAGTTCAAATCTGGTCTCAGACACTTAACACGTCCTAGTTTGGTTTTTTTTTTGGTTTTTGTTTTTGTTTGTTTTTGTTTTTGTTGTTTGTTGTTTTTTTTATTAAAGTTTTTTGTTTGCAAAACATATGCCTGGGTAATTTTTCATTATTGACCCTTGCAAAGCTTTCTATTACAAATTTTTCCCTCTTTCCCCCACCCCCTCCCCGATGGCAGGAAGTTTAATACACGTTAATAATGTTGAAATACTTGACAAATCGAATATGTGTTATACATATTTATACAGTTAGCTTGCTGTAAAAGAAAAATTGGATCTATAAGAAAAAAAAATCTGAGAAGGAAAACATAATTCAAGCAAACATCAATAGAGAGCATGAAAATGCTATGTTATGGTCCACCCTCAGATCCTATAGTCCTCTTCCTGGGTGTAAATGGCTTTCTTCATCACTGAACAATTGGAACTGGTTTGAGACAATTCTTTGTTGCAGAGAGCCATGTCCATCAGAATTGATCATCATGTAGTATTGTTGTTGCTGTGTATAATGATCTCCTGGTTCTGTTTGTTTCATTTAGCATCAGTTCATGCAAGTCCCTCCAGGCCTCTCTGAAATCCTCCTGCTGGTCGTTTCTTACCGAACAATAATATTCCATAAAATTCATATACCATAATTTATTCAGCCACTCTCCAATTGATGGGCATCCCTTCAGTTTCCAGTTTCTAGCCACTACAAAAAGGGCTGCCACATTCTTGCACATGTGGGTCTCTTTCCCTCCTCTAAGATCTCTTTGGGATATAAGCCCAGTAGAAACACTGCTGGGTCAAAGGGTATGCACAGTTTGATAACTTTTTGGGCATAGTTCCAAGTTGCTCTCCAGAATGGCTGGATCCGTTCACAGTTCCACCAACAATGTATCAGTGTCCCAGTTTTCCCACATCCCCTCCAACATTCATCGTTATCTTTTCCTGTCATTTTAGCCAATCTGACAGGTGTGTAGTGGTACCTCAGAGTTGTCTTAATTTGCATTTCTCTGATCAATAGTGATTTGGAGCAACTTTTCATATGACTAGAGATGGTTTTAATTTCATCATCTGAAAATTGTCTGTTCATATCCTTTGATCATTTATCAATTGGAGAGTGGCTTGAATTCTTATAAATATGAGTCAGTTCTCTATATATTTTAGAAATGAGGCCTTTATCAGAACCCTTAAATGTAAAGATGATTTCCCAATTTATTGCTTCCCTCCTAATCTTGTCTGCATAAGTTTTTAACTTAATATAATCAAAATGATCTATCTGGTCCTCAATTAAGTTCTTCTTTGGAGATAAATTTATTCCATCTCCACGGATCTGAGAGGTAAACTATACTATGTTCCTCTAATTTGCTTACAGTATCACTCTTTATATCCAAATCATGAACCCATTTAGATCTTATCTTGGTATGTGGTGTTAGGTGTGGGTCAAGCCCTAATTTCTTCCACACTAGTTTCCAATTTTCCCAGCAGTTTTTGTTGAATGGTGAGTACTTATCCCAAAATCTGGGGTCTCTGGGTTTATCAAACACTAAATTGCTATAGTTATTCCCTAGTTTGTCCTGTGATCCTATCCTATGCCACTGATCGACTACTCTATTTCTTAGCCAGTACCAAATGGTTTTGATGACCGCTGCTTTATAATATAGTTTTAAATCTGGTACAGCAAGGCCACCTTCATCAGCATTTTTTTTCATTAATTCCTTTGAAATTCTTATTTTTTTTTAACATGTCCTAGCTGTGTGACCCTGGGCAAGTCACTTGACCCTAATTGCCTCAGCAAAAAAAAAAAAAAAAGATAGAAAAAATGGTAAAGACTGAAATTCTCTAAATTTTCTGGTGAATCATAGGTTCCTAATTTGATGTTCTTATACCTCTGCTGTCAATAAAGTTAGCTCCATAAGCTTTGAACTGCTTTTTACCTCATAAACTAGTTATTAGTAAACCAAATTTGGAAGATCATGAGAACTTCAGTGATGAAAATACTTTATTATTTATTAATATAGTTTGAACCTAACTGTATGTGGCTAGAAATAGTCTAAGATAAAACCAAATATCAAGCTGACCTCAGAGACTCTCGGGGAACCCAGAGTTTTGGATTCACCCCACCCCAAAATTTTTGTTTTGGATTTCCTAATAGTTTATATTTTGACTTTGCCCAAATTTTATTGAATTTTAATGTTAACCTGTCACACAAACTTCACTAGAAACTGCCCTCTCTTGGAAACTACCTAACTAGGTCTGACAACCCTGCTGCTTATCCTTACCTCCTTTTTTAAACTCTATGATATAAATCTCACACAGATTTGAATGGGTACTCATGCCCATATCTGACTCTCTTACCTCTGTCAAGACAAAATGAAAATTTTGTCAGTGAAAAAAAATATTTTGAAAACTTAAAAAAGGAAATTATAAAATGAAAACCTCTCAGGAATACTATAACTAAGATGTAGAGCTTCCCATTTAAAGAAAAATTATGTTAGTTAAAACTAAAGAATTCAAGGACCAATGAGCCACCAAAATCACATATAATTTAGCAATCATCAGTACAAATGAGTGGAGAACTTGGAATATTATATTTCAGAAGGAAAAAGATATAACTTGCACAATAAAACTGAGCATAATCATTTAAGGGAAAAGAGAAATGCAATAAAATATAGGACTTACAAGCATTCCTGATTTAAAAAAAAAAAAAAAAAAAAACCTGAGTTATGTGTACACCTGGAGGTTTAAACAAGATTGAAGGGTAATACAAAAAGAAACAAGAACAAACAATGAGAAAGTATTTAAGATTGATATACTGCTTATATTCTAATATGTAGAGATGATATATGTGTACTCTTTGAATTGTATAATCATCAAGAGCCATAGAGGGAGTCTGAGACAGAAATTATTTTGTTGTATGTTAATTTCATCATAGTCAATTTATATCACCCTTTCAGGCTTCATCTGGAGATGTTTTGCCTTTAGGATCCTCAGGGTTTGAGGTCTATTCTTCCCTGTCTCCATAAAAGCTTTTTTCAATCTTAGCCAACATTTTGTGACTCCATTTGGGGTTTTCCTAACAAAGATACTGGAGTAGTTTGCATTTCCTTCTCTAGATCATTTTATAAATGAGGAACCTGAGGCAAACAATTAAGTGACTTGCCCAAGGTCACACAGCTAATAACCATCTGAGGCCAGATTTGAAATCAAGTCTGATTCCAAGACTGGTGCTCTATTCACTATACCGCATAACAGCCCCGTAATCTGCATTACTCATTCATAAAACATTGCACTTTCAGGGGCAGAGCCTAATGACAGAGAGTATACAGGCCTTTATCTGAGCTCTTTCTGGCTTTCCTCAGATCAACACCAGATCAAGCCTCTGAATAGGTATTAGAGTGATAGAACCCACAAATACTTGGAGTATAACAAATTTCCAGCACAAGATGCTTTGGAACAAATTCAGGAAAGGACTGTCTCAATTGGGTCAAAGTGGGGGTACAGGTGGGGAATGGAGATGGGAGATGGAGTTGCAGTCCAGCACAGGTGCAGAGTAGCACAGTACAGTGCAGGGAGACCCAGGGCAGAGAGGCTCCCATAGCTGGGGAATCTAGTGGGAGGCTCATAGCCAAAATACCACAGTGTTTGCTACTCTGTCCTGGTTCAGAAACTAGTGGATCAACAGACTAGCTGTGAAACCTCCAACACAATTACAGAAAGCAAAAAATGAACCTCTGAACCCCAGCATAACCCCAAGTGGGACTTGGCCACACCTATCCAGCACATGAAAGAAGTAGGCAGCACCAGCCCCAGGGTAGCATAAAGCCTCTGTTACCCATAGAGTAACCTTGAGACAATTTCCCCTAAGAGCAGACTCCAATCTTTAAAAATGAGCAAAAAATCAAAAAAGAGCTGTGGCATAAATAGCTTTTATGGAGACAGGGAAGAATAGACCTCAAAGCCTGAGGATCCTAAAGGCAAAATATCTCCAGATGAAGCCTCAAAGGGTGATATAAATCAGTCTCTGTCTCACAAGGCTCTCCTGGAAGAATTCAAAAAGGATCTTAAAATAGAGTTAAAAGAAAAATAAGGAAAGGAAATGAGAACTCTGGAAAAGGAAGCACAAAAATTGTCTGAAGAAAATTACTCCTTAAAAATAGTTTTAAAAAGAAAACAACTCTTTGAAAAACAGAATTTGTGAAATGGAAAATAAATCCAATGAACCAAACAACCCATTTAAAGTTCAATTGACCAAATGCAAAATGAGATAAAAAAGTAAACTGAAGAAAAAAATTCACTAAAAGTTAGAATTGAACAAATGTAAGTGAATGACTCAGTAGGACATAAAGAATCAGTCAAACAAAACCAAAAGAAAAAAAAAGAAAAAAGAAAAATAGAAAAAAAATGTAAAATACCTCATTAGAAAAACAACTGACCTGGAAAATATGTCCAGGAGAAACTATCTAAGAAATATTAGACTACCTGAAAACCACAATTAAAACAAAAGAGCATAGACAACACATTCAATAAATCATCAAGGAAAACTATACTGATGTCCTAGAACCAGAGGGTAAAATAGCCATTGGAAGAGTCTATCAATCACCTCCTGAAAGAGACCCCAAATGAAAACTCCAAGGAATATTGTAAATAAATTCCAGAATTATCAGATCAAGGGGAAAATAGTACAAGCAGCTAGAAATAAGCAATTCAAAAATTCAAGGAGCCTAATCAGGGTTACCCAGGACTTGGCAGCCTCTGCTTTAAAAGACCAAACAGCCTGTAATGTGATACTCCAGACTGAACAGAAAATTTGATACTCAAATACAGAATTCAATAAAAGTGTAAAAAAGTGAAAAGGTAAGGGGGAAAAAAACTATGTTTTTTAAAAGTTAAAATGTTTACATTTCTGTATGGAAAGATGATATGTTTAACTCTTGAGAATGATATCTTTGTTTAGGGTATACTTTATATATACTATATACTTAGGTATAATTTGATTTTACTGTGTTGATATAAAAAAAGAAACTAGGAGGTGGAAAAGGCATTGTACTTGAAGAAGAGGGAAGGGGAGGTAAATTGGGATAAATTATATCACATGAAGAGGCAAAAAAGATCTAGTACAGTTGAGGGGAAGAAAGGAAGGGTTTTTGGAACCTTAATCTCATCAGATTTAGCTTAAAGAGAGAATATCAAACATATTTAGTTTAATATAGAAACTTATCTCATCCTATAGTGAAGTAGGAGGAAAAAGGGGAAAGGAAAGGGGGAGGTAATTAAAGGGAGAACAGAAGTAGAGGAGAAAAGGGATAAGAAATGGAGGAGGGGTGGTAGAAGGGGAGGGCAGATTGAGAGAGGCAGTGATCAGAAGCAAAATACTGGTGAGGAAGGAAAGGGGAAAGGAAATAGAAAAGAATAACTTATGGTAATACAAAGTTAGTCATTTTAACTGTGAATGTGAATGAAATGAACTCTCCCATAAAACAGAAGTGGATAGCAGATTGAATTAAAAGCCAGAATCCCACAATATGTTGTTTATAAAAAATACATTTAAAGCAGAGTGATACAGAGTAAAGGTAAAAGACAGGAGCAGAATTTATTCTGTAGTGAAAACTGAAATTTAGAAAAAAAGCAGGGGTAGCAATCTTGATCTCACAGAAAGCAAAAGCAAAAATATATCTAATTAAGAGATAAGAAAGGAAATTACATCTTGTTAAAATGTATCATAGATAACGAAGTAATGTCAGTACTAAACAAATATGCACCAAGTGGTATAGCATCCAAGTTCCTAGAGAAGTTACAAGATCTGCAAAAAAAAAAAAAAAGACAACAAAGCTATACAAGTGAGGGATTTCAACCTTGCTCTATCAAAACTGAATAAATCAAACTACAAAATAAACAAAAAAGAAGTTAAGAGATGAATAGAATTTTATAAAAGTTAGGTATGATAGACCATTGGAAAAAACTGAATGGGGAAAGAAAGGAATACCCTTTTTTTTCTCAGTAGAGACCATTTCTACACTCAAGAACTATACTCAAGAACAAGCATTAAAGTAGATTATTGAATGCAAGACCTTATGTACAGTTACAATTTTATAATTTACAATTTGAGAGAGTCCATATAAATCACCTGTTTTCTCAAATTTACCCTGATAAACCTGAAGAGAATAATAGAAAACACTATGCAGTGAGATAAATGGCAACATTAAAAGTTGCACTTCAAAAGCAACTCATTGCCTACTGCATGTGTCCAAAAAAGAGATCATTAAGAGAAAAGTATTAATTTGTATAGGCTACTAACAATCAATGGAAGTGCTTTCTGCAGTGAAATTTTAAACAAGTCAAGGCTGGAGAGCTGTTGAACTTCCAGTATATTCCTATTAGAATATTTTCTAATAATAAAATACATTTAAGTATTATTTGAAAATGAAGAGTCTAGTCAGTCTGTGCCACATTTAGGTCATTGGTAGAGATAAGAATTTCTTACTTGCCACATCAAAATTCCAAATTTTATTTTCAATTTGAATAGGAAATTTTGGTTTGCCAGATAGTGAAAACTTCAGATTGTTTTAGATTTGTCCTATAGTCACTGATGTCCTTAAACCAGAATGAATTAGAATTTTTCAATAGCATCTAAGTCATGACTAGTTTGGCTTCCTCTTGTCAGAATTATAAAATTAAGGATGATATAGATGCAAGAGAAATATTACCACTGTAATATCATTTCAGTACTATGAAGATTTAATTAAATGCTGAATATTTCCAGCTAACTGAGTTCCCAAAAGTGAACCTTATATATTATCTCTATGACACTCTTGAGAGAGCTATTTCTTTTCCTCATAAGGCACAGAATTCAATTCCATAATCATATATTATCCAGCTGCTCCACACAGAGCACTATGCAGGGTCCTGGGGGATATAAAGATAAATAAGGCATAATATCTATCTCCATGGACTTCATAGCTTAGTAGGAAATAGAATACATGAATTCTACAATTTTTTTATTCTTGTGTTAAATTTAAAACTAATAATTGCTAATAAGCAAATAATCAACAAAACATGGAGTAAACTTTCAAATATGCTCCCTTTGCAAATATTAATAAAATGTAATATATCATAAATATTTAACAAAATCAAAGCTTTGATGATACATTTATCCTGGTCCCAAAGAGCAAAGGAGGAGAAGAAATGGAAAAATCTTTCCAATATTTGGATGACTATTGAGTAAAGAAGAATATTAATGGAATACCTTGTGCCCCCCCCAAAAAAAGCCCTAAATTTATGTGAGGATAATAAGCTAGAAGAGAGTGAGGCATTGAATAAAAAGGTGCATTTTTGTAATACATTTAGCCACAGATCAGAGAAGAGAGTAAAAGATAGAGAAAAAGCAGAACCACACAGAGAGAAATAGAGGTAAAGAGAAACAGAGATCTAGACAAAGACACAGACATGGAAAGGAAGACACAGGTAGATTGAGACAAACAAAAGTAAATATTAAGTAAAATAGTGATAGTAAGTATCACTGATATACTATCAGATAGTAAAATAGTGAGTAGTTTAAATGTTTGTTGATGAGAAAATTCTGAGACAGAAAAGATATCTAGAACTTCATTCTAAAGATCTGTAAATACTTTGAAAAATTAATCTGTACCTGTGATTTTACTGCTAGAAAGAATTTATATTGAAGAAACTCCCTTGACTAATAGAGGTTTGCAACTATTCTACAACTTATCATTTTAGGAAGTTGCCCAGAATACTAGGACATTAAATGTGTTGCACAAAATCTTACAGCCATTCAGTAAAAGTGTATGTTGAGGATAATTAAACCCAAGTCTTCTGAGGCCTACTCTTCATCCAAAATGCCATGATGTTTTTTTAAAGGGTAAATTAATGCATCATAACTGGTTTGTTGTTGTTGTTTTTTTTTCTGATCATCTGTTTTTGGAGCCTCCACCTTTTGACAAATCAAGTAGTGAAAAAAAAGGAAGAGGAGAAAAAAAGAAGGAGAAACACAAGACGAAGAAGAAGAAAAGAAGGAGGAGGAAGAAGAAGAACAACAAGATGATGATTATAATGATGATGACAAACAAGAAGAAAAATTTACTCCCACATCCAATAGTTATAAGTGATGTGACCTTGCATAAATTACATGAGCATTTTCTGGATCTTGTTTTCCTTCTCCATAAAAAGAAATTGAATACAATGATGTCTATGACTGTATCCATTGCTAAAGTTCTGTGTCTCTGTGGCATCACTTTGCTTACCCAACAATGTCCATTTTCTGTCATCTTCTAACTTAAAATCCTCAAAACCATCACCCTACTTCTAATCCCCTTTCTTCAAATTCAAATGAATATGGCTTTTATTTCATATAAATGATCAATGTTCATAAAAACTTAATATCTTGTATAGAAAGCTCCATCAGATTCATTAATCAGGTTTTTCTCCTTTGTTTTTTAATGTCAGATGAGGTGGAACCTACAATTGAAGGCATTGCTATTCTCATCATATTCATGTTTCTTCTTCTCATATTAATTATAATGGCTCTAGTTTTTGTGAAATTATTGTATAATTAGAAATATATATTAAATATGCACAGAAATAGCCATATTGAATCCAATGTTGGATGTACAAGATACATGACTGAATAATAAGTAAATCTCTGAGTTAAAAATAAACAAATCAGCATCTTTATTAGAAATAAGCTTTATGGAACAGCCAAGTTATTTTGCCTTAATGGAAATATTTAAATGAATGTATTAGTAAGAATTATGTTTCTAGTTTGGAAAACAAAGAGGCAAATCAGCAATTACTTTTTTTTCTTTTGTTATAAATGCCTGCTTTGAACCCAATATAGTATATATTCTTAACCTCCTTGGCCCTTAATCTTTGCTCTTTCTATCTAAATATGTATTTTGTTATGGTGAGATCTTCAGATGTTTTCTTTTTCCTTCTAAGTGACTGAAATATTTGCAAACTCATCATTCCTTACAAAAAGCTCATAGCCAAATATTTTTATTATAGCAATGGCTTGTATATCAGAAATGGTTAGCAAAAATACATGATCAGCAGCAAAAATATTTGATGTATAAAATGAATTATAACCCGATTTAAGATACTTTTAATTACCTTTACATGAATAGAGAAATATTCATTATATTGTTTTATAATACTCTGTTGCAAGGCTGTTCTTGTATTTTTTTTGTAATGCTCAACTATAGTTCAGAACTATAAAATTGTATTGATTATACAATTTGTTGTTCTTTTAAAATTCCTATTTTACTTTCTACCAAAATATTGTATTTTTAATTATGTTAGTGTGAATTGCAGATATTCCATCTTAGTAATGGAAAACTTGTCTTTTGATTATCCTCACTTCTATTAGGGACAGATATGTTACACAATGGAAAAAATACTAGACTTAGGGAAAGGAAGATTTGAGTTCATATCTGATCTCAGACATTTATTAGCTGTGTGACTCTAATTAAGTCACATACCTTCTGTCTGTCTGAATTTATTCAGGTATAAAATTGGGATAATAATATCATCTACTTCACAGGGTGAGAGTGAGGATCAAATGAGATCATGTTTATTAAATACTTAGCATGAGTAGGTAATTAATAAATACATGTTTCCTTTCTTCCCAAAGTGCTCTGCAAGAATTAAAGTGCAATGTAAATCTGTTATTAGTATCATTAAATAATTACCAATAAAAACCATTAAGCTAATTAATATTCCCAAGCCCTAAAGATCTAATTCTTTCTTTGCCTTTGTCTTGAAGAATTATTATTGTTTAACTGCATGACCTCTAATAATTATGACCAGAATGTATAATGGATGTCTTATTTTTCTCTGTCTCTCTAGTGGTGAAAGTGGTTCAGGAAAATCTGAAGCCAGCAAACAAATAGTAAGACATCTAACATGTCGATCCAACTCCAGCAAGTGTTTATTTGACTACAAAATAAAAAATGTAAGTACCATCATTGGCTGATTTAGAGATTCATAGGAATGCAAGTTGAAGATAGAGATCTAGAATTCTAGAACTACAAATAGACTTAACATATGACTTCTTCATATATATATCTGAGAGAACTGAGGCCAAGAGAAATTAAGATCACAGGTAAGCAACAGAGCCAAGACTTAAATTGAATTCTTTTTATACACCAAGTCTAGGGTTCTTTCACCAAGCAAAATTTTCTTCTTTATTCTATTTAATTCTAAACAGTTATGTTAGACATAAAGTAGGAGAAACTACTCATGATGTATAAATTTACATACAATTCAACAGGTTTTCTTTGTTTTATTTTATTTTTTTATTGGTTAATTAAAGCTTTTTATTTATAGAACATATGAGTGATTTTTCTATATTGACCTTTGCAAAAAAAAAAAGTTCCAAATTTTTCCCCTCCTTCCCCCTATTCCTACCCCTAGATGACAGGTAGTCTAATATATGTTAAATATGTTAAATTATATGACAAACCCTATATATGTATACATATCTATACAGTTATCTTACTGCACAAGAAAAATCAGTTCTAGAAAGAGAAAAATAAACAACCTAAGAAGGAAAACAAAATGTAAGCACATATTCACAGAAATAATTAAAATGTTGTGGTCCACATTCAGTTCCCACAGGCCTCTCTCTGGATGTATATGACTGTCTTTATTGATGAACAATAAGAACTGGTTTGAATCGCCTCATTGTTGAGGAGAACCGTGTCCATCAGAATTGATCATGATATAGACTTGTTGCTGTGTATAATGATCTCCTGGTTCTGCTCATTTCACTTACCATCAGTTCATGTAGGTCTCTCCAGGCCTCTCTGAAATAATCTTGTTAGTTGTTTCTTACAGAACAATAATATTCCATAATATTCATATACCATAATTTATTCAGCCATTCTCCAATTGAAGGGCATCCATTCAGTTTCTAGTTTCTTGCCACTACAAAAAGGGCTGCCACAAACATTCTTGCACATGTGGGGCCCTTTCCCTCCTCTAAGATCTCTTTGGGATATAGGCCCAATAGAAACACTGCTGGGTCAAAGGGTATGCACAGTTTGATAACTCTTTGAGCATAGTTCCTGATTGCTCTCCAGAATGGTTGGATCCATTCACAGTTCCATCAACAATGTACCAGTGTCCCAGTTTTCCCACATCCCCTCCAACATTCGTCATTATCTTTTCCTGTCATCTTAGCCAATCTGACAGGTGTGTAGTGGTACCTCAGAGTTGTCTTAATTTGCATTTCTCGGATCAATAGTGATTTGGAGCACCTTTTCATGACTAGAAATAGTTTTAATTCTTCATCTGAAAATTGTCTGTTCATAACTTTTGACTATCAATTGGAGAATGGCTTGAATTCTTATATATTTGAGGCAATTATATATTTTAGAAATGAGGCCTTTATCAGAACATTTGAATGTAAAAAATGTTTTCCCAGTTTATTGCTTCCCTTCTAATCTTGTCTGCATTAGTTTTGTTTGTACAAAAACTTTTTAATTTGATATAGTCAAGATTATCTGTTTTGTGATTGATGATGATCTTTAGTTCTTCTTTGGTCACAAATTCCTTCCTCCTCCACAGATCTAAGAGGTAAACCATCTTATGGTTTTCTAAATTGTTTATAATATCATTCTTTATGTCTAGGTAATGAATCCATTTTGACCTTTTCTTGGTATACAGTGTTAGGTGTGGGTCAATGCCTAGTTTCTTCAATACTAGTTTCCAATTTTCCCAGCTGTTTTTGTCAAATAATGTTTTTATCCCAAAAGTTGGGGTCTTTGGGTTTATCAAGCACTAGATTACTATAATCATTGACTATTTTGTCCTGTGTACCTAACCTATGCCACTGATCGCTCTATTTCTTAGCCAATACCAAATAGTTTTGAGGACTGCTGTTTTATAATATAGTTTTAGATCTGGTACAGTTAGGCCAGACTCATTTGCTTTTTTTTTTCCCATTAATTCCCTTGAAATTCTTGACCTTTTGTTTTTCCAGATGAATTTTGTTCTTATTTTTTCTAGGTCAGTAAAATAATTTCTTGGGAGTTTGATTGGTATAGCACTAAATAAATAGAT
Source organism: Myrmecobius fasciatus (assembly GCA_023553655.1). Taxonomy (NCBI): domain Eukaryota; kingdom Metazoa; phylum Chordata; class Mammalia; order Dasyuromorphia; family Myrmecobiidae; genus Myrmecobius; species Myrmecobius fasciatus. Next base: position 358,514 of record JAJPUD010001421.1, on the reverse strand, counting down.
TAGTTTAAATAGTATTGTCATCTTTATTATATTTGCTGGACCTATCCAATAGCATTTGATATTTTTCCAATTGTTTAGATCTGACTTTATTTGTTTGGAGAGTGTTTTGTAGTTTTGCTCATATAGATCCTGACTTTCCCTTGGCAGATATATTCCCAAATATTTTATATTATTGACAGTTATTTTAAATGGAATTTCTCTTTGTATAGCTTGCTGTTGGATTTTGTTAGTGATGTATAAAAATGCTGAGTCCTTTCCTTTTTACCTTTTTATGCATCTCTTGAGTTCTGTGTTTGGGTGTCGAATTTTTTGTTCAGATCCAGTCTTTTCATTAGAAATAGGTGAAATTCACCTATATCATTGAATGACCATCTTCTTCCCTGAAGGATAATGCTCATTCTAGCTGGATAGGTTATTCTTGGTTGTAATCCAAGTTCCTTTGCCCTTCAGAATATCTGGTTCCAAGCCCTTCGATCCTTCAGTGTGGAGGCTTACAGATCCTGTGTGATTCTAATTATTGATCCTCGATATTTGAATTGTTTCTTTCTAGCTGCTAGCAGAATCTGTTCCTTGGTGCTATAGTCCTGAAATTTAGCCATGATATTCCTTGAGGTCTTAATTTTGGGGTCTCTTTCAGGAGGTGATCAGTGAATTCTTTCAATGGTGATTTTGTCCTTTGATTCTACAATCTCAGGGCAGTTTTCTTTCAGGATTTCCTGGAAGATAGTGTTTAGATTCTTTTTTTCATCATGGCTTTCAGGAAGTCCTATAATCCTTAGATTGTCTCTCCTAGATCTATTTTCCAAGTCAGTTGTTTTTCCTAGGAGATAATTCATATTTTTTTCTAATTTTTCATTTTTTTGTTTTTGTTTGACTGATTTTTTTTTTACACAGCATGGATATCTCTTTAAGGTAGGGAAAAAAAATGGCGGCTGAAAAAGCTTTACCCTGGGGCACTTCGGTGAGTTGACTTAAGGTGCTGGGCCGGTGGGGGCTAGGACTAAGTCCGAATTACTCCTTAAACAAGGCAAGTCTGCCAGAACACCTGCCCCCAATCAGGGCAGAGTGTCCCTAGTGCCTCAGATAAACTCCAGGTGTTTGGAATTTGGAGTTTGGAGTTTGGAGTTAGGAATTTCTGCCAAGATGAGCTGAGCTGAGTCCCACCCTCACTTCCAGCCTACACAGGAGTCGTGTATTTATCTCTCTGTCCGAGTCCGACTAACCTGATATGAAGTTATCCAGAGAGCAGTGTCCAAATATTTCTGAGTTCATTGACTTGAAGATCAGTTCAGAGGCTTATTTTATTGTTGATTTGAGAGAAGATTGGAGGAGAGGCAGAAAGTCACCTTTTCACTCCGCCATCTTGGCTCCGCTCCCCTTGATTCTAATTTTTAATGTCTTATTTTTTTCAGTTACTGTTTTTAACTCCTTTTGCAATTCACCAAGTACATATTTTTGTTCATTGCATTCTTTTTTTCATTTTTTCTATTTTTTTTTTGCAATGATCTCATTTCATTTCCCCATATTTCTTCTAATTCTCTTTTAAGATCCTTTATGCAATCTTCAAAGAAAGCCTTGTGATATGGGGTCCAATTTATGTCTCTCTTTGGGGCTTTTTCTGGAGTTGCTTTACCTTTAGGGATCTCAGATTTCAGGTATGTTCTTCCCTCTCTCCATAAAAGCTGTCTATGGTGGGAGTCCTTTTTGGTTTTTTTTATTCATTTTTTTCAAAGGTGGATGTGGTCTCTTCAAGGCAAAGGAGGGACAGCTGCTTCAATTTGTCCTGGGGTAGTTCTGCTAATTGCGTTATTTCAGATACTGGACAGTTCTGCTAATTGATTGATTGTTTTAGGGTGCTGTGCAATGGCAGCTGCATCTGGCGCTCCTCAAGGGTTCAGTAGTTTACAATCTACCCCCCACAAAAGGCAGATCTGCCAAACCACCAGCTTACAATCAGGACAGATTGGCCTAAGAGGTCCACAGAAGACTCCCAGGTGTGTGAAAGCCTCAATGCTCCAACTCCTGCTGCAGCTCCCTGTTCCAGATCCTTACTCCAGCTTCCTGCCCAGGTCTCCCTGTGCTGCACTCTGGATTTGGCAGACCACCCCCTGCCCAATTAAAACAGTCCTTTTTGAATTTCTTCCAGGATATCTTCTTCTAGAAATATGTTGTACTCCACATATTGTGTATTCTTTCACTTCAAAAACAGGCTAGAGGCTTCATTTGCTGTTGGTTGGAGGGAAGGTTAGAGGAGGTCTCTGTAGAGTCTCTGTAGAGACTCTTGTCTGATCTCCACCATCTTGCCTCCACCCCTGGAAATCTCACAAGTTATCTAAAAAAACATTTCTCATAGCATTTGATTTCTGTCATGTATATAGCATATTTTATTTTATGGTATGGCTATTTGTATTTTATTTTATTATGTGAATATTATATGAGTAGGAGTCTTTAATTCCTTGAGATCAGGTAATTTATTTTGTTTTTCTTTCTCCTTCAGAAACTAAGATACTAAGATAAATACAATAAATTAAATATCTATTTAGTTTAAATTCATTTAGTAATGTAGTGGGGCTTGAAAAACTTTAAGCAATAAATGGGCATATTAGAAGATCTTGTCATGTATCAAGAGTGAATAGAGATGCATGGGGAGAGGATAGAAGGACAGATTAGTAGGCTATTATTGTAAATGAAGCAAGAAATAATATAGCTTGAATGAAGGTAAAAATGGTGAGAATAAAAATGTGACTTTAATTACTTCAATAAATTACAAATATATTTATTGAGTGCCTACCATGACTCTACTGCTGTGATCAAACTATTAGTAGAAACAGAGTCTGTGTAAAATATGACCCATCTTCACAAAGAATTATAGTTAAACTAGAACAACAAGGCATTCATGAATAATTCTTTAAGATGACTTTGTATTTACTTCTGTTTAGTAAACAACTAAATCACTGCTCTATTCTTACCAAAATCTGGACCATTTATTTTTCTTTATGACACTAAAGAATTACAAATTATTGGAGTTATTTTTTAACATGGGGATGCTACCCAAATTGGGAAATCATCTTTACATTTAATGGTTCTGATAAAGGCCTCATTTCTAAAATATATAGAGAATTGTCTCATATTTATAAGAATTCAAGCCACTCTTCGATAGATAAGTGGTGAAGGGATATGAACAGACAATTTTCAGATGATGAAATTAAAACCATCTCTAGTCATATGAAAAGTTGCTCCAAATCATTTGGTCAGAGAAATGCAAATTAAGACAACTCTGAGGTACCACTACACACCTGTCAGATTGGCTAAAATGACAGGAAAAGATAATGATGAATGCTGGAGGGGATGTGCGAAAACTGGGACACTAATACATTGTTGGTGGAACTGTGAACGGATCCAACCATTCTGGAGAGCAATTTGGAGCTATGCTCAAAAAGTTATCAAACTATGCATACCCTTTGACCCAGCAGTGTTTCTACTGGGCTTATATCCCAAAGAGATCTTAGAGGAGGGAAAGGGACCCACATGTGCAAGAATGTTTGTGGCAGCTCTTTTTGTAGTGGCTAGAAATTGGAAACTGAAGGGATGCCCATCAACTGGAGAGTGGCTGAATAAATTATGGTATATGGATGCTATGGAATATTATTGCTCTGTAAGAAATAACCAGCAGGACAATTTCAGAGGGGCCTGGAGAGACTTACATGAACTGATGCTGAGTGAAACGAGCAGAACCAGGAGATCATTATACACAGCAACAACAATATCACATGATGATCAATTCTGATGGACGTGGCCCTCTGCAACAAAGAATTGTCTCAAACCACTTCCAATTGTTCAGTGAAGAAAGCCAGATACACCCAGAGAGAGGTATATGAAATGTGGACCACAACATAACATTTTCATGCTCTTGATTGATGTTTGCTTGCATTGTGTTTCCTTTCTCTGATTTTCTTTTTTTTTTCCTTGTAGATAGAATTTTTCTTGCATAACTTCTCAAGCATTACAACATTATTAACATGCAGTGGACTTCCTGCCATCTGGGGGAGGGGAGAGGACTGGGGGTAAAACTTGTAATGGAAAACTTTGTAAAGATCAATGCTGAGGAACTACCCATGCATATGTTATACAAATAAAAAAGCTTTAATAAAAATTAAAAAAAAAAACATGGGGATGCTACCCCTACCCTAGGAAGAGAACCAGAAACTCCCAGCAGATAGATCCAACCCCCAAATCTTTTGAGAACCTTTTTTTTAATCCCCCAGAGAAAGAAAATATCTCTAATAGCAATTGTATAAAGACCATGTCATAATTAAGTGAGAAAAAAATTTACACCCTTTCCCTGATTTTAAAAGATATAGTAATCCCTAATAAATTGTAAATTATTTATTTATAAACTTGAGTTAGCCAGAATATATCCAGGAATGCAGAAGGAAATAAAGGGGAAAAAAAACCTCTTAGTACCTAAAATACTTTTTAAAAAATCTTGTAATTAATTCATTAAAGAGAACTTTATTATTTTACTTAAAACTTATTTGATTGTGTTTTAGACATAATTCTGAGTTTGGTTATTCACTTTCTTAAACTCTATTATCTTAGAACCAGTAAATTAGAAGGTAAAGAGTACAAACATTATAAAAATAAAAAATGAAAAACAAGTCAAATATCAAGAGTATAGACTTTTTAAATTGTGCATATCATTATCAAAATGTGTGTATATCTATTTGCATGCATTTTTGAATCCCAAATTCAAAAAATTCAATAATCTGAGGCCTTCTAATGTTAGACTGGGTATCCCAATACATCTTAGTAACTCTTAAGAATATTATTTCATTTTATTTAATCAATCTTATTTAATTCAGAATAGCAATTAATGTTTATTATAATGAATCTGAGTCATTGAGAAAAAAAGTGAATTAACATTCACTGTGCTTTGATCGAGCAGAAAAATATTTAATATATTTTAAAATAAAATTTCTATCAAAATGGTAAATTTTTAAATGGCACAAACTTCAGGTTTCCAAAACATTCATTTCTATAGAACACTTTACGTTGTATGTTAAATGAGTCACTTCTAAAACTACAAATCACTTCTAAAACTACAAGTCATTAATTCTCTGTAATATACTTCTATTTTTTTTTTGTTGGCCCTGAACTGAACTTTATAAAAGTAACTCCATCATTATCTCTCATATATTTAAACTACTTGTATACAGATACTTTAAATTTTCCCCTTTTAATGAAGTGTTCATAGCAGTACCCACGGAACACTACATGTATTCAGAAACTATAATTATTGCTTAATCAAGCCAAATTCTGTGATTTGAGCAGGAAACTATTAGTTTTAAATAACTAAAAATATGTATTTTTCCTCTTGGAAAGCACTAGATATGAGTTAAAAATAAATGATATGGGGGACATAGGCAGTTGGAAATGATGATCAAAGAGGTTATTTTTGTCATTAGAAGTGTCATGTGTCTTGGGCAGAATAAGTAACATAATAGCTTTACCCTGATAATCACTTCACAGTGATATGATAGATATGCTGACATAGACTAGTAGTAACTTGGAGAAGGAACCAAGACTCTCACTGAATTAGAGATTTTTTTGATATGCAATATAGACACGCGCATGCTCTCCACACACACACATACCCGCACATATACATACACACATACAGGAACACACCTGCATTTCAGTGATTATGTATTCAAGTACATCTGATTACATTATGATAAACACAGCTGCATTTATCCCAAGAGTCATTTATCAAAATAAGAGCTGAGAGAACATTTAAACAGTAAAACTTCCAGATCAGTATTGTACAATGACAGCTTCAGTTTCTATTTTCCCTATTCCATGAAATCCTGTTTCCTTATGGAGTTGCTTAGAGAGAAGAGATAATGTTGCTATAGTTCTATGTTCTTTGAAGAGTCCCTTTATAATATCAAAGGAACTGCTCTAGAAATTGTAGGCAACTTACATGCAGAAAATATACATCATGACTTGCCTTGTGAACATTTCATCTTAATGTAACTATTGGTGATAAATTTTCAGTCATTACTTTTAGATTTAAGTGTCTTTAATATCAATGAGACCTGATATGATTGATTCATTTTTCCTGTTAAAAAAAGTAAGACAACTATGTCCCTTTGTGACACAAATTCCAAAGTTCATTAATATGGAATTCTTTCCTCAAAGTGGAAAGTTAGTGAGAACAGGAAATAGGAGAGCTTTTTCTTCACTCCTATGATGGATTTTTTTCCCAAAGTCTTTTCCTTCAGGAACATGAATTAGGGTTGTCATTATCCATTTTTTTCTCTTGAAGCTGAAGGACCATAAGAGACTCCAAGAGAGTCTGAAGTAACTTGAAGATATTGCTGCAAGAGAAGAGACTAAAGGTCTCCTGTTCTGTTTTTACTAATTCTCCTCACCTCTTAAACAGATTTGGGGACTTGAGCTCAACAAACTAAGAGAGAATCCTATACAAATAGACTTGGGGATTCTGATTATAACTTGACTTAAAGAAATTAAGATGATTTACACACACACACACACAGAGCATAGCATATATGTTCCAGAAATATTTCTTCATAGAAATTTAAAATATAATAAAGATCTGGGGCAAAATTGGAAGAATGAGAGACACTACTTTCTTTCTTTGGTGTCTGCTTATTCTTAAGGACCCCAAAGTTTTATAAAATGTGATAAAATATTCTGAAGTTGATTAATTGGAATAACAAAACACATGGTCTTGATTATAATGTCATGACTTCAGAGCCTTTTTGTTAAAAGTAAAGATATAACAAGCTTTCCCCCATAAATTATTGGAATAAACTTTAAGCAAGATGTGCTTTTAATTTTCAAAATGCACTGTGCATTATGATATATGAATCATCTTCCATTTCCCTATTTTAACTAAATTCTTAGAATATTAAAAATGACATTGCTATTTTTCAGATTTCTTCTGTGAAATATGTGATACCAAAAAGAATGATGCATGGATTTGACAATACTTATATTTTGTTGTCTTTGTTTTGTTTTGTTTTCCCTAAAGGAAGAATGATGGTTTTCATGAACCATAACTTTTTGCCCTGGGAAATAATGCTGTGTGTGTGTGTAAGTGTGTGTAAGAATATGTGTATGTTTCGGCATATGTGACTGGCAGACATACAGGGTAGATATAAAAAATGGATAGACAGTAACTCAGAGGAAATGTGGGGAGGGTGGATATGGAGGGCATATAGGACCGGGAAAAAAACTCCTGCATCAGGTGGTATATAAACTGAATATTAATGGAAGTTACTTAAATTAAGAGTGAGAAATGAGGAGGGAGACCATTTCTCCCAAGGGGCACTGCCAGCACAAATAAAAAAAGTCAAGAAATGGTCTTTGTAGCTGGGTTGTATAAAGGAGAACAAAATGTAAGAAGATTTTAAAAGCAGAAAAATGCACATCTGTGAAAGGAGTGAATGAAGAGTTTTATATTTGATCCTGAAAATAAGAAGGAGCCATTAGAATTGGAGTGGGACATAATCAAACATGCGTTTTGGGAAAATAACATTTTTAGCTGCTTAGAAAATGTATTGGTATAAGGAAGAATTTTGAGGAAAAGATAATTAGAAGGCTATTGAAGTAATATAGGTAAGAGGCAATGAGAATTTAAACAAATGTGGTAGCCATATAGAGCAGAGATTGGGATGCACATGACATGAAGGTGTCTGAGTGAGAAAGATAACAATGAAATTATGAAGCTGTTTGACTGGGAGGATGATAACTTCAATACCAATAGTTGGGAAGGAGAGAGGCTTTTAGAGAAAGCAGTTCTATTTGGACATGTTGAGTTTGAGAGTGATGTCAACTTTAGAGAAGTAGAATGTATACAAGAAGAATTTACAAAGGTCAAGGAAGGAGTTCAGTGTGAGAAATTTACATAATATCTATAAACAGCATACAATGCTTACCAGGAGGAAAAGCAAAGAGATGAGGTAACATCTGATGAGTGCAAAGGAGACTAGAGCAAATTGATTTCTGGTTGCTGTTGTGTAATTTATAGGCCCAGAGCTGCGCTTTCCTAATGTTCATCATGGATATATAATGTTCCTGTTTTATAAACTCTACCCAGGTGCATTTTATTCCTGGATACTTCAGTGTATATAAAATATGATTTTCTATGTGAATTAAAATCATTTTATCAAAGATATGCTTTCTTCTTAGAGAGCATCATGGAAGATGAAAATGGTATTCTCAACTTGCCCCAAATTCTACTTTCTTAAAATTAGTGACAATAGATTTTCCATGAAAGAAAACTTGGAATTTCCCACATCTAGTATTAGTTTAAACAACTAAGTTTAGGAAATATATCATTGATCTGGCATTCTTCACTGAGGAGTCTTCTGCATTTGTCTTCTAGAAAATTCTTGAGAAAAGATATTATATCAATATGTCTACATAATTTTAAAAGTCCTGAAATTAAACAATTAATGAAACTAATCTATTTAAGTAATTTAATTGGGGCCTCTTAATAATATAAGGGTAATACCACTTAGAGTTGGCCCCAAGAGATGCAGGACTTGCCAAATGGCAGAGCCAGGAATAGGAGCTTCTGGTATCTCATCCAATGTTCTTTTCACTTTACTAAGCTCTCTTACATAGACAACGTACTGATTTGAGTCATATTCTAAATTAGTATTGAAAGAGCTATGGATATTTTCTTTCAGGTGATCAAAACAATGAAACTGTTAGAAAAATTATTCTTAACATTTGTGGTTTCCCCTCAAAAGGTGAAGGGGACTTTATTTGGCTTTGAATTTCTCAAAATTTGTCAAAAACACATTTTTTACTGCCATCTAATGGACAAATGGTTAATCAAAATGCAAAATTCAGAATCTATCAGTATAGTTTTATAGTCTTAGTTTTCTGATATACATGTATGTCATGAATAATTATATATCACTATATAATTGTATGTGCATACATGTGTTTACATAAATCTCTGGACATTGTATATATGCACATATATCTATAGTCATTTCCCCCAAAACATGTACATATATAAATTATTCTGTCACATATAACATTTATATTATGAAAATAAGGAAATATAACTATACATATATAACAATATAGTTTACATGTGTGAATGTATTATTGTATCTAATAATAAAGATAATATGTTTACATGTTGTTTCTCCAAAAGAATGTATACATGCTTATATATGCTATATGTTAGCACAGTTTATATATGTGCTGTCAACACAAAAGACCTACATAGGTCTTATATACATACCTACATGTTATGAATATATGTATAAATGTATATGCAAATACATGTAAATACCTGCATAATCATATGCATACATGTGTGTATATGTGCATTGTATAAAATAGTATAATGCATATGTGCATGTTTTTCTTTTGATAAAATGTGAGCTGTTGTGATTCAGGGAGTTTCATTTTTGTTTTTGCCTAGGAAAGTGCTTTTTACATAACTCTGTTTAATTCAAATTCCAAATGATACATGAATATATTATGACATTTTATTACAAAGTGATGAAATTTTAGGAAAATACCTTGGATGTCATCTAGCCCAACATCTTCCTTTTATAAAGGAGCAAAAAGAAGACCAGAGATATATTTAGATTCATTTTCAATAAGCAAGTGCTTATTAAACACATATCATATGCCACGGATTGGGATTTTAAATATGAGGAAAGATAAAAATTTAAATAAAATTGATTCCCTCCTTAGATTAGTGAGGGAAAAGCACAGACATAGAAAACTATAATACAGACAAGGATCTGCAAAACTCATTAAAGGTGAAAATGAAATGCTAAAGGAGAAACTCATTGAAGATAAAAATGAGGGAACTCTTCAGAGAGGAGGGCTTCTAAACAATGATTTGCAATTGAGCTAATAAAAATACCTGGAGTATCTATGTATGACTATAGCATTTAAATATAACTGTGAGAACCAGCGTGATGAAAAAAGGATTATGTGGAGGGAGGGAGGTGAGATTTAGCTTCAAAGGTAGTATGCTATCAGATTTTTCAGAACACTGAACTGTGAGTGTTTCCCAGGATTTTGTCCTACATCCTTTGCTCTTCTCACTCCACTCTTTTGGGGGTGACAGATAAGGTAGGGGAGGAGAAAGAATAGAAAAAGGAGGAGAAACAGCATTGACCAACTAAATGGGTGTTGCCTCAGACAAACTAAGATCTGGGAGAGAGCTTAGCTACTGCATCCAGGGTTATTATCAGTTGTCTTGAACTATGTCTTGCCACCTGACTCTGAAGGAAAGATCAAAGCAAATGATTTTACACTGCCTCACTTAAAAACAATTAGCTTGTAGATTAAGACATCACCCTCCAAATATTATTGGTCTTTTTCAAGAACTAACAAACAACTACAACAATAATAATGTTTGAGAATGACCTCATTAATTCTCATAGGTTTAATTACCTCTATTCTGATAACTCCCAGATCCATATGGTCACCCTCAATTTCTCCCCTGAGTTTTAGTTACATGTAATCAATAGCCTGTAGTCTACCAAGTTTGTAAATTCAGTATCATCTTTGACATACTTATTTCCTCTCACATCATATTATAAAAAATCTTACAATTTCTATTTTCATAATACCTCTCATTTTATTACTTCTCTTTCACCATATATTTAACATTTTCAAGTCCTCTTCATCATTCATCTAGATTATTTTAATGACCTACTAGTTGAAATTCCTGTGTCATCTATTTCCCTCTCCCTAAAATGATTTTCTTTAATCATAGATCTGATCATGCTACTTCCCTACTCAAATTTCCTTGACTACCTGATCATCTTTGAATCTAGAATCAAATAAAACTTTTTGTTTAGCTTTTAAAACCCTTTATAATCTTGTACTAACTCATTTTCCAGCCTCCTTTTATATTACTCTCCTCTTCCAATTTTTTCCTGACTTAATCGATGTTGATTCAGAGATATAATATTCTATTTCTTACCTTGTGCCTTCATATAGACTGTCATCCATGCTTGGGATGCTCTTTCTCCTTGCAGCCTTTAACTATCAGCTCAAATACAACTCACTTTTTTCAACAGAGCTATTTAAAAAATGTATCAATAGTTATTAATCTTGTACCCCTCAATAAACTACATTTTTATTTATTTTGTATTCATGTTGACGTTTCTGTGTTCATAATTTCCCCTCAATAGAATGGAAGCTTCTTCAGGATGACTTTCCCTTTTACTTTATAACCTCAACAGCTAGCACCAAATAAGCCCTTAATAAATGACTGTTTGATGAGGCTCCTTACAGAAGTCCAAACTGGATATGAGAGGTAGTTAAATCTATTGGAATGAAGGATATTTCTAAGGGAGAGTGAATAAAGAGAAAAAAAGAAGAGGACTGAAAATAACAAAAGAAGAAATATTTTAATTACTCAAGAAGAGGCAGAAGAACCAGCAAAAGAGGAATATAAAATTGTAAATCTTTGAGTCTAAGGGGGAAAAAAGAATATATAGTAGAAATAGTGCATATAGTTCAAAAATAGGGGCAAAATAGAAAAGTGAAGGGAAATGTTAAATCCAAATACATTGGATTACTTGCTATCAAAGGGAGAGGGAAGGGGAAAGGGGGAAAATTGGAACACAAGGTTTTGCAAGGGTTAGTGTTGAAAAATTATCCATGCATATCTTTTGAAAATTAAAAAGCTTTAATAAAAATAAAATAAAAAGTGTAAAAAAATAAGAAATAGTCAAGGGAAGACTTTATTTTTATTTCACTTTTAATGAAAAAAAATCTATTTTCTCCTCCCCTGTTCATTATGGGGTAAAGGAAAAAATAAAAACAAAACCCATGTAAAAAATATACATAGTCAAGTAAAACAAATTCCATCATTGATCATGTTCAAAATGTGAGATATTCTCTATTTGGAGTCCACTATCTTTCTGGAAGAAGATAGGGATCATGCTTCATCATTTGTTCTTTGGAATCATGATTGGTTCAATATGTTAATCAGAATTCTTAAGTCTTTTACCTTTATAATGCTATTGTTATTGTACATTTTTTTTCTTGTGGTTTTACTCATTTTACTGCATAAATGTATGCAAATCTTCACATAGTCTCCAAAAAAAATCTCATCCATCATTTTTATTGAATAATTGTATTTTATATAAATATTCATATACATATATGGAAACATACATAGATATGAACATATGTTGTAATTTGATTTCCAAATTGATTAATTAATGATTACCAACTATAGTTCATTAATGTGTGTTTTTCCTCACAACTCTGGAAACATTGGTTATATTCATTTTTCATCAATTTTGCCAAACTAATTTTTTTCTGAAATATAACCTGAGTTGTTTTAATATGAAATTTTATTTTTTTCAATATTTTTTGTTTACAATTCTACTAATTACAGGTTGCTCCCCTTTGTGAGATGTCTCTCATAACAAAGTAAAACATATAGGCAAAACTTTTATTACAGAGAACTCATCTGAAAGTATGTATAATATTCCACATATACAGTGTCTTTCCATTCATAGGTAATTAACAGAAATCTAGTTCAGTCAAAGCAGCATCAGTGACAGATAATTTAAAGAGCTAAAAAGAGAAACTACATCCTGGGGAATTAACTGATTTGAATATTTCACATGTATGTAGTCAGTGAAATAGCTTCTCAATACTTAAATGAAATGAAAATAACAAAGAGAAATAGATAATTAAATTATAATTATGGTGGACTTTGATTTATCTATCAGATCTTGATAAATGCAAAAGAAAAAAAAAAGTTGGAACTTCAAGACCTGAATAGATTTATTAGAAAAAATTAATATAATTCTGTGAAAGTAGTTGAATAGAATTAGAAAAGGAGTATACATATTTTAGTTGTATATAATCATGTCTTATGATATAAAAACTCACAAAAATTCAGAAAAGCAGAACTGTGATGCCCATCTTTTACTTATTATAAAGTAGCAAAAATAATATGAAGTAATTTATATTAAATAAATTGAAAAGATATTAAAAATCAACTAAAGAAAAATAACTTAAACCTAGAGAATTAAGTCAATAAACAATCATAGAAAAATAAATAATTCCATTAAAAATAATGAAGGCAATAAGAAAACATTCCAAGAATAATTTATTGTAGCCAAAATAGTCATTAGGAGAAATTTCATATCTTTAAATTATTTTATTACCAAAAAAAAAAAAGAAAAAACAACAGACCAACTAAAATGATAGAAAAATGAATCAAATTTTTAAAAATGAATTTAGAAATATTGAATATCAAAAGAATCATGATTTTTGCAAAAAAAATAAATTAATGAAAATTTATTTCTCTATTAGTAATTTGAAAATTAAAAATATATATATATAGCTATTTATAGTTTGAATTTCTTTCTTGGAAAAATGGTCATATCCTTTGAAAATATTTCTTTGGGAGAATAGCTCTTATTCTTATACATTTAATATATTCTGTACATATTCTGGAAATAATTTGTGTATCTGAGAATCATGCTACAAAAAATTTTTTTTCTGCTACCCATAGGCAAGACTTTTTATTTTAATTTTAGAGAATCCTAAAATTGTGTTGTCAACAAGAGACATGAGAAAGGGTTAGTACAGAGGCAGCAAATAAAGATTTGTTGGCAGAGGGAATGACTTACAGAGCAAAATTTTTTAGGATGAGGGAGCAATTTGGAAGATATAGGAAGAATGATTAGACAAAGAAAGTGTTCTTTCTGGTGACTAAAGGAAAGCAGGAAAGAATTTTTAAGAAATGCAGCAGAGAATTTACGAAAGTGATTGATTAATGATTGATCTCATGATAGGAAGTTATATGCTGATTTGGGACATAAGGGAAGAGAAAGAGAAAAAAAATAGCACAATTATGAAGAATGGTATAGGGGATCTACTTAGAAATTCAAAAGTAGATTATTACAAAACAGATTCTTAAGCAGAAACCATGGCTCAGATAAAGTTATTCACTTGAAGTGAATAAAATCAGTCAAATTTCTTTAGTGGCAAAAGAGTAGGAAAGAACAAAATGAATAATGATGATTACCTTAGGATAAAAAAAATAACATATCATAATCATAGAACAAAGGACTTCTAGAACAGTGAATAATGAAACTATAAAGTTTATGCTCATTGAATCCAGACTTAAATGGTTAAGAATTGTATAATTTGTTCAAAGTGGTACAGGAAATAATGACATATATCTTCTGATTACTACTTCTGTCAGTCAATTAACAATAAAAATTATTAGAAGTATTTGCTGTGTGATAGGCCCTGACTATTAAAGGCAAAAATGAAACATGCCCCATCCTCAAGAAAATTGTATTATTATGGAAAAGAAAAAATATATTTACATATATTTAACAGAACATATTCAAAATAAATGCAACATTCTTTTCTACTTACTAATGTTTTATAGTTCTGTAATCTTTAAATCTTGCATATTTATTTAGCTGTCAATTCTTTTATATCTCTTTATTTTGTAATCTTTGATATATGACATAACCGGGATCATAAGAAGTGAAAGATTAATAAATAAAAAGTTTGAAAATAATTTCTTAGATATTTATCTTGTAATTGTTGCTATTAAATCACTACTATCAAACATTAACATTGATGCACAAGCAAGTTACTACCTTCTATTTTCTTCATTAATTAAAAATGTTAATATTTTAAAATACTAACTAGTACATGACTGGATAAGAAGACAAAAATAGGAGATTATTGTGAACTGTAATATAATAACATCTATTCAGAATTATATTATTAGTAATATCTAGTATTAAAACTTTCTAATGTTTGCCTCTTAGTTTTTCTAAACTAAAATAAATAAAAATAAAATAAATAAAAAATAAAAAATAAATAAAAATGATTCCTATTATATTCAATTTTTTACTATGAAGCAGATTATATGTTTTAAAAGTTTAAAAGTTAGCCACATTTCTAAATGCTTGGAAATACTGCAACTTAAATTCATTTTTAGTCATTTGTAAATACAATTATTTGTAAGTACAATAAGTACAAGTACATTATTAAGCACTTTAGCATGTGCAACGCACAGTTCTGAGTAGTATAACTAAAAAGGATTTTTTTTAAATTCATATTTCTAGGAACTCACAACTCTCCTTGCCACACATTCAGCATAAAAACATTTAATGAAAATATTTTAATACATTGTATTTACAACCCTAAACCTATAACTCAATTCACTTTCTATTTGTTATATACTAAACTCAATATTTTTGTAATTTTTCATAATTGAAATCTATTTGGAGGTGAATAGTGTTTTTATATAGCAACCACATGAAAAATGATTTTAAACCAAGAAAATACAAATACAAATATTGTTATTCAATAAGAATAATTCATTTTTAGGACAGCTGAACAGCCTTCAAGTTAATTCATTCAGAAAAACTATCTAGAGTAAAGGAAGTGATAGTTGAGTGTGATTTCTGGAGTGAAACAAAATTTTCTGAAATGCAGGGTGACCCTCCATGGTTTTGTCATTCTTTGGAGCACTGTCTGATCATTCATAGTGCCACATACTTAGTTGAAAGAAGCAGAAAAGGCTTTTTTGAAAAACAATATTATATAAATCATCTCGAGCTGTCATTAAATGGGTAGACCTTTGCTAATAAAATTGCTGTAGCTATAAATGTCCTCAACTTAGGAAATTTTCAAACAGGTTGCATGCAGTAATATATGGGAAAGCAACTACATGAGGTTATCAGTAGCAGCAGCTTGCATCTGTAGAGTTTTAAAGAAGAGAAACTGAATCATAAAGAAGTTGAATGACTTGCTTAGAGAGACATAGCTAGGGCAGAATTTGAACATGTCTTTCCAATTAAAAATCCAGCCCCACAAATATTATTTCATACTCTGTTAACTCAAATTCAATACTTGGAAGAAAAGATTGTACCATTACTTATGTCAAAATTAAAAAAAGAATTTATGATACTCTTTCAAAAAAAAAAAAAGATTTTGTTTGTTTACTACATTGTAAATGGTGAGAGAAAGTTATTTTGCAATTACTTGGTACAAACATATTTCAAGACTGGGTGTTCTAAACTAGGTCCTAAGCTTGATTCTATGCTTGGTAACCTAGCTTAGGGGAAAAAAAAAAAAAACAAATTTGCAAAGCTCTGGGAAGACCCATTATTTTGAGCCCAGTTTCTTAAACTGTGGGTTGTGACCCCTCTGGGGTCTTGTAAATGTATGTAGGGGTTGCAAAATTGTGATTTATTATCAGTAAATATTTAGTTTGTATATCTATTTTATATACTTCCATAATGGGAGGCACGTAATAATTTTTGGAAGAAAAGAGTTTGCCAGTGGGAAAAGTTTAAGAAGTTGTGATTTAGATGATTCAATTTATTTGAATCTTTGTAATGCAAACAGAAAGAACATTAAGAAATCTGAAAAATGCCGTTTCCATCATGCATATGCATTTTTAAACTGTTTTGTTATGTTACAGGTCAACTGTATTTTAGAAGCTTTTGGACATGCTAAGACAACACTTAATGACTTATCCAGTTGTTTTATAAAATATTTTGAACTGCAGTTCTGTGAGAAGAAAAAATCTTTAACAGGAGGTAAGTATAAATTATTTTGGAATACAGATAGATCTCTTGCTGAACCACAAGATGGCAGAGGCGCCCAAGAAATGATAAAGAATTACAGTAAAACAGGTCCTCGATAATTCCATTCTATTTTAATAGATTTATCATGGCTAAAGACCAAATTTGACAGCTACAGGGAAAACAGATTAGCAAATGGCTTAATTAGGGTCCTGTTTATGCTTCTGCTGTCAATTCAAATATTGGCTTGCTTGAAATAAGCCTTTTTACTTTCTTTTCCAATCTTGCCTTTTGTAATAAGGACCAAGACTGAGAAAATATTTTCACTTAGTGATCTTAATAATTGAGACATGGGATTTTAAATACTGCTACAACCAGGGGTTGCAGTAACTGAAACCTAAGGGAGAGATTTTTCAAAATGCTATTCTAGATGATTAAGTTTTATGAGAATCTGGGATATTTACTCAACCAAATTGGAAAACTCAAATTGAAAGAAATCACATTAATTTTCTAAAACCTAAACCGAAATGAACCCTGTTTCAAGAACAATTTTAATAAAATCAGCACATCAAGATATTCACCAAAATGAAACTCAGCTAATCAATTCAAGCCAATTCTCTAATGAGAATACAATAAAGCTCATCATTATTACTGTTTTTATTTCACATTTATATAATGAGCTGAGATTTACAAGATGCTTTCTTAGTAGCAGCATTCTGAAGAGACATTACAAATATTGTTCTTTTCCTAAAGACTAAGAAACTGAGGCTAAATAATTAATGCATGTTGTCACACCTCTGGTGCCAATCTTATTCTTCCATCTTTAATGATTTATTTTCCTATAATACTGAAGAAAATTCAGACCTATGATTATTTTTGAAATTTGGTATATTCCAAAGATTTTTTAAAATAAATATATCATAGGATAAATACAATTTAAGGAAAAATATACAATTCACTCTAGTAAATAAGCTCATATAGAGAAATTTGAGCTAGTTATTTGCATATATACTATGGCATAACTGCAAATGCTTATTATCAGCATAAAAATTTAATTTTGGAAGACTACTAAAAATAGTCTAATTTCTGATATTTGAACTTTCAATATGAAGGGGTCTTCTGACTCTAATTCTGGTGCTTTTCCCAATTTTGCATGAAAGAACACTAGTAAATTAATCCATGCTCTGAATGTCAAATTTTAAAGAATAATCTTTTGAGAAACTGATTAAAACAAACAAACAAACAAAATCTCACTGAAAATTAGGGATGGAGTAAAATGGTTGCTAAGGAAAATTCTGTAATCCTCTTTCCTAATCATTTTATAGCAGTAATGAGTCAAGGGACACCATTTTAACAATGATTCTACTTCAAGAATAGAGATATGGGCTGAGTTCCTCTCCCTCTCCACCCCTCCCAGCCCCAGATTTAGTCCACCACTACCCTCTCAGATATTTTAAATGAGTGCTTGAGCTTCTGTAGATTTGCTAGCAATATGTTGTGTAATGCATTGTAACTTCCCATAGGATCCATTTCATATTCCATCGAGTTATAGTATTGAAAACTGAAAATATCTGGTACTCATAAGGTCAATTTTATATTGATGATCACCATCTCTAACTACTTCTAGGTGAAGTCTTTAGGCAGTGAAAAATGTTTTCTAGAAATCTCATCATACTTTATTTTTTCTGAATGAATTGAAATTAAAATGATTTTTCCCCTCCAGAACAGCATTAATAATTTATCTTTCCAAAATAAAAATTATCAAGAAAGACATTTTTATGTAGATATCTTTATCAAATTGATATATTTATTGACCCTACACAGCATATATTGGGAATATGGCTACTTGGTCATAGTTTGGTTTTTTGTTTGTTTGGTTTTTTTGCTTTTTTTTTTTTTTTTTTTTTTTTTTAACTCTTAAGTTTTGAAGGTTGCTGTTGTGGTTTGCCCTTTGTTATCAAAGAGTTCCATGACATCAGGAAGGTGATGCCACGGCATGCAAGTGAATTAAATTTAAATGAGAGAGGGCTATGCAAGGTCATCTGCCTCCCTTTCTCCTCCACAGCCATCTGGGTCCAGTGGCAAGATATAGATCAAGATAGCTGGAGATGGCTTTGGGTGGAATAAGAGACCTTGGCTGTTTTTAGCCAAAGTCTTCAACAGGTCTCAGTTCAACTGAGGCCACACCCATTCAGTGATTAAGGATAGATAGCAATTGAGGCAAAGAATCTCCTGTTCCTCCTAGTCCAAAAAAATCTAAATGAATGAATGAATGAATCTGGGAGGGGAAGATCTTCAAGGTTTCTGGTCAAAATAGAAATGATTGCTATTTACATTCAGAGTCAATCAGGAACCAAACAATGACTAAATGGGGTTTGGCCTAGGACCATTGGAGGTCATTTAGAATCTGATTGATTTTGGTTTAAGACCTAGTCTTTAGGAAAGAAATCTAGCCAGTAAAACCCAAGATATCTTGGGAGGGTTCAGAGGTACTAAGGAGAAAAAAATACTTTTGCTTAGAAGACAATTACACACACACACACACACACACACCCACACACACACACACAATCTCCAAAATGAATTGAATAAAGTTAACTTAAAGAGGAAAAAAGCAAAAGTAAAAACTAATTTTATAGACAGACATCAATTCATATTGATGACATTTATTATCTATTCTATAGAATTTCTCTCTTTAAAAAGAATTTTAAAATCACTCCACTGAATTTGAATGCTAACAAGGATTGTGATAGTTACTTAATTTGTTGTTAGTAATAGTTATATGCATGCACACACACATTCAGAATATTTATATTAGATTATATATCTATAAAATATTTATATATTTTATCAAATATACATAGAAAACAATCCATAAAATAATTATTACAAACATAATATAGCAAGAATTGGTATCTTCTCTGTAATTTATATTTCTGAATTTCCTGGGTTCCTGAAAAATTCCATGATTAAAGGTCATACAGTATGTACCAAACAGGACTTGAGTAAAATGTTCCTACAATTCACTGCCTTTCATACATATATACATATAGGGAGCCACCTCATTTTATTGGTGAAGAACTGAAGTTCAAAAGTTTTAAATGATCTGAATAGAGTCATACAAGTTGTAAGTGTTAGAGGATTTGAATAAAGGGTGCTTGATTAGATATCTACAATTCTTTCCATTATGCTATGTTTGAAAATAATCCAAGAAGGTAATTAGAAGCTGTATATGGTGGCTTGACCCAGAAATCAAGGCTACCAAGGAAGCTGAGTTGGCAGATCTCTTGAGCTTTGGAATTCTGAGTTTCAATGAGATAAGTAAATTAGGTTTCCCTACCAAGTCCGGCATCAATTTGGTGAGCCTCTAGCAGTGGTGGAAGAAAACCAACAAGTTGTCTGAGGAAGGATGATTCAGCTCATATTGGAAATGGAGTAGATCATAATTATGCTGTCAATCAGTAGCAGAATTAAGCCTGTGAGTAACCCCAGTACTTCCAGCCTAGGTGAAATAGGAAGAGTCAGTCATTAAAGATGCATTTTAAAAAGTAATTAGAGCAAATTTAGTTGGGCAGGAGGGAGAATTAGTTGTTATAGTGGCTCACAGGTGGGTGTTATTAAAATATTATTAAATGTTATTAAAATAGCTTCCTACTTCAATTAAATATTCTTCCTAATCAGATGCTAAATCAGAAACTTAATTGTTCCTAGCCTGCTAGAAGAAGGCATATGCTGACAACATGCAAGCAAAAATTTTAACACTGCAGTTTTTAAAATATCATTTTACATTTTTGTTCCTTCCAAATTTCTCACTATTCACCTGGAGCTTCTTACAGCTTCTCTGTGGGCCTACCATCATGATCATTCAGTCACAATAAAACTTTATCCAATAGTAAGTAAATTGGCATCTAGATTTAAGTTTATCTTTTTTGAATATTTAAGAATGCCAAGAAATCATAGAGAATTTAGTTGTAATAGAATTGATCCTTGGCTGCTTCTTTGACAAAAGCTAAGCAATAAAGCTAACTGCTTTCTTGCTAAGACTGCTTAGCCTATGTAGTAAGATTATGTCATTACCAGAGGAAATATTCTTGCTAAGGTAAAAGAGTTTTCTTCCTGTTTGCCTACAAACTCTACCAAGTTTTATTGCCATTGTAATAATACATTTGCCCATATTGCCTTAGGGCATGCTGAACAAACACCACAATACCTCTTCAAGCTTTGAAGCTCCTAAACAAGGGTAATAGCTGAGCACATCCCAAGGAGGAGATGGGGCAGCTATAGTGGTATGCACTTTTCTTTACAATAATCCTGGGATGATTCTTATTATCCACATTTTAAGCATGAAGAATCTGAGTTTTAGAGAAATTATATGATTTACTGAAATTTCTTAAGGCTATCAAATGATAGAAGTAAGAGTTATAAAAAGCTAGAGCTAGAAAAGACTTTGTCAATAATCCAATCCATCCATCTTAATTAGAATCAACTGACTCCAAACCTAGGAAGTTTCTACTGCAATGTATTATTTCACTTATGAATGAGATGAAGGAATTAGGATATATTCGAACACAGAAGAAATCACCTGCATCATTAATCAATTAACAAAATTGTATTGAGTTTCTAATATATGGAGGGAAGAAATGTCCAAATTATGTTTTTTTAGGGGTTTGAAGTAATGGTAGATCAGTGAATTTGGGGGGAGGTTTAAAGATACTGCTGGAATTATTGAGGACATTGCAATACTTTTTAGGGAAAAGATGTATGCATGCATGTATGTAAATGTATTTATATGTGTGTATGTATGTATATGTGCATTACAGACATATAGCATAATGCATTTTATGCATGTGTGCATGTGTATGCATACATATATGTACACACATATACTTTTTCCTTTTTTTTTAATTTAGTGTACACTGAAAATATCCAAGCTTAGTCTAAAAAAAAAATCCCTGCAGAATCTTTCTATGCAAATTACAAATTACCATTCACATATATATATATATATGTAATATTCAATCACACCAAAAAAGGTATAGTTTAGAAAATTCATATTGAAAGTCTTTTAAAAACATTTAAAGTCTTTCAGGCCAAGTTATTAGTAAAAAGAAATGTTCATCCTTTCAATGGACACACTTGGAATTGAAAAATCCCAGGTGCCTCTTTAGCTAAGAAACCAATTACCTACCCTCAATTATAACAATTTCATCTCAGTTATATAGAAGAAAAAAAAAATACATTTCCTTCTGGAAGAATATTTAGTTCCCCTGGTAGTTTATTTTATTTTACATTTTTAGAAAGTAAAATGTCCATTAAGATAGTTTTTGAAACCCTACTGATCAGAAAGCTGTTAATCCTTAGCAATTTTTCTCCCTGCTGGAGATGAGCTAACAAGGATGATTACTAATTACATTTTTTTTTTTCTAATTCAAATGGAAGGTTTTGAAGTAGCTCTATGGGGTGGAGTTTGATTAATTTTGAATGCTGCTTTAAATAAAGCTTACACATATTATAAAATCAGCATGTGAAAGTGTCATTTGTATCTCTGAGTGTAGAAGTGTGATAATCATGAGGGCTACCCCACTAAGCTTTCCACTCTCACCTCTCTGTTCCTTTCCTTGATGAAAAGGGGGAAAATGACTCAATTAAGGAATCTCATTGCATATGTGTCTGGGGTTAATAGGAAAAAAAAATTATACTTCTGTATTCTGGTTTATCTGAAAAATTAATATCATTAATATAATAAAAATTATAATGGAGGAAATAAATTCAGAAATGGTTTTATTTAAAAATCCAAAAGAAAATAACTTAATATCTGACAATGCATTTGAAAAATCCCCTCAGATAAAATGTCAATTACAAAATGGAAAAAGAATGTTTTTGAAGAATACTTCTGCCTTATTCTCTGATTTTCTACCCACATTCTTTAATTTTAATACCATCATGGTACTTAATAATGGTCATTTTCTGCCATATTTTAAAAAGAGAAGAGAGGAAAGATAGACAGACACAAAGAAAGAGACAGAGACAGAGACAGAGAGACAGAAACAAAGACACACACACAGAGAGAGACAGAGACAAAGACAGAGAGAGACAGAGACAGAGACACACACACACACACAGAGAGAGAGAGAGAGAGAGAGAGAAAGAGAGAGAGAGAGAGAGAGAAAGAATCTTTTTTTGTTGTTGTTGGCATACAGAGTTGAGTTTTTGAGGACTTTTTCTCCTTTCTTAGTGAAAAAATGAAGGTCTTTGCATAGGTTCCTCTTAAGACTTTCATGAGAAGTCTCTTCAACACTTTTAATCTCACTTTGACTCTTTTGCTTAAACTGAGTACTTCCTGACAGCACATTTAGTGTAAATAATTGAACTTGTTCTTAGCTTGCATTTTATGGCCAAATAACAAATGAATTAATGGCTATAAATGTAAGTAACAATTAGTAAATTATTTTAGTCTGGTCCTGTTTATAATTAAGTTGCAATGGATAATTAAGGTCATCTGCCTTTATGAGAACTGTCATCCTATAAATATGTTGACTGTGGGTGGAGTCCCGGATGTGTATCAGAAGACCTCTATAATTTACATATTCTTTATGCAGCTCAAGCATTTTATCTCTTACTGCTGATCATTAATAGCAAAAGGTTGAAGAGAAAGTTGTTCAAACAGATTGAACATTGTTGTTCTACATTGTTAGTTATATACTAACTATATACTAATACTAACATTGTTGAAAACAAGACTTGTAAACATATAGCCATAAACAATATCAGGAAATAGGGCTTAAATAATTTCTGAGGAATAGACAAATTCCTAGAATTATAAGTGTCCCCAGGAATCCCTTTGACAGAAAGACATACAGAGACACAGATATTTTTGGTCTAGATTAAAGAAGCCCTTCTTTGCCTTAATTTCTACCTACTCTTAATCACTATATGGCTGCAGCCTCACTCTAGCTTTAAAAGTCCAAGGTCTCCCATTGTACCCCCAGCCATCTCCAGTTGTTCTAATCTATCTATGTATCTGGTCACTGGACCCAAATGGCTCTAGAAGGGAAATAAGGCAGGTGACCTTGCATAGCCCTCCCTCACTGAAATCCAATTCACTTTTGTGTCATGGCATCACCTCCCTGATGTCATGGTCCTCTTTGAAAACAAAGGGTGAACAATAATAACATCCCTTTAATAATATACCTTGCAGAGAACCTACTGATTTGCCTCAATACAAGAAGTTTTCTCAATGAGAATGTATCAATTTTAATTAGGATATGGGGGGTGGGGAGACAACCTAGAAGAATAGTTTTCCTTTAAATTCCCTACCAATGTTTTTCTCAATTTATAGTCCTGTCTGGCAAGCTTTTTATTGTCAAGCACCTGGCCACTTGAATTTCACACTTCATTATTATTGAAGGAACAGTTGTTTAATTATCTGCCATTGCATCAAGATATGTATTTGAATGGATAAGTAGTTTTGTATGATTTCAATGGCCTTGGAAGTCACCAACTCTATGCCTTTGATACCTCAGGATATTTTATGAAATTGAATACTTTCCTTCATTTGCTGCAAAAAGTTTTCTTGTGTTCAAGATGGCTTCTATTGCAATTGTGGGATTTTATTTTCCAGGTTATTGGTTGGATACCTTCCACAAACATACCCTTCTTCATTGCAGAAAGCACTTCAATACTTAAAAAAATTCAGAAAATAAGAAAACTTCTGATTTCTGCATTTAGTTGCAGTACACTAGAGGGAACATCCACTCAGATTTAAATTTTTTGCTACATTTTATCTTAAAGGACTGTATAGGAAAATAGAATGAACCCAAATTGCAAAGCATCATAAGAATGAATAACATTCATGAAAATTAGATGAATAAATATCATTTAACTGTCTTTATTTTTCTAAATCAGCCAGGATTTGTACTTATATGCTAGAGAAGACTCGACTTGTTTCTCAACCTCTCAGCCAGAGCAATTTTCTTATTTTCTACTTGTTAATGGATGGGTTAACTGCTGAAGAAAAATATGCTCTTCGTCTTAATAATGTATCTGCACACAGGTAAGTGTTAAGCATTTCCAAAGTAATTAATATCAATTTTCAGATTTTTCTAAAAATAGCTTTAGATTTCATAATGATAGAAAAGGAATGACTAAAAAAATATATAAACTATTTTTAACCATAAATGCAGTTTTAATTAAAATCTGAGTTTCTTCAAATTTCATTGCTATGAATACATTTGTACTTCTCTAATTTTTAAGACTGAGAGTAAAAAAAATGATAATATTTATGTGTTAGAAAGACAACAGTAGAATCTGATATCAAGCAAGTCAAAAAATTCATTCTCATCATTATGGAGATCAAAGAGATTAAGAGGAATTGCCTAGATTTGCTTCCTTTGATGATTTTGTTAGCTATTAATGATTAATTTCACATTTTCAATAGTCTGTTAATGTGATGACAAACTTACTGATGAAGAATTAGACTCAATTCCGCAAATATTTATCATTTGTGTAATATGTAAAAGATAGTATGCTAAGTAGGCACGAGGATACGATAATTTTTAAAAATGATACAGACTCTAGCTTCAGAGAGGTTATATTTTATATGGGGACTGAAGAGGGTAGGCTTATGACACACTTGGTTATATATAAAACAACATAGGATTAGATGAGGATGAAGGAGCATTCAAGTTGTTTTAAGAAAATTCCTTACTAATTGAGAAAGTAAGATAAATGCCATAATTGATTTGAACTTAAATCAACTTCAAATTTAAGAAATTTTGTGTCCTGAAGGTATAGAAGTGCCAAAATAACTTTCTTCAGGATTTCACAGGGAAGTGAAATAGGAAAGGATATAAGAACAAAGGGTTAGCATTCCTTTTATCTGTTGTTATTGTTGACTGATTTCTGTTATGTCTTACTTTCCATGATTCCATATGGGGTCTTTTTTATTTTTTATTACAGTTTTTTACTTTCAAAGCATATGCATGGATAATTTTTCTACATTGGCCCTTTTATATGGTTTTCTTGGCAAAGATACTGTTGTAGTTGGCCATTTCTTTCTCCAGCTCATTTTATAGATGAGGAAACTGAAGCAAATAGAGTTGTGATAGTCACACACCTAGCAAATATCTGAGAATGGATTTTAACTGCTGACTCTAGGCCCAGCATTTTATCCACTGTGGTACCTAGCTGTCCCATTTTGTATATACCTCTGTATAATGATACTGCTGGGTTCACACACCTACCCATTTCTGGTACATTCTCACTAAGGTTACTTTTCATTTACTATATATGTCTTATCGATCTCTATTTATGTAACTGTTGCCTCCCCTATTAAAATATTATAAGCTCCTTGAGGACATTTTTTTTCTTAATATCTCCAGAACTTCGCACAGTGTCTGACACATAACATCTTAAAAAATACTCATGTGTGATTGATTCATAAAACTCAAAGACACCTTAGCAACTATGGAGTCCAAAATCTTAATTTGCAGAGTAGGAACCTGAGCTACTGAGAAATAAATTGCCTTACCTAAAGTCATACCTAAAAACTTCCAGAGACAGGTTTTAGAACCAAGATCTTCTAACTTCAAGTCTGGAGCTTTTTCCTCTATAAAATATAACTTCTCAGATATTCCATTTGGTCATTTCTCTTCCCTCTTCCTTTTTCACACACCTCACCCTTCATCCCTACACATAAATCCTTAAAAGACTAAGTAATGTGACTGCTTAGTACTATTGCCCTATGAGATTGAGCACAGAAGGGAGTTATTTAAACTAAGGTTTACATTTTACATAATACTTCATAGATTAAGGGAACTAATTTGCTCATCCAAGGCTTTATCTTCCTTTTTACAATTCATTCAGTGACTCTCTCCCCACCTCCACACCTATTGTATTTTATATTTTAAGAGAGATAAAGTATCAGCTCTATCAGAACATGTGCATGCGAGAAAGGGAAGGACTGAACTTAAAGGTACTCCACAAAAATGAGCAAATAATAAATGAAACTTTTCATTATTCATATCTTTCTAATATTTTATGCTAGTATAAACATCCAAAATATTAAGTATTCATTTGTGTTTTGCTTTAGAATATTTAAATAAAATCTACCCCTCCCTCAAATGAACCCCAATCTAATTTGTAACTCACCAGATTTTTTTTTTTTTTATTATTTCCTACAGGGAAAACAAATTATTAATTTATTTTTCTCTGGTCATTCCATTTATTTCTTTTCCTCAACATAGTTTGGAGTTACTAAGCATATTTGAAAACTGAAATAGTGGGAGATACTTTGCCAAACATCCCCACAGGAAAAACCTCAGCAAAATCTTGAATAATTCAGTCCCCATGAATAAAGCTGTTATCTCATCAAAAATCTCCCAAGCAGCCAAAAAGGACAAATTCCTATTCCTCAGCAGATCTATATACTCCATCTTCAACTTCAGAAGTAATTTATACCTAAACATTTGGAGAATAATGCTTTCCTCAGGAAATTTTACCAGGATCAATTGGGATGAATGAGATCTTATATTAGCAATTAAAGGTTTTATCTGGATAGTATAGATGAAATTTGACAAAGTCACATAGCATTGTGACTTTAATTTATCTAGAGATCTCTTCTTGGTTTATAAATCAAATATGTTAAATGAGATCCTTTCTTGAAATTGCTTTGTCCTCAGCTGAATGTTTTCTAACATTAAAACATTTAACTTCTCATTCCACTGATCTCTCTATTTAGTACCTCAACAACTAAGGGAAATTAAACAATTTATAGTTTGACTATATGTTTGCTCATATCACAATTGAAGCCAGGATTATTTTTGTCTAAGTATGTTGCTATTGAATCAGCAAGCATTTGTGAAATATTTACTAGATCCAAAACAAGAACAATATAGTTGTAAAAGACAATTTCTTTCAAAAATTAACATTTTTGGTTTTTTATGCAATGAATCCAGTTGATTTATTAGTTTAAAAAAGACAAATAAAGAGTAGTCACAAAAAATTGGCAGTTCCCCAATCTATAAATAAAATATTTTTTCCTGAAGTCTCAACTCATATATTCTATTATTTTTTCTAGCTAACGGTAAGAAATAATTTCAGAAAAAAATTGCTTTAAAAAATTATAAACATCAAAACCAACATTGCCTTTTATTTATTTATTTTACTCCTTTGTGGAAATTATTTATATCAATTTGTAATCAATTGACTACCTTTGTGGACTTTAAAATGCACTTATGATCCTAATATGCCTTCCTTATTGAAAGACTGAAATAATATTTGCTACATTTGGATATTACTTAAAAACAATTTATATATTCTTTTAGTGTGACATCTGACAGACTTCAGCACATTACCCACAATTCTTCAAAGATGTGTTTAATTCAAAAGTTAGGTGGGGCACTTATTTGACTCATGCTACAATTCTGACATTCACAAAAGGGTAATTAATAGTTATTGTTGTTTCCAAATGAAGGGCTGCTTAGTAACAGTCAACACTGTGAAAATTGCTTTCCCTATCTGTTCTCCATTTCTTCTTCGTTAAAGGCCAGGATATGATTAGATGATTTCTAAGACTCCTTCCATCATGTGACTTGCCCACATAAATTGTGAAGCAAAGAGCAGAACTACAGCTTCTAGCTTATCTTCCACTAGGTGTCCTTCCTCTCCACAAAGTCAAATTTCAGAGATGACGAATGCCATTCATTCTGAAAATTTGTTCTCAGTTTTCAATTTCTATTTCAGTTTTTTAGATGTTTACTTTTCAGTCTCTACTTTGTTATGAATAAATAGGGATACATTCATTTAGTTTTAAAAAATACAGAAAAATAACTGCATTATATTCCCAGAAGCCTGGAATTATTGGGAATATAGGTATTTTCTTTCCTCTTTTCCATTTTGGGATCATAGATTTAAAGCTAGAAATAATTTACAGATCACTTAATCTACCCACTTAACTTTACAGATGAGGAAACTAAGGGCCAGAAAATGGGCCTTTCCAAAGTCATGTAGGTTCTAAATGACATAGAAAGGGTTTTTGAGGATTTGAGCCTAATCCTTTAATTCCAAATCCATAATGCTTTCTACTCTACCATCTTTTTAAAAATAGATTCAGAAGTTTGGAATCCCTTAGTTTTGAGATAGACATAGAAGTCCAAAGAAACGATTCATTCGGCCTTGGGCTTTCTCATGATGGGATTGATTTCAGTATTAGCTGTGAAAGATAGACTATTCCAATTTTATATTTTTTAAAAGTAAGCTGAAAGCCAACTTCAGGTTGATTTTCTTTGTATGAACTGTGTCTCACCCTCTGTTATGATCAAAGGAAACTCTGAGTCACTAGTTATTTGTACTCATGATTGCTGTCTGAAAGAATACCTATCACAGCAGAAGCCAACTAGACTTTAAATTTAGTTTAGAGTTGATTCTGTACTAAGTTTTGCATACTTAAAGTCTTCAATGATCTGTGTTTTGTTTGGATAGAATATTCCCTCTGGTAGGATGTATCATAATTCCTCTATAACTCTCTCTATATATACACACGTATATGTGTATATATATATATATATATATATATGTAATATATTTATAAATAGTTTATGCTAGACATACAGTGAAATGCTTCAGTCCTCTGAATGTCATTTTATTCTTTTACATGGCATCATAATATACACATATGTGAAATATACATACACTAATATACATATAATATATATATATGTCTATGCATGCTAATATCACATCTAATGTAAAATGTATATATATAGATAGATATAGTAATAGATGTTTGATAATAGAAAATTATGTGGTACTGAACCATGGTATCTATATTCTTTCCATCAATTTTATTATAATCTGTCTTAGTCAATTCATGACATGATCAGTCTTTTTGTCATGAACCTATAATCCCAATCCTTGGAAATAGATATAGACTCTGAAAAGGCCATAGTCAAATAACTTTACAACTCGATAAAATCAGTTACACTGGTATAGCCTTTGAGAAGCAGGGTCATCTTTATGCCATGATTGGGGTGGGGGAGTTAACAGAGAGCATTTACAATATGAGTGCTATTTTTAATTGGAAAAATGTTTCATACAATAAAATAATAAAGGGTACATCTTGATTCCATACCAAAATAAGGTAAAAATGGATACATGATTTGGTCAGAAAGAGTGATACTAAAAACAAATTTATTTATAGTTTACAACCATTTATAATTATACAAAAAATGCTCTAAATCACTGTTGATTAGAGAAATGCAAATTAAAACAACTCTGAGGTTCCACTTCATACCTTTTAGATTGGCTAAGATGACAGGAAAAGATAATGATAAATGTTGGAGGGGATGTGAGAAAACTGGGACACTTATACATTGTTGGTGGAGTTGTGAAACGATCCAGCCATTCTAAAGAACAATCTGAAACTATGTCCAAAAGGCTATAAAAATGCATCCCCATTGACCCAGCAGTGTGCCATTACTGGGCGTGTATTCCAAGGAAATCATAAAGGGGGGGGGAAGGACCCACATATGCAAAAATATTTGTAGCAGCTTTTTTTTTTTTTTGTAGTAGCAAAGAATTAGAAAATGAGTGGATGCCCATCAATTGGGGAATGGCTAAACAAGTTGTGGTACATGAAGGTAATGGAATATTATTGTTCTATAAAAAATGATGAACAAGTTGATTATAGAAAGGCCTAGAATGATTTCCATGAATTGATGCTGAGCAAAACAAGCAGAATCAGGAGTACATTGTACACAATAACAGCAAGAATGTGTGATGATCAAGTATGAAAGGCTTGATTCTTTTTGGTTCAGTGATCCAATAGACTTTGGACAGAAAATGCCATCTGCCTTCAGAAAAACAACTAAGGAAACTGAATGTAAATAAACACATGCTATGTTCACTTCTTTTCTCTATTTTTTATCTTTCCCATAATTTTTCCATTTTGCTCTGATTTTTCTCTCCCAACATGATTCATAAAGTAATGTGTATTAAAAATAAACCAACTTAATACAGTTAAAAAGGGTACATCTTAAAGTTCATAAATATTAGTTTGTTGCATTGTATTTTCTTGTTTCTCAGGACTTTTTGCTGTGATTCACTTTCTTATATACAATATTTAACTTCTTTACTTCATATTTTAACCAGTTAAAGTTAAAATTGTGCCAGAAGCTGAATGTATTATTGAATGGTGGTATTTCAACATATTTAAAAAAAAAAAAAGATTCATTTACTGAGCATTAGGTTATTAAGCAATCCATGAAAGAAATGGAACTTAATATTGAAGAATTGAAGTTCAGAAAGTTTTGGAGTTTTTTTTAAATTCACTGAGTTTTGATTTTTTAAAAATTGATACTAAGATAAACTGATTCTTTGGTATTTTAATGATTCATCATATTAAGGGGCAATTCTCAAATTAGAGTTCTGTGATACAATCCATCTTGTCTGGCTTCAATCCCATGATAACAATATGAAACCTAATAGAGCTTTAATTACTCATAACTTTGCTGAAGTTTAATGTGTTGAAGTTCCAAAAATGGTTGGACTACTACCACGCAGCCAGGAGGTACATTTCAATGATATTTTGGCAGAGAGCAGAGCTGTGGGTGGTTATAGGCCTCTGGTGTTGTGTTCCCATCCAATGTACTAAGTACAAATTACTAAGAAGTTGCAAATTATATCACAGGCTACTTTTCAGGAACCTAGGTCAAACCCTGATATAAGAATGTATAAACACATGATTAATCATTATAACACTGCATTTCAATATAGGATAAAGAGCACTGATTATGGAATTAGAATCTAGATTAAATTCCAAATATGCCAGAGCCTTCTCAATGCATCCCCCAAACAAGCAGATTAGTGCTTTAAAAAATTAAAAAATTTTAAAAATATTGAATTTTGAGTCAAAAAAATTGGATATGCATCCTGACTCTTCTAATTTCTATGTATAATCTAGGATAGGTCATCTGACCTCTCTGGGCCTTAGTGATTTCATTTTTAAAATTAGGAGATTGTACTAGATTCGATAGAATGCTCATCAGAATTTATAAGAAATTGAAAATTGACTGCCATAATCCTGAAGAGAGTCCCATCAGTCCTGGATAGCTTCTGAGATCTCTTCCAGTTCCAAATCTATGATCTTTCATCCTATGACATGGGTTTAAAACTCAGACCTATTATTTAATACCTATGTGATTTTCAGTGAGTCATTTCACTTCTGTCAACATCAATATTTTCCATTTCTGAAAAGAAACAGCTAGACTAAAGCATGCTTTATCTCCCTTTTACCTCTTGACAATTCAATTTTCTCTAAAACCAATGTTGCTAATTAATTTTGTGGAGTTGATGAGTATAATTTAGAAGCCATTGTATATAGTTCCTCAATATTTCTGATGGTGATATTTTATCTTCTGTACACATACTATATGTAATATATATTATTTTACAATATGCACAATAATTATAAATTTTCTATACATTAGGATATAAATATAGAGAATTAGAGAGACTAAAATGACACTGATTTTGGGAAATGCCAAATGCATGATGCTGTTTAGTGGTCAAAACAGGAAAATTCTTATTAGGATCTGTTAGGAGAGTAGAGTTTCAATGCCTCTGAAAACGAATAATAAATTCCTATAGTAAGTAGAAATTATTAAATTGATGTCAATTTTTTAAAAAAAACTCATTATTATATTATTTATTGTATTGGTTAAATGAAATTCATGATGTGGAGTACAAATACATTGTTGCTGTTTAATCATTTCAGTCTAACTCCATTTGACTTTTTTTTTTTTTCTTTTTTGGGCAAAGATACTCTAGTACCTTTTTTCTCTAGTTTATTTTAAAGAAGAAGAAACTAAAGCAAACAGGGTTTAGTGACTTCCTCAGGGTCATACAGCTAATAAAAGTCTGACATTGGATTTGAACTCAAAAAGAGAAGCCTTCCTGACCCTTGAACTGATACTCTACTGTGCCACCTATCTTCCAAAATAGTACATTATCTTTTACCTTTTACTACTATAATAACAACCTAATTGTTGTCCTTTTTCCAATTTTCCTCCAAACAATCCTTCACTTTTCTTTTTTTTCAAATCTATCCTTTGCTCAAAAGCCAAGATAATTTTCCTAAAGCACAAATGTGATTATATCACTCTTCTCATCAAAGGGACTTCAGGGACTCCGAGTTACTGCCTCTGGGATAAAATCAAGCTCATTACCTTGACATTTAAAGCCCTCCAGAATCTAATTACAATGTACCTTTATGTGTTTATTTCACATTATGCGTCTTTGATAATTTAAGATACAACTAAACTGAACTACTAGATGCTCTCCAAATACTATAGCTCTCTTCTGCCATTATGGTAAAGAATCATCTACCATGCCTTGTATGCACTTACTCTTCATCTCAGCATTTAGAATTTATATTTTGTTAAATGTTCTTCTTAAATATTTGCTCAATTAGTCTTTATTTAAAGACTAATAAAGGAGGAAAAACTGTTTTCTCCTATTTTACCTTTGAACAAGTCTAAGTACTTGGAAACTCATCCTTTCATTGAACTTGAAGCCAAACATCACATATTTCACCCAGATTCTGCTGGTTTGGTCCCCTTAGAGCCAAAGATCAGAGGTTCCATCCCTCCTTAACATACCAGTTTATAAGATCCTTGAAGACATCTGTTATGCCTTCATGAAGTTTTCACTTTTTCTGACTAAAATGAATAGTTCCTATGGTGAATCTTCATTTCTAATGTGTTCCAGCCTTTTCATATTTTGGGTTTTTCTGTTTATTTTTTAAAATGTGTTGTCCAATACTGGAAACATTTCTACCGATAGGACTACAGCAGAGTTTACAACCCTTATTAATTCTGTATTTCTGAATCTTGTGCCTCTCAACCTAGTCAAATTCACTTACTGTTCCCTCTTCCATAAAAAAGGACAGGTATTCGCATTTCATAGACCCTTCAGAATCTATTTCATGCTCCAAATTTTTTCATACATCTTCATTAGTATCTTAGTAAATACATCTAAATACTCTTTTAGTTCTCTAAGACTTATACAGTTCATCTTGACCTGATGAGGTTAACTCATCATGATCAGTGAAATGCCAATTTCATCACTGATCATTCATGATTAGTTTTCCATTTTTGTTCTGCCTTTTCCAATCCAAAGATCATTCATTCTTGTAAGCAAAAGTTGAAGAAAAATAGGAATTGGATAGTTGTCTTTGCCTTGATGTTATCAATATTCTTTTCATCTCAAATACCTGTCCCTTTTCCTCCCCTCTCATCTTACTTTCTGTCTCTGTCTCTCTCTGTCTCTCTCTGTCTCTCTGTCTCTCTGTCTTTCTCTCTCTCTCTCTCTCTCTCTCTCTCTCTCTAGTATGTATATCTCTGCCCTTCTCTGTCTCTCTGTTTCTTTCCCTCTATGTGTCTGTCTGTCTTTCTCTTTTTCTCTCAGTCTTGCTGTGTTTTTCTGTGTTCCTATTTCCCTCGAACTCCCTCTTTCTTTCTTGACCTTTCTCTTAGTCTTCATAATTTAAAAAAAAAAACAGGAAAACACCAAATTGTTTTTTTAGGGGGGTGAGGGGTGATGTTGGGGAGGGTAAGATGTACTTAGCCTATATTATGGATCTTATCTAAGATAATTTATCACATAATTGTATAATATCTTTTTTCTGTCATTCTCATTTAATTGCCCATTGTTTTTGCTTTCATTTTCTATGGGTTTCCTTTGTATCCTATCAATCTCTCCAGGCATGCTCTTTGTTCTGATCAGAGTTCCATTCCTGAGATATTCCCTTTCCATTCAATACAACTTTTATGCTATTGAACCCTACCTAATTATTCTCTGACCACTTTGAAATATGCTATGTCTAAGTTTAAGATGTTTAGTAGATACCCTCCCCTCCTTATTTCATGAACTATTTTTACAGACAATGTGGTATAGAATTTAGACAGATGGATTTGTATCCAGGAAATCCAGGAGCTCTAAGCAATTAAACATTCACTGTTGCTTGTTAAGTCACTTTGCCTCTCTAAACTATATTTCTATATCTGCAAAATGGGTATAACAATAGCATCTATCTCACTGGGTATTTTGAGGACAAAACTTCATAAAATAAGTAATGTATTTTAAAAATCACCAGGTAAATGTTAGCTAAGATTACTTCTTGTAGTTAAAAATTAAATTGAGAATAAGAGAAAACACGTTCTCTGGATTTTTCAGCCTTTTGAAGAATAAATTTATTATTAATGCAAATCATACATTCACTAGGTGCTCTGCATTACAAAGAGTATATGAACCATCAATAAACTGATCATAAAAGCATTTCATCACTAACTTTCATGTTTCTAAAAAAGGTTTATGATATGTTCTGCAAACAGCCCATCTAGTTTTTTCTTCTGTCTAGTTAGGTGGTCTGTAAAGTACCCCCATCACAATATGTTTACCCAAAGTGTATGAAACAGTCTTGAAAATATTCGTTCATATTAGAGATGTTACTAATATAAATATCCTGAGTTTTCAGTTGACCTAAATTTGACATTTTGTGTTACTCAAAAATAGGTTTGTGTCTTCTCACCTATAAATCTTTCTGTCTCTGTCTGTCTGTCTGTCTGTCTCTGTCATACACACACACACACACACACACACACACACAAAATCTTTCCTTGTCTCTGATATCTGTTCACATTATTATCTCATTTTTTCTGTTTCTTTTACTGCCGAAGCTTAGAAATAGAATATTCACTGTCTCATTTTCCTTACCATTTGTTTTCAACCCTTTACAAATGTGGCTTCTCATCCTACAATTTAACTGAAATTGTTCACATACTGGCCCCCAATAACCTCATTTCTTTTGTTCTGTTTTTTTGTTTCTTTTTTTAAGGATAAATAATGTTACAGTTTTGTTATTTTATTGATGACTTTAATTTTTATATCACATTCAGTATCAAATATAATACTCTCATCTTCCCCAAATGATGTCTTCCATTGTAACAGATTTTAAAGAGCAAAATAGAAATTTTAGGCAAAACCAAAAAACATATGCACCAAGTATGTCAGCAAATGCAATTTTTCCAAACCCAAGATTATGTGAGATAGCCAGCTCATCCATTATTATGCTTATTTTATAGATGAGGAAATCTCATCAGAGAAGCCTGTAGGCCAGAGTTGGGATTCAAGGCCATGTTTTCTAGTTCTATACTATGTGTTCATTCTACTATATTGTGGTGCTTTTCATCTTATCAAAATCATTGCTGAAAATACTAAATAGCACTGGGCTAAACACAGAGTTCTCTCTGTAGGTTCGCTTTAATTAATTCATTCATCAAGTCAAAGACATAGAAATACAGAATAACAGCATTAAGTTAAGGTTTGTGAACCAATGTAGAAATTATGGAAAATAATACTATGGAGAGAGGTTGTTTTTTTTTTTTTTTCTGTTACAGTAGATAGCCTTTTTGTTAAAAGTGGTTTAGTGGAATTTTATTCCAAAAGCAGGGCTAATAGGCACTATAATGTAGTGAAAAGAAATTTATAGTGACTGAACCTGACTTCCAAACCTGGCTTTGCCAATTAATACTTATGTACCCTTTGGCAAATGAAACCCAAATTATTGGTCTTTAAAATGCAGGGATTAGAAGAGATCAATTTTGATGCTTCTTCTAGCTAAAATGATCCATCTAAGAAAAATCTAAATTATAAATTATGTAGAGAGAAAAGGGGGAGGGAAGGAGAAGGAGGGGAGAGGGAGAGATCATAGTCTTTACTTTAAAATTACTCTGTACTTTTAAGGGTCTTTAGAAGAAGCACAATGATGCCAATAATGCAAATCCACTTAAATACAACTAAAATCTGATTAAAATCAGTGACCAATATTAATTTCACTGAACTGATGCTGAAGCATATCTCCCTCCTATGTTGAAGAGGCAGAATGTGGGGGAGGGAATCTGAATTATGGATGAGATGAGCAATGAATCTAATTGATTTGCTTAACTATTTTTCTTTGTTGGGGAGGGAATGAGAGATTCAGTATAGATGGGAAAAGTCAATATATTAGTAAATGATTCTGCTGTTTTAAAAAAAAAGCATTAATGATAAATTTATTCTTCAAAAGGCTGAAAAATCCAAAAACAGAAGTGTACAGAATTCTTGAATCATTATTGATGAATAGAAATCTGTTTTGTTTTTCTCTACTAAATTTATTTATTTTTAATACACATTGCTTTATGAATCATGTTGGGTGAGAAAAATAAACCATGGGAGAGATTAAAAAACAAAAACAGGAAAAAAAGGCAACATAGCTTGTGTTGATTCAATCTCCTTAATTCTTTTTCTGGATGCAGATGGCATTTTCTGTCCAGTCTTTTGGGATTGTGTTGGATCACTGAACTACTGAGAAGAACCAAGTCTTTCAATTGATCACCACATATTCTTGCTGTTATTATGTACAGTGTATTCCTGGTTTCTTTGTTTCACTCATCATCAATTCATGTAAATATTTCCAGGACTTTCTAAAATCAGCTTGTTCATCATTTTAATGTAACAATAATATTCCATTACCTTCATATACCACAACTTGTTCAGTCATTCACCAATTGATGGGCATCTACTCATTTTCCAATTCTTGACTCCCACAAAAAAGAGCTGCTACAAACATTTTTGCACATGTGGTACCTTTTTCCTTCTTTATGATTTCTTTGGGATTCAGACCCAGTAATGACACTTCTGAGTCAATGAGGATGAAGTTTTATAGCCCTTTTGGCATAGTTCCAGATTGCTCTCCAGAATGGTTGGATTATTTCACAATTCCACCAACAATGCATTAGGGTTCCAGTTTTCCCACATCCCCTCCAACATTTATCATTATCTTTTTCCCCTGAGGCAATTGGGGTTAAGTGATTTGCTCAGGGTCACACAGCCAGGAAGTATTAAATGTCTGAGGCCAGATTTGAACTAATTTCTTCCTGACTTCAGGGTTGGTGCTCTATCCACTGTGCCACTTAGCTGCCCCTATCATTATCTTTTCCTGCCATCTTAACCAATCTGAGAACTGTGAAGTGGTACCTAAGACTTGTTTTAATTTGCATTTCTCTAATCATGATTTATATCATTTTTTCATATAAGTATAAATGGCTTTAATTTTGTCATCTGAAAATTGTCTGTTCATATCCTGCGACCATTTATCAATTGAGGAATGACTTGTATTCTAATAAATTTGACCCGGTTCTTTATATATTTCAGAAATGAGACTTTTATGAGAAACAATGGCTACAAAGACTTTTCCCCAGTTTTTTTTTACTTCTCTTTTAATCTTGTTTCTGTAGGTTTTGTTTGTGCAAAAAGTTTTTAATTGAATGTAATCAAAGTTGTCCATTTTGCCTTTCAAAATGTTCTCTAGTTCTTCTTTGGTCATAAATTCTTCCCTTCTCCAAAGATCTGATAAGCAAATTATCTCTTGCTCTCCTAATTTGCTTATGGTGTCACCTTTTATGCCCAAATCATGTACCCATTTTGAACTTATTTTAGTATGGGGTGTGAGATGTAGGTCAATGCCCAGTTTCTGACACATTATTTTCCAGTTTTCCCTGCAGGTGTCAAATAGTGAATTCTTATTCCAGAAGCTGGAGTTTGGTGGTTTATCAAATACTAGATCACTATAGCCTTGATTATTGTGTCATGTGTATTACATCTATTCCACTGACCCACCACTCTGTTTCTTAGCCAGTAACAAATGATTTTGATACTGCTGCTTTATAATATAATCTTAGGTTTGGCACTGCTAAGCCACCATCCTTTGTATTTTTTTTTTTATTAATTCCCTTAACATTCTTGATTTTTTGTACTTCCAGATAGATTGTTATTATTTTTTCTAGCTCTATAAAATAATTTTGGCAGTTTGATTGGTATGGCATTGAGCAAGTAGACCAATTTAGGCAGAAGTGTTATTTTTATTATATATACTCAGTCTACCTATGAGTAATTTTCCCTAATTGTTTAGATCTTATTATTTCTGTGAGAAACATTTTGTAATTGTGTTCATATAGTTCTTGTATTTGTCTTGGCAGGTAGACCCCAAGTATTTTATTTTGTCAACAGTGGAATTTCTCTTTCTATCTCTTGCTGATGTACTTCATGTAGAAATGTTGATGTTTTATGTGGGTTTATTTTGTATCCTGCAAGTTTGCTAAAGCTGTGAATTGTTTCCAGTATGTTTTTGGATATTTTCTAGGATTCTCTAAGTATATCATCATATTATCTGCAAAGAATGGTATGGTAGTTTTATTTCCTCATTGCCTATTCTATTTCCTTTAATTTGTTTTTCTTTTCTTATTGCTAAAGCTAACACTTATAATGTAATGTTGAATAATATTGGTGATAATGGGCATCCTTATTTCACCCCTGATCTTATTGGGAGTGTGTTCAGCTTCTCTCCATTATAAATAATGCTTATTGTTGATTTTAGATAGATACTGCTTATTATTTTAAGGAAAGCTCCTGTTATCCCTATGCTTTCTAGTGTTTTTAATAGGAATGGATCCTCTATTTTGTCAAAATCTTTTTCTGCATCTATTGAGATTATATGATTTCTGTCGGTTTTGTTATTTATATGGTCAATTATGGTAATAGTTTTCCTGATGGGTCGCGGAGCCAAGATGGCAGAGTGCAGACACAACTCTCTGTGACCTCCTCTGATCTTCTCTCAAACCAACAGCAGATTAAACCTCTAAACTGGTTCTGGAGTGAAAGCTCCCCCAATACTTGGAGTACAACACATTTCCAGCAAAAATTACCTTGGAAGAACTCCAGACCAGGTCTGTTTCAAACAGGTAGGGGGATTGGGTGGTTCGCAGTACATAAGCGGAAGCATGCATCCAGGGCAGGAGACTGGGCTGAGATGCTTGGGCCACTTTACTCTGGTTGTGGGCAGGTGCTTTGGCATATATGCCTTTGGTAAAAGGAAAATTGAGAACAACTGAGAACACAGGACCTAGCCCGAACAGCCCTGCAGTGGAAGTCAACCAGCCAAACTGCCCCAGGTAAAGCAGCTGCTGCTCCTCTGCTTTACAGACCTCAAGCTCTAAAAATGGAGTAAGAAGAGGGGCGGAGCCAAGATGGCGAACTGCAGACAGCTTTCTCTGTGAACTCCTGGGACGTTCCCTCAAACGCAGACAAAGTGAGCCTTCCAACTGGTTTTTGAGTGAGGGCCCCACCAAGCATTTGGACTACAACGCACTTCTATCAAAGATCTACCTTGAAAGAACTCCAGAGAAGGTTAGCCTCAGGGGAAATCGGCCGCTGGTCCGATTAGACTCCAGCCAGGGCGGAAGTCAGGGCTGCGATAGAGGGGAAGATTCTGGGCACCCAGGAAGCCCCTGGGAGATGCCTGGGCCACTTTGCTCTGCTTGCGGGCAGGTGCTTTGGCAGATCTGCCTTTGGTAAAGGGTGGATCGAGAGCAGCTGAAAACGTGGTCCTAGTGCGAATCTAGCCCGACCAGCCTCAGACCGGAAGTCAACTCGGCAAACTGCCCCAGGGCAAATACAAATTGTTGCAGTTTTCTCGGCTTTTGACCAATATCCCAACTTTAAATCATGAGCAAGAAGCAGAAGAGAGCTCTCACCATAGAAAGCTTTTACGGAGAAAAAATAGAACAGTCCCCAGATCCTGACATTATGAAAATAATCCCAGATGAAGCCACAAAAGCAGACTTAAGTTGGTCTCCCTTTCAGAAGGCTTACCTGGAAGATTGCATTAAGAATCTCAAAAGAGAGCTAGAAGAAGAATGGGGAAATAAATTGAGATCAGGGCAACAGAAATATCAAAAACTGGAAAATAGGACTGGTGAATTGGAAAAAGAAAACAGTTCACTGAAAAACAAAATTGGTGAATTGGAAAAAATCACCAATTCACTGGAAAATAAAAATGGTGAACTGAAAAACAAAATTGGTGAATTGGAAAAAGACAACAATTCACTGAAAAACAAAATTGGTCAATTGGAAAAAGACAACAATTCACTGAAAAATAAAACTGGCAAAATGGAAAAAGAATGCATTGAATCCAGAAATTCAATTGGCCAGCTACAAAAGGAGCTAAAAAAGATAACTG
This sequence comes from Myrmecobius fasciatus, assembly GCA_023553655.1. Classification (NCBI taxonomy): domain Eukaryota; kingdom Metazoa; phylum Chordata; class Mammalia; order Dasyuromorphia; family Myrmecobiidae; genus Myrmecobius; species Myrmecobius fasciatus. The sequence continues at coordinate 317,801 of JAJPUD010001421.1, read as the reverse complement.
AAGGAAATAATACTCTAAAAATTAAAATTGAACAAATAGAAGTAAATGACTCAATAAGACTTCAAGAATCAGTTAAACAAAAACAAAAAAATGAAAAAATAGAGGAAAATATGAAATATCTCCTAGGAAAAACAACTGACTTGGAAAACAGATCCAGGAGAGACAACTTAAGGATTATCGGACTCCCTGAAAGCCACGATGAAAAAAAGAACCTGGATGCTATCTTCCAGGAAATCATGAAAGAGAATTGCCCTGATGTTTTAGAATCAGAAGGCAAAATTGGCATTGAAAGAATTCACCGATCACCTCCAGAAAGAGACCCCAAAATTAAAACCCCAAGGAATATCGTGGCCAAATTTCAGGACTATCGCACCAAGGAAAAGATATTGAAAGTAGCTAGAAAGAAACAATTCAAATACCGAGGAAACTGTAATTAGAATCCCACCAAATCTGTCAGCTTCCACATTAAAGGATCAAAGGACCTGGAATCAGAGATTCCAAAAGGCAAAGGAACTTGGATTACAGCCAAGAATAAGTTATGCAGCTAGAATGAGCATTATCTTCCAGGGAAGAAAATGGTCATTCAATGACATAGGAGAATTTCACCTATTTCTAATGAAATGAGCAGATCTGAACAAAAAAAAATTGACCTCCAAACACAGAATTCAAGAGAAGCATAAAAAGGTAAAAAGGAAAGAACTCTTGAGAACTATATTTCTACTATGGGTATACTTAAAGAATGGGGGTATAATTTGATTTTATTTTGATAAAATGGAAAAGAAATTAGAGGTGGAAGGAAAGGCTATCCTACTGGAAAAAGAGGGGAAAGGAGGTAAAATAAAGTAAAAAAAAAAAGAAGGTAAAAATAAGGTAAAATCTCATAAAGAGGTAAAGAAAATCTAATATAATTGAGGGAAAGAAGGGAGGGCAATAAGCATTGTGTGAATCTTACTCTTATCAGATTGAGCTCTAAAAGAGCATATCAGATGGATTTGGTTTCACAGAAAAACTTGTCTCTATAGGGAAGTAGGAGGGAAAAAAGGAAAAGAAAGGGATAGACTAATAGAAGGGAAAATAGAAGAATTAAGGGAAAGGTGTAAAAAAGAGGGAGGGGCTCCAAAGGGGGGAGGACTGTTAGAGGGAGGTGGTCATCAAAAACAAAATACTGGGGAGGGGGGAAGGGAGAAAGGGGAAAGGAAAGAGAAAAACATAACTTTGAGTGAATAAGATGGCAGAAAATACAGATTTAGTTATTTTAACTGTGAATGTGAATGGGATGAACTCTCCCATAAAACGGAAGCTGATAGCAGAATGGATTAAAAGCCAGAATCCTACAATATGTTGTTTGCAAGAAACACATCTAAAACATAGAGGTACATACAGAGTGAAGGTAAAGGGCTGGAACAGACTCTATTATGCTTCAGGTGAACAACAACAACAAAAAAAAGCAAGGGTAGCAATCCTTATCTCAGATCAAGTAAAAGCAAAGATAGATCTAATTAAAAGAGATAAGGAAGGAAACTATATTTTACTAAAAGGTACCATAAACAATGAAGTGGTATCAACACTAAATATATATGCACCAAGTGGTTTGGCATCCAAATTCCTAGGGGAGAAATTAACAGAGATGCAAGAAGAAATAGACAGTAAACTATACTAGTGGGGGATCTCAACCTTGCTCTCACAGAATTAGATAAATCAAACCACAAAATAAATAAGAAAGAAATTAGGGAGGTAAACAAAATGTTAAAAAAAAAAAAACAGTTAGGTATGATAGATCTATGGAAGAAATTGAATGGAGATAGAAGGGAGTTTACTTTTTTCTCAGGGGTTCATGGAACTTGTGCAAAAATTGATCATGTGTTAGGGCATAAAAACCTCAAAATCAAATACAGAAAGGCAGAAATAGTAAATGCATCCTTTTCAGATCATGATGCAATAAAAATCACATGTAATATAAGGCCAGGAGAAAATAGACCAAAAGTTAATTGGAAATTAAATGATATAATTTTATATTTACCCATTTCATTTCACCCATTTAAATCATAGACACAATCAATAATTTCATCCAGGAGAATGACAATAATGAGACAACATACCAAAATTTGAGGGATATGGCCAAAGTAGTTATAAGGGGTAATTTTATATCTCTAGATGCTTACATGCATAAAATAGAGAAAGAGAAGATCAATGACTTGGCCTTACAATTAAAAAAAGCTAGAAAAAGAGCAAATTAAAAACCCTCAATTAAATACCAAATTGGAAATTCTGAAAATAAAAGGGGAGATTAATAAAATTGAAAATAAGAAAACTATTGAATTAATAAATAAAGCTGAGTTGGTTTTATGAAAAAACCAACAAAATAGATAAGCCTTTAGTTTATTTGTTTAGAAAAAGGAAAGAGGAAAATCAAATTGTTAGTCTCAAAATTGATAAGGGAGAACTTTCCTCCAGTGAAGAGGAAATTAGAGTAATGATTAGGAGTTACTTTGCCCAACTTTATACCAATAAATTTGATAAAAGAAATGGAGGAATATCTACAAAAATATAGATTGCCCAGATTAACAGAAGAGGAAATAAATTATTTAAATAGCCCCATTTTAGAAAAAGAAATAGAACAAGCTGTTAATCAGCTCCCTAAGAAAAAATCTCCAGGGCCAGATGGATTTACATGTGAATTCTACTAAACATTCAAAAAACAATTACTTCCAATACTATATAAAGTATTTGCAAAAGTAGGGAAAGAAGGTGTACTACCAAATTCCTTTTACAATACAGATATTGTGCTGATAGCTAAACCTGGTAGGGTGAAAACAGAGAAAGAAAACTATAAAACAATTTCCCTAATGAATATTGATGCAAAAATTTTAAATAAGATATTAGCAATGAGATTATAAAAAGTCATCTTCAGGACAATACATTATACCAAGAATGCAGGGCTGGTTCAATATTAGGAAAACTATCAGCATAATCAATTATATTAATAACCAAACTAACAAAAATCATTATTATCTCAATAAATGCAGAAAAAGCATTTGATAAAATCCAACACCTATTCCTATTAAAAACACTAGAGAGTATAGGAATAAATGGGCTTTTCCTTAAAATGATTAGTAGTATCTACTTAAAACCTTCAGCAAGCATCATATGTAATGGAGTCAAACTAGAACCATTCCCAATAAGATCAAGAGTGAAACAAGGCTGCCCACTGTCACCATTACTATTTTATATTGTATTAGAAATGTTAGCTTTGGCTGTAAGAGAAGAAAAAGAGATTAAAGAATTTGAGTAGGTAATGAGGAAATCAAATTATCACACTTTGCAGATGATATGATGATATACTTAGAGAACCCTAGAGACTCAACTAAAAAAACTACTAGAAACGATTCACAACTTTATTAAAATTGCAGGATACAAAATAAATCCACATAAATCATCAGCATTTTTATATATTACCAACAAAGCTCAGCAGCAAGAGATACAAAAAGAAATTCCATTCAAAATAACTGTTGATTGTATAAAATATTTAGGAATCTATCTGCCAAGGAAAAGTCAGGAACTATACAAACTAAACTACAAATCACTTTCCACACAAATAAAGTCAGACCTAGTCAATTGGAAAAACATCAAGTGTTAATGGGTAGGCCGAGCGAATATAATAAAAATGACAATACTACCCTAACTAATTTACTTATTTAGTGCCATACCACAAACTCCCAAGTAATTATTTTACAGATCTAGAAAAAAAATAGTAGCGAAGTTCATTTAGAAGAACAAAAGGTCAAGAATTTCAAGGGAATTAATGAAAAAAAAAAAAGGCTGATGAAAGTGGCCTTGCTGTACTAGATGTAAAACTATATTATAAAGCAGCAGTCATCAAAACCATTTAGTACTGGCTAAGAAATAGAGTAGTCGATCAGTGGCATAAGATAGGATCACAGGACAAACTAGGCAATAACTATAGCAATTTAGTGTTTGATAACCCTAAAGACCCCAGCTTTTGGGATAAGAACTCACTCGTTGACAAAAACTGCTGGGAAAATTGGAAACTAGTGTGGAAGAAATCAAGGCTTGACCCACACCTAACACCACATACCAAGATAAGATCTAAATGGATTTATGATTTAGATATAGTGATATTATAAGCAAATTAGAGGAACATAGGATAGTTTACCTCTCAGACCTGTGGAGATGGAATAAATTTGTGTCCAAAGAAGAACTGGAACTCTTAATTAAACAACAGATAGATAATTTTGATTATATTAAGTTAAAAAGTTTTGTACAAACAAAACTAATGCAGACAAGATTAGGAGGGAAGCAATCAATTGGGAAATCATCTTTACATTTAAGGGTTCTGATAAAGGCCTCATTTCTAAAATATATAGAGAATCGTCTCATATTTATAAGAATTCAAGCCACTCTCAGATAAATGGTCAAAGGATATGAACAGACAATTTTCAGATGATGAAATTAAAACTATTTCTTGTAATATGAAAAGATGCTCCAAATCACTATTGATCAGAGAAATTCAAATTAATACAACTCTGTGGTAACACCACACACTTGTCAGATTGGCTAAAATAGTTTTCCTGATATTGAACCAGCCCTGCATTCCTAGTATAAATCCCACTTGGTCATAGTTGTATTGTACTGTTGATAAGTTGCTGGAATCCCTTTGATAATATTTTACTTAAAACATTTGCATCATTATTCATTAGGGAGATTAGTCTCTAATTTTCTTTCTTTGTTTTGGCTCTTCCAGGTGTAGGTATCAGGTATATATGTCATAGAAGAGATTTGTCAGAACTCTTTCTTTCCCTATTTTCCCAAATAGTTTACATAGTATTGGAATTGTTATTTAAATGGAAGAATTCACTTGTGAATCCATCTGGTCCTGGATCTTTTTTTTTCTTAGAAAGTTCATTAATGGCGTTTTCAATTTCTTTTTTCTAAAATGGGACTATTTGATTAATTTATTTCCTCTTCTGCTAATCTGGGTAATTTATGTTTCTGTAAACATTCACCCATTTTGGTTACATTGTCAGATTTGCTGTCACATAGTTGGCCAAAGTAGCTCCTAATTATTGTTTTAATTTGTTTTTCATCGGTGTTAAGTTCACCCTTTTTATTTTTGATGCTGTTGATTTGGGGTTTGTTTCTTTCCTTTTTCTAATGAAATTAACCAAAATTAGCCATCCATTTTGTTGGTTTTTTCATAAAACCAAGTCTTAGTTTTATTTATTAGTTCAATAGTTTCTTAGTTTCAATTTTATTAATATTTCCTTTGTTTCAGAATTTCTAATTTTGTATGAAATTGCTGTGTTTTAATTTAGTTTTTTCCTAGCTTTTTTAGTTGCATGCCCAATTCACTGATCTCTCTTTTCTCTATTTTATTCATACAGCTAATTAGAGATAAAAATTTTTCCCTAAAAACTACTTTGCCTGCATTCTACAGGTTTTGGTATGTTGTCTCATTATTGTCATTTTCTTGGATGAAATTATAGATACTTTCTGTGATTTATTGTTTGACTCATTTTTTAGAATTAGATTATTTAATTTCTAATTGGTTTTTAATCTATATTTCCCTGCCCATTTATTGAATATAATTTTTATTGTATTGTGGTCTGAAAAGGAAGCATTTAATTGTGAGGTTTTTATTTTTGTGTAATTTTTTTGTATAGATGCCATGCACTCTCCATACTCCTTTTCCTTCAGATATCTATCCTATCTAGGTTTTCTGGGATTCTAACAACTTCCTAAGTTTTTTTCTTATATATTTTGTGCTTAGATCCATCTGATTCTTAGAGGGGAAGGTTGAGGTCCCCCACTAGTATAGTTTCGCTGTCTATTTCTTCCTGTAACTGGCTTAAAATCTTCTCTAGGAATCTGGCTGCTTTACCACTTGTGTGTCACATTTAGTATCATTACTACTTCATTGTTTCTGGCACCCTTTATCAAGATGTACTTTCCTTCATTATCTCTTTTAATAACATCTATTTTTACTTTTTCTTTATCTGAGATCAGAATTGCTACTTTATTTTTTTATTTCAGCTGAAGCATAATAAATTATCTTCCAACCTTTTACCTTTACTCTCTGTGTCAAATGTATTTCTAGTAAACAACACATTGTAGGATTCTGTTTTTTAATCCATTCTGTTATTCACTTCCATTTTATGGAGAATTTATGGGAGAATTTATCCCATTCACAGTTATGATTTCAAGATCAGTATTTCCCTCCATTCTGTTTTCTCCCCTGTGTACACTTCTGTTCTCTGTTATACCCTATCCTTAGTCATTTTTTACCCTCCCCACCCACTACCACTATCACCCCTCCCCATTCTCATAGTAGTGTTTTTTTATCCCACTCTAAATACTTTATCTTTTATCACCCCTTCTCCCTTGCTCTTACCTTTTCCCCTAGTATTTCTGCCCCATCCTACCCCTCCCTTTTCTTTGCTTTCTTCTCCTTCAACTTCTTTATGGGGGTAGACAAATTTCTATAACCAACTGAATGATTAAATTATTCCCTCTTGGAGCCAAAACTGATGAGATCAAGCTTCAGACAATGCTCATCCCCCTTCCTTCTTTCCCTCAATTGCATAGGTCTTTTGCACCTCTTCTTGTAAAATAATTGTCCCCTTATATCTTTTCTTTCCTTTTTTTTTCCAATACAGACCTTTTCCCACTACTTATTGTCTTTTTCTTTGATGTTATCACATCAGAGTCCATTCACAGCTACACCTTCAGTCCATGTGATATCCCCCCTCTGTCTGCTTCAATGACACATACAGTTCTCAAGAGTTACAGATATTGTTTTCTCATCTTGGGATATAAACAGTTTAACCTTGAAATGATATATATATTTTACCCCTGTTTACCTTTTTATACTTCTCTTGAGTCCTATGTTTGAAGATTTAACTTTCTGTTTAGTTTCAGTTTTTCCAATAGAAATGATTGAAAGTCTCCTACTTAAATGAAGATCCATCACCTCCCCTGAAAAATGCTTCTGAGGCTTGTTAGGTAGTTAATTCTTGGTTGTAACCCTGGGTCATTTGCCTTCTGGAATATAGTATTCTAAGCCCTCTGATTCTTTATTGAAGCAGCCAAATTGTGGGTAATCTTGACTGTTTCTCCTTGACATTTGAATTGGTTTTGTCTGGCAGCTTGCAGTATTTTTTTCCTTTAGATTGTAGTTCTGTAGTTTCACAGTAATGTTCCTTGGAGTTTTCCTTGTGGGATCTCTTTCTGAAGGCGATTGATGGATTCTTTCAATGACTCACCCTCTATCTAGAATATTGGGACAATTTTCCTGTAAAAAATATTATCCAGGTTCTTTTTTGTTTGTTTGTTTACATACATATATATATCTTTTCCAAGTGGTTGACTTTCTCATAAATACATCTCTTTTCCTTTTTCATTTCTTTCTACCTCTTTTATTTGCCTTTTAAAGTCCTTATGAACACTTCCAAGAAGTCTCTTTGGGCTTGAAACCAATCACATCATTCTTTGAAATTTCTTCTGTGGACATTTTTGTCTTCATCTCAGATGATATTTTGATCTTCCCTGTCACCATAGTAGCTTTCTATGATCAAAGTTCTTTTTTGTTTCTTGCTCATTTTCTTCCCTTCTTTTTTTTTGAGGGGGGGTGGTGTTTCCTTTTTATTTTATTTTATTTTTTTATTTTTTATACTTTAATAGTTGAGATCTGCTCCTGGGATAAAGGAGGCACTGTTCCATGCTTCCTGTGCAACTCTGAGCCTTTGAGCACAGGGGCTTCTTGTGTTTGCAGGTTGTAGTTTTGGCTGCTCTTTTCAGAAAACAGTTTGATTTCCTACAGTTTGCCTTTTGAGCTGGAACAGGAAGCTGCCCCACTGATTTGCTTCTCTACTGATCCAAGATTAAGGGTCTTGGTTTCCAATTTGCTGTGATTGAGAAACTCTCATCTACTCTCCCAGAGCCTATCTGAGCTGAGCTAAACACATTTTTCATCCCAGTGAGAGTGACCTTTTTTGAAGTTTTTCTAGTCTATCTTTAGTTGGAGAGTGGTTTCATTCCATCAGACACTGTTCAGATGATTGCTTTCATGAAGTTTCTGAGAAAAACTAGTAGATGTAGAGCAGCTTCCTGGCTTTACTCTGCCATCTTGGCTCCACCCCCAGCAATCTTCAATAAACCAGTTTCAAATGTCAAAGATGTCATTCCTGCTCTTGTAGTTTTTGACCTGAATAAGTAATTTTTTATTCTTATTTTTTGATCTTTCTTCTTCCATCTTCCAAGCAAGATAATCTTCCTCATTCACTATATGAAACCTGTCTTCACTTCTTTTCTCTATACTTGTTTCAACTCATCTCATATGTGTTTTTTGAATAGGGTCTGCATTTTTAACAACAGATCTCATAGTAAATCTACTCAGGATTGGCAATGTTTGAATGACTTTCATTAGATTATTGTATAATATACTATACTGTTAGACCTGAATATTGAAGAGATACTGAGGCATGGAGAAGTTCATTGACTTGCCCAAGAGACAAAGATCCTTACTCCTAGTAGATGTGATGTGCTTCCTACTGGACTATGATTTCTTCCCTCTTAGGCAAGCAAAACAAACAATCAAAAAAGAAATTGTCAAATGCAATCATTACCAAAAATCTCCACAAACACTCATCCAGTGCATGCACACATGCAATATATGTGATATGTTTGACAATAATAATAGCAATAATAATATCTATTTTTTCTATAGTACATTAAAATTTGACTATACTTTTCATATATTATCTTAATTCTCACAACTCTATGAGTTAGATGATATTAAATGGAGTTTACATATGAGGGAACTGAAGCTAAGAAAGGTAAAGTGACTTGTCCAGAGTCACCTAAATATTAAGTCTATGAGAGAGATTCAAACTCCTCTTCTTGACTCTATGTCTAGCATCCTATTCATTACCCTCACCTAACTATCTAAGATTAAACAAATATTGTTTCCTGATGATGACAATGAAAAGTTACCTTTGATTTGTTGTTGTTGCTGATTTTGCCTTTGAAAATGAGCTTCATGAGGACAGGTGATATTTCATTTTCATCTTCATATTCTCCTTACCTAGCTCTGTTCCTGTAGAATACTAGATGCTCAATAAGTGGGTTTTTTTTTTTTTTTTTGGATCAATTGATTTGGTATATGTCTTGGGAAAAGAAAGAAGGAAGGAAAGCCAAAAAACAGGCAGCACTCAGAGTTGGCACTTCTAGTCCCTTCCTAAGGTGAGAATACAGAACAATTCTCTCTCTCCTTAAGAAGTTAGGAATTTTTTGTCTAGCATCTATGAATTTTAAACATGCATATATACATATGCGTGGACATATATTATATATGTGTGTGTATATTTATATGTGTATATGTATGTTTGTGTGTGAATATTTATTTGGATTTTTATTTTATTTCAACATAATTGGTTTCCTTGGAAATCTTATATATAGAATGTCCCAAGTCTTAGCGTTTAACACTACACTAGAACTTTAGGCATGTGTTTTTTTTTTTTTATTTTATTTTATACATTTAAAACTTTATTCTGAGAAGTCCATAGGCTTTCCTAAATTGGAAAAAAATCATGATACCCCAAAATATAAAGAGCCTAAGATTCCTATATGTTAAAGAGTTTATAATACAGCAACAGAAAGTTATTTTTCTTCTCTTAACTGGCCAATATTTGTTTGACTCTTTTCAGACTCAAGAAGAAAAATAATCCCATTATGTTGTCTAAGTTCTATAGTTGGCAAATAAATAAATTGTGTTTAATGATTTGTTTGGCTAAAATTTTCAAGCATTTCTCATTTCAAGAGGGAGAGGGAGAGAGAAAGGTAGTTTTCTTGAAAGATTTTTTATCTCTTTTTATAAACAAAGGTAGCATAATTATTGTATAACTTTTGGTGCTTGAGTAATCATTACCAACCTTGAATATACCTGGAGGCCTCCAGGCTGATATGTATAGAAATATATATTTAAATATAAATTTTAGCCAGCATTCAAAACCTGTCCAGCCAGAATCCAAAAATTATCTTTAAACTCCTAATTTAAAACATCATAAAATCCAATCTCTCCACTTTTAGAAAAGCCAATCTCACTGCTTTCGACCATCAATAGTGCTTTCTAATTATGAAAACCAAAGTACAACTTCAGAACTAGCAAACCTCCTCCACTATGAAATGCTTACTCCAATCATGAAAAGGTCAGTATTGATAACTACATAATATTAATACTATCTATGCAGGTCAGCCTTTTTACAAATTAGTACCTAAACATGTATTAGTAAGGATATGATCTAAAGATTAAGAAACATCTAAGCAAAGTGCATAGACTGCTGAACTTGAAGCCAAAAAAATGGGTTATATCTTACCTTTAATCTCTATCACATATCACCATGAGCAAGACATTTATCTTTCTGAGCCTCATTTTCCTCATTTGTAAGAGGAATCATTTGGACTAGATGACTTTTAAAGAGGCTTCTTGCTCTACATCTCTGTACATATGACCCTATGATTCCCTCTTTTTTTCCACCCCCCCTCCCATGTTCCCTATGAATTATGACACCTAGCTCCCCTTTTAAAATAGATGCATAAAGTTGTATTTGTTCCAATTGGATCCCTAATAGTTATATTTATCAAATTGTATGTGTCTAAGGTGTTATCCAGTTCCTTGGCCACAGGAGTAAAACCTGAGTTTCCTTGGCCAAATGAAGATCCAAAAGAACAATGCCTTTATAGCCAACAGATCTTAGATTAAATTCCAGTTCTCTTATATATGAACTTTATAATCTTAAGCAAGCAATTTTTTTCTCTAAATCTCAATTTCTTTATCTGTAAAGTTAAAGTGCTAGACTTGAGAACCTCTATGAAAGTAAGCACAGTTAAAGTGGGTTTGTTCTACAATGAAATAGCACTTTACACAGTTTTGAATTTATTAGACTCATAGGATTCTGTATGTTAAGCTTTTATATACATACACACATATTTCCATGTAATTGATTTTAGTATAATTTCCTTTGCAATCCTTTGTAGTTTATTTATACATTTAAAACAACCATTCCGAAAAGAAATCTCTAGATTTCATAAGATTGTTAAAATGGATCCATGACAATTTTTTTTTCAAAAAGGTTAAGAAGCTGGTTCAGAGACTGGATTTCTATTCAGAATTTCATTATTTTAAAATTTAATTTGAGTATTAAGGCATTCATGTGAACCTGTTCTTGCCTGTTCACATCATTCAATAAATATTTCCTCAACTTTGTTGCTGAAATGGACATCTTGCTACTTGTTTCATTTTCTTTTGCTCAAAACAAGTTCATTAGTCTGTACATAATCTCTTGACTTTCTGGTAGAGAAGTTATGAGGAAAGCATTTGGATTGCTTTTTTTGTGCCATTGTTTGTCTGGGATGTGAGGGATTAAGGAAATAGTGACCACTTTGGAATTTAGCTAGGGCATTAGCCAAAGACATCTCATATAAACATAATAACTAATTCCTTCTTGGTTAAACTGTTCCAAAAATTACAAAGTCCCACTTCCACCAACATTTTCTGTTGGCAAATCTTCAGATATATTGCTTGCCTTTTCTAAAGCCAGTGTTAACGTAATAAATTTGTGTAAAAGCTTGCATTTGCTCTATAGTCATGGTTCCAATTTATGTAACAATGTTCACAAAGGAATTTCGGAGTGCTTGGCAAATATTTTTTGATTATCATGTAACATTAAGCTCACTTGGTGAGGCAGTTAGAGAAAGTTGGACAACTAGAAATGGAACAAATAGTAATTAATTATTAATAAACTCCTAGCAAAATACCAATCTGGGAAAATCAGGGTGAAAATAATAGCCTTAAAAAGATAAGTGACAATGAGGATCAACTGGAATAAATGAGATCCTGAGGGAAAGAAAAGCTTGTAGTAATCCAGGCTCCACTGACTAGCACCTTGGAATAATAATAATAATAATAATAAAGTGAATTGTTCTTTCTCATATCATTCCTAAGGACAAACAAGAGCAATGTTACTGAACTAATGACCAAAGTAATGAGAGTATAAATGAAATAATGTTTGCCTAAAAAGAATAAAATTGAAAAATGGGACTAATTTATCTAATTAAATGTAATATCTAATATGTAATTATCTGATTATATGTAAATCCTAAACTTTAGAACTGGTTCTTTTTAATTTCTAGAGATATAAAAGACTCCTAAGATAATTTATTTATAATGAGGTGAAATAGAAATGGATTAGTTAAGGAATAAGCATAGGCACATTTTTTCTGCTTTTCTTTTTTAATAGAAAGGAATATCTTTCAGTATTACTGGGACATATGATGTCATCAGCATGAGTACTCTATCTGCTGACAGGAATCAATTACTCTTTTTTTTTTTTTTTTCTGAGACAATTGGGGTTAAGTGACTTGCCCAGGGTCACACAGCCGTTACGTGTCTGAGACCAGATTTGAACTCAGGTCCTCCTGACTTCAGTGCTGGTGCTCTATCCACTGCGCCACCTAGCTGCCCCGAATCAGTTACTCTTTAACTTGGTAGATTTTTTTTTGAGAATTGCTGTGGTTGAAATAGGTGTAATCCTAAAGTCTTTCTAACCTTTCTAAGCTTAACAAGGTTGATCTTTGGATGATGGACATCTTTAAAGTTTAGACTGAACCTAAAAAAATCTCCAAACCAAGATAGAGCTGAGGAAAACCTGAGTAGAAGAAATGAGGCAAGAATAATTAGAAAATTAAAATACTCTTCTTGCATCATGATTATGTTGAATTTAAACTGCTATTCCTAAAGCTTTTTGCTTGCTAAATTAGTCTTTCATTAGTCTTGAATGTAACCTTAATGAGTAAAAGTGTACTTATATTTCATCAATATTTTACTTTTCATATCCAGGATTGGGGTCAAAAATGTATTTTCATCACCTGACAGTTTTAATGAAGGCATGTGCTCTAGGTAAAAATGAACCATTCATATTAATGATAAAAGGTTAAAATAAATTCATGTCATGGTTTTTAAAAATTGTTCTTGAAATTTTAAATTTCTAGTTGCCAGCTCTAGGGTGGCTTAACATTCTGATCTGGTAACTTGAATAAAAAGAATTTCCTTTCATTTAAAAAAAATTCTTTTATAAAGTATCTCCTCTGTGCAAGGCACTGTGTTCAACAATAGTGATAAAAAACAAATAAGAAAAGCAATGAAGACCTTGCTCTCAATTAGGTTATAAACTAGTACAGGTTGAACCACTATCTTTATACATAATTGTGACAAAAGAGAGATTCAGACAAAAAGGTTTAGGAAAAAGGAAATTGGAGATTATTTTCTTAAGGGGAATCAGTGAAGTCTTTTTGGATGTACCAAAGTTAGAACTAGGAGGATTTCAATAGCTAGAGATATGGAAGGACTGTAATAGGGGAGAGTGACCTTGTGAAAAGATAGATATAGGTGAGTCTCAAAGTTGTGTCAAGGAACGGCAATCCATTTTGTATGGAATGTAAAGTGAGAAGAGTAGAATTAAATAATATTGAAAGGGCAATTTGAAATAAATTGTAGTGGACTTCAAGTCCCAGGGTAAGTAGGATGTTTTAATCTTACAGCATTGGAAAGCACATGGTGGCGATGGAATAGGAAGAGAAAAATAGAAGCAGACCTAAGCATTATTAGGAAGATTACTTTTTTGACTATGTAAAAGATAGATTGTTAAGGAAGAGAGAGTAGAGGCAAAACAGATCGGTTAGAAAGACATTTAAATAGACAAGAGGTAATGAGAAGTTATACTGTGGTCATTGCCATGTCACGGGCAAGATCATTAGGCTTGATATAGGTCTTAATAGTGGTGCAGTTGCTAATTAGCCATGTGATCTTGAGTAGTTTAATTAAAAAATCTGTAAAATAAGGAGATTGGACTAGATCTCCAAATTTCCTTCCATCTCTAACTTTCTAAGTCAAATTTTATTTAGGAAATATTTTGAGAGTGGATGTGAAAAGATTTGGTAACTGATTAAATGTAAAGGATGAATAAGAACAAAGAATAAGAAATTACTGTAATAGCTATATCATCAAATCATCCGTGGAAATCAGGAAATTGGAAAGAGAAAGAAATTTAGGAGAAAAGACAATAAGTTTGACTTGAAAACATTGAGTTGAAAGTGCTGACAGGATATCCAGGCAAAGATAGATGGGAAGCAGCTATAGACATGATAGTGGAACTAAGGAAAAAGATGAGCTAAACAGTTACTCTTGAGTCATTGTCAAGAACATGTAGCCATGTTTCCTCACTCCTTTTGATTATTACCTTTACAACATTGCTAGTCACAATTTTAAAATATGCATTACATATCTAGAGAAAAAATTAAAAAATACGAAAAATATTTGTATTGGAAATAAAGAAAATCAAATGGAGATTAAGCAAAGGAAAATTTTTTGGGGAAGTGATCTTATTATTAATAATGTTAATGACAACTAATGAGAGATTTGGGGAAGAACTAAGGAAAGGAAACATTTTTGTTAACTGTTATCCCTCTCCAAACCCAAACAATTCTTCACAGAGATGCTGAATTTATTTAAAATTTTTCCACAATGTGGCTTCTCCCTAATTTCAAATTTTTATTTCATATTTATGTCTTTTATTCATTTTCTATTATACCTCAATTTGTGTATTAGTTTTTTCCTTATTATGAAATTCTATCCTTCATTCTATGTCTGAACTATACTCACAGCTCCATTCCACTTCTTATGTTCCTTAGTTTCCTTTAAAGCACAATTTAGGGCCCACCTCTTTCATAGCACCTTTTTTTTACTTTCTTCCTCACTCCCAATTATTCTTTCTCTCTCTCTCTCTTTCTCTCTCTTTCTCTCTCTCTGTCTCTTTCTGTGTGTTTCTTTCTGTCTGTCACTTTCTGTGTATATCTCTCTTCTCTGTGTGTGTGTCTCTGTCTCTCTCTGTTTCTCTGTCTCTCTCTTTTTCTCTCTCTCTCCTCTCTCTGTCTTCCCTTATGTCCCTTCCTTCCTGTATCATTTTGTAAACTTAAGTTTCTATTCACAAATTTCAAAAAATATTGTTTTCCCCTAGAAAATCATAACCTCTTTGCATATGCAGCCCCAACAAAAACGCCTCCCCACCACAAGGTAGCTGCCTAATAGATATCTTTAAAATTCAATTAAATTAATAAATTTTAATGTCCATATTAAATTAATATCAAGTATTTTAAAAAATCTGAAAAGTGATAACATGAGGAACCAGTATATAATTATTTGTGTGTGTGTAGTTTAAGCTAATTTCTCTATGCAATCTCAGAAGCCAAATGCTGCTTCACACATTTTGATATTTGTGAAGACAATGAGGAATTTTGATACCTAGACAAAGGAAGAAATATGATACTACAGATGAAAATTTTACTGAAGGGGAATTGAGGAAGTTGCCTTCATAATATTGTATGAATGATAAGGCCAAAAGATAAAGAAAATGAATATTTGGGGCAGCTAGTTGGAACAGTGGATAGAGCACCAACCCTGAAGTCATGAGGACCTGAGTTAAAATCTGATCTCAGACACTTAACACTTCCTAGATGTGTGGTCCTGGGCAAGTCACTTAAACCCAGTTGCCTCAGCCAAAAAAAAAAAAAAAATTAATATTTGTTTATAACAGAATAAAATAAAAAGTCAACAAGAGAAAGGTTAAAATTCAAAGTCTCATGTAAGATCTTTTTTGACTGTGATGAATCTATAGATAGATTTCTTAAAAATTGTAATGACAAGTCAGAAAGCTTTAAGAAGGATAAAGTAAGTAGCTCATCTTATCTTGGAATAGAGAGCAGATAATTGCTAGGAAGAGCTGGGTGAAGGTGCTGGTCATCGAATGGAAGGAATAAGGGAAGATATATTGAAAAGAGAGAGATGTGGAAGAGGAAGGTATAGGAAACTAATGACAAAAAAAAGAGGGAGCTAAGAGGGTTATAAAGGGAAAAGAGAGGGAAGGAAAGAAATATGGGGGAGGGTAGAGAGAAAAAAATATATTCATTGGTGTGAGGCTGCTGAATTGAAAGTTGTGACAGTAAAATGGAGAAGTGAGAAAATAAATTGATCCATCCTATTAATCTGCTCAGTGAAGGAGAAAAAAGAAGAAATCTTATTTTCTAAAAAGGGCACTGCCTGAGATAGTGTTAAGGAGTGACCATCTATTGTGAGTTATAATAAGATTCAATGTCCCCTGGAAATTTAAGTGCTATAAATGAAGGAAAGAAGGAGAGAAAAAAAGAATAGGGATAGCTTATGCCGGGTTCTAACTAATCATTAGATTGGGTAAATATGAAGTTATATTCTTGAAAAGTACCTATCTCTTTGTGTTGAGTTGTGGTAAGAACAACATATTAACCTTTCTTCCCCTATGGAAGCAAGTAAGAGTAATTTTTACTTAAAAGGTACTGAAATTTATTCAGGAACTACAGGCTTCAGTTGTACTAGCTTCCTGATTGCAAAACAGACATGAAGAGCTCTAGTCCCTTTTTGTTGGTAGCAGACCACTATGGCAATGTAGTGACAGAGAATCTTCACTCCAATGCATTAACTTAAGGTGTTTTGATGCATATTCATGTTGAATATACTTCCCCACTACTGCTAAGTAAATTTCCTTTTGGGAACTGTTGAATGACCTATAAATATCACTTTTTTTTTTCAAGTATTAGACTTAAACTACCAAGAGATTGACCTAAGTCAGGCATAGCCCAGAACATGAATAAATTATTTTAAGGATTGTCCCTGTTTCCATTGAGCTCCTAAAAAGAAATGTGTTTCTGTGGTTTATTATAAATTATTTTAAAACCCACTATGTTTCAAATAATTTCCTAAAAACATCTAGATGACACACAGAAAATTATAGGTTGTTCCTACAGATATTAGTCTCTCATTCTTTACTTGAATAGTAGTCAATCAAACTCTTTAGTCCACTAATACCCTCATTTACTCCTTCCCCAAAAACCTAGGGTGGGAAGGGTATGTATACAGGATACATACACACATGCACATACATGAAAATATGCATGGGTGTATATATATCCATACATACATAGTCATATTTAAATTCCTTAGGAAATAAGTAAAGTTATAAATTGTTTATTGCTTTATTTGCTTTTGAATTTAATAGATTTATTTCCTTTATAAAGCACCAGAAAACATGAATCATGTCCTTGTTCTGTAGAAAACATTAAGTCAAAATGTCAGAACTTAAAACAAGTCTCCATGTTACTCCAGCATATTGAGACAGAACATAGTGAAGAAAACTGGCTGATTAAAATGTCTTGTCGCTCCTTGGGAACATAGCCATTAACATATAGAAGGATAACAGCAGTTTCCAACTAGGTTAATCAAGTACCTTTCATCAGAGTTAAGTTTACTTAAAATGTCAATATTAATGAAAATAAACTTAGTAACATTACGCACTATGTGACTGTTATCTGTAATGGACCCACCCACAAAGAATATTGTCCAGGAACAGAACATTTTGTCCTACTGTCTTACGACAGCTCACCTGTTTAAACACTTCATTGTAAACAGAACATCATGCAATTATAGCAGAACATATTTGTTAATTGTCTTTTACAGAATACTCAGGAAGTTTCAGGGGGAAAGATTAAGTAATTCAGAAACATCACCTGTAAATCTATATCATGACATGTTTACTTCTAGTCAGATAATACATAGTTTTTCTGTAAAGAAAACAAAATGCAGGCAAACAGGAGAGGAGGGTCTTAAAAGTAATAAATTGAAGATACCAAAGAAGATTCTAAGTTAAAGATTATATGTCATCGAAAGCTTTATAAAATTATATTGTGGCCAGATTCTCAAATCATAGATATGGTTCATCATTGGGAATCTTAAAAATACAGGTGTTTTGTTCAGTGTGACAAAACACATTAGTCTCTTTCTTAAAGAGAACTGCTTGTGGTAATGCTTTTAGAAATCTGTATAAACTTCCTGTCATTATTCTTTGACTGGAAACTCCTCCATACCCTGCTCTGAAAAGGAACCCCTTAGTTTATCCCTGATCTGAGACAATGCACAGTGATACAGGGCATGCCAGTGAAAACAGTTTCCAGACAAAGCTCTGTCTGTCTGTCTTTATTTTTTTTTTCTGATGGATGGTGTTGGTAGATTCTGCTTTTTCTTCCTCATGAACAGGACATATCCAAGTCAAGTGAGAAGCTTCAGGAAACAAGAGGAAGGTGGGACACTCTAGGGAGTTAATAGAGGGATGGAGGGATGATGGAAAAGGATTAGTAATGATTCAATACATTTTCTTTGTAGCCTTTTCAACATGAAAGGAAAAAAGAAAACTAGTTTTGTTACTAACTAGTGCTGTGATTCCAGCCATCATTTTACATATATAATCTTTAATAGCTTTAAAGATAAAATTAATTTGTATGCTCAGTATGCCAATGAATCTGTGACTGCAAAGATGCAGATGTTCACAAAATTATAAAATTTGGAAGGTGGAAGAGATCTTAGCAGCCATTTAATCTCACCCACCCTCTAAATGAGTCTTCATTAGAACATTTCCCACAAGTGATCACCCAACTTGTGCTGGAAAATCTCCAAGGAAGGGGAATTGAGTGTGTTGAAATTCTTGAACAATTTCCTGAATTCAGTATAATTTGCTCTTTTCCTCTTGTTTATTTCTGCTGCAATTATAAAAACAACAATAATAAAAAAAGATACACAATACTTAGTATGTGCTAATAATAATGTGCCGATAAGTTAATACTGTTTATTTCTTACAACAGCTAAATACTGTTAGTAGACCCATTTTACAAATAAGAAAATGGAGTGTAGATCACTTGCCCAGAGTCATACAGAGAGTTAGCAAGTGTTTGAGACTGGAATCCTGAACCCAAGCCCATTATTTTAATCACTGTACCACCTAATTGTCAATTGTCATACTGAATTCTTCTTTGATGGTTAATCTTATTACAAAGGCTCTCTGCAGTTTTCTACCCTGGTATAATTAGCTATGATGTCATTTGCAAATAGAAGTATCTGGATGATCTTTTCATCTGGAGAATATACCTCTTTCTTCCTCTGTGACAGAAGAATTTTGCCCCTTTTCATGATATGTTTAATGTTAATAGTCAGAGCTTGTTTTAAAAAAAAACTTTTCATTGTTAACTCTGTTAAAGAATATTGTATGATGTTAATAAATTCATGGAACGTATTTTGTTAGAAGTAAGTCTTTAGGGCAACTTTTTTCTCAACTGAATCCAATTCTTTTTTTAAAATAATTTATCAAATAACAGACATGTGGTATTAAAATAATTACATTTTCAATAAAATGTGTAACTAAAGAGTCATTCATGAAGTGTATAAGCACCTACTGTCTGCATATTACTGAGCTAGCCCATGGAGGGAGGGGGGATATAATAAATTCAGAAAAAAAGTCTTAAAAGATTATTACTTTTGTCACTTCCAATTATAAAAATTTAGGTATAAAGAAAAAAAATTTAAAAAGAGAAAGATAATCCCTGAAAAATTTGCACAGATATGTTTCTTCTTTAGTTTTTGTGATCAGGAAAATGTTGTTATTGTTCACTAGTTTTCATTTGTGTCTCACTCTTCATGACCATGATTTTTTTTGGCAGAGATATTGAAATTGTTTGCTATTTCCTTCTCTAGTTCATTTTAAGGATCTGACTCGAGTATAGGTCCTCCATCCACAGCACCACCTCATTGCTGATCAATAAGATACTTGGCATTATCTGCCTGATTTGAAGAAATAGCTTTGTCCTTGGTTTAGTGAAAATTACAGAACAATTAGCTAAGGTCAGAGCCCTGGTTACAACTCTGAAGTATGAGTCAGGATACTCCTTAGCGCGTGCCACTACTTCAAGACTCCCTCATACTGCCACTTTTCCTTTGAAGTCCCCTCAATCAGAATTTTCTACCCAACTCAAACCAAGTTAACTATTGTATATAAGCCCGCTGACCATTCTCTCTCCTTTGTCAAGGAATTGAGTACCTGACACATCCCTCCTCTATTGCCAAGTCTTTTCATTTAAAATCAAGTTAGCCAATTCCACCTGGACTTTCACTTCAGCAAGGCAATTCTTTTATTCTTCTCTAATTAATTCATTATCTCACATATTCCATACTTTTTCTTCTCAAGCTCCCAGAACTCCCTTGCTCTCTTCCCCTAGTGAAGGAACTCACTTTTATTTTTTTTATTCTGAATTTAACAAAGACTAAAGAAATTGGGTATTACCATGAACTTTGTACAACAAAGAAAGTAGATTTCCATGAAACTCCAAGTCAGTTATATGTTCTTTGTTTTTTTTTATTATAGTATAATAATCCCTATATAAGTTTTTTAATATATTTTATTTCTTGTTTTTATATTACCTAAATTTACTCATATCTTTCCCTTTATTTATTCCTGTATAGCCCTCCCTCATAACCAAGAATAATTTTTAAAAAAGGAAAAAGAGAAGGCTATCAAGAGTACAAAATAATCATTAACTTTTATATAACATATAGTGTACTAGGTACTGTACTAAGAGTTTTACAATTATTATCTCATTTGATCCTCATAAGGATAAGAAAACTGAAGTTCAGTGATTTACCCAGGGTCACAGCTAGTATGTATAGAAGGGAATATTTGAACTCAGATCTTCCTGGCACCAGGCCTGGTGTTCTATTCATATCTGTCTGCATTAAAAAAAACCCTGAGAATATATACAGTATTCTGCACCTATGGCCCCCTTTTCCTACCCCTATTCCTGCAATGAAAATGTTATCTCCTATATCTTCCTTGGGATCATGCTTATTACTTGTCAACTTTGTAACATTCATTATTGTTTTTTGACTTTTATTCTTCACACTTACATTGCAATTGGCATTATGTATAACTTTCTTAACACAATTTCCATCATTTTAAGTAAGCCAGTCCATACTTCTTTGGATTCATTACATTAACTTTTTCTTATAGCACAGTGGAATTTCATTACATTAATGTACCACAAATCATTAGTCATTCCTCAATCACTGAGCATGTATTCCCCTCCCCCATTTCTTTATTACCATAAAAACTGCAGTTATAAATATTTAATTAAATGTGGAAGCTTTCTTTCTGATCAGTCACCTTTTTGGAATACACACCTAGCAATGTATTTTCTAGATAAAAAAGTGGCGATGATGTATTTAAAATATTTCCAAACTGCTTTCCAAAATGATTATAGTAATTCACAATACCACTAACAATGCAAAGGTGTGCCTATTTTTTTCTGCAACCCCTACAATTAGTCTTTTCACATTTATTGTCAAATTTTCTAGTTATTGGGAAATTTTCATTTTAATTTCTCTAATGGTTCATAATTATTTTTTAATTCCATGTTTAAATACTTTGACCACTTATATATTGTTAAATGGTTCTTTCATGTATATATATGTATATTGAAAAATATACTATATTACTTGTCTGCATTTCATAGGAATGAAACCTTTATCTAAGAAATTTGATATGAAAGTTGTTTTCCCCATTTGGACACTTTCATGCTTATATTAGATGCATTAATTGTTTGTACAGAAGTTTTTCAGTACATGTAGTCAAAATTATCTATTTTATCTTTTGTGATCACCTCTACTACTTGAGCTTAATTATTAACTCTATAAAAGACATATTCACATACACATATACCCTATTTAAAACATATGTATATACATTTGTGTATAAATATGCATCTATACATAAATATATAGGTGATATATACAAACACTCACACACACACACACACACACACACACACACACACACACACATACAAACACCCCATTCTCTTCCCTGAACTTCAGTGAACTACATCAATTGGAAATTTCAAACTGGGCATTATAGGCAAATCTCAAACTCTGTGTCCAAAATTGAACTCAGTTTCTTTATCTCAAATCTACTTCTGTATATGTTGGAACCACCACTGTCCATTTCCATGTTTACATCAACTTTATCCTCATTCCTCATGCTTATCACCCCATATCATCCAAGCAGTAAACACAACTTGTTATCTTTACCTCAATAACTCTTGCATACCTTCTCTCCTAATTTCCCACCTTAATTCAAGTACTCATCCCATTTGCTAAATGATTATAACACCTCCTTATTGCTCTCCTTACACCTCTCTTCCCTACTCCAGTCCATGCTACCTACTACTGCCAAAGTGATTTCCCATAAATACAGATCTATGTCACTACCAAATGTCAGTCTCTCTAGTGGTTTCCCCTAGGCTAAAATATAAATTCCTCTGATTAATTTATATGTTCTTCATACTTGACTTCAGTCTATTCCCTTTCTAGGTAAAATGATAATCTAGAAAAAATGCCCTGCAGTCAAATGTGATGGACTTTAAAGATTAAAAAGATGAATATATATATATGTCATTAACAGTAAATAAAAATGGAAAATTCTTGAGTACGGTTAGTTCCATATTCAGACTTTTGCATTCCTGAAACCTTCATTCCTATCAAAGCTTGGTTCAAAGCTATTTCCTTCAATAAGCTTTTCCTAATTTCTGCATGTGATATTTCTAAAGAAATGTCAAATTCAGCAGCTGGGTAGAGTGCCTACCAGCTGGAAAAACTGAGACCAAAAGACTAATACAATAGTCTAAGCTAAAGGTAATGAAGGCCTGAACTGGCGTCTTGGCAACTCAGCAGGGAGGGAAAAAACAAAATAAATAATAAGGGTTCTTGAAGGGTTAGAATAAACAGAACCAAACACTTGACAATTTATTGGAAGGGGTGATGATTCCTTTATTGCAAATACATTTGGAAGGATGGTCATGTTCTTGACTGAAATAGAGAAATTGAAAAGGAGATCATTTTGGAAGAAAGACAATGAATCATCTTAATATACATGCAGAAATTGAGATGACTTTGAGACAATTAGATGGAGACCTTATCATAAGATATCTAGGGTGATAAGTGATCTTAGAAGTCATATTGTCAGGTTTAGATTACAGAAGTGAATTTGAGTTCAAAGATAGACTAGGGATACATATGTAGATTAAAGAGTTAATTGCCTAGAGGTAGTAGATGAATCCCCAGAAGAAAATGAGATTATTAAGGGAAAATGTTCAGAAAGAGCAGGAGAGTGTTGTCGACTTTGTTTTCCCATATCCCCAAGTTTAGATGGGAGTACATGAGTAAAGGAGAACCATAAACAGAGCAATGTCACTAAAATTCAGGGAGGAGAAGAAAGTATTCAATGTCAAAGATTACCAAAGACAAGGAGGAGTGGCAAGATCACAGAACATCAGTAGAGCTCAGAGACCATTTATTACTACATCCCATTACAACATAAATGACACAACTAGAATTGAAGGACTTAAATGATCTGTCCATGATCACCTAAATGGTATTTGCCATTCCAGAAGTGGAATTTGAACTGGAACTTGCAGGACTTGACTACAGAGTCAGTGTTCTCGCTTTCCTTACTGGTGAGCCTAAAGCAATTTCAGTTGAATGTTTTTGTTGTTCAGTCATGTACACACACACACACACACACACATATAGAGCAAAAATTACATAAGGATATTATACACATATTAGAAAGTATCAATAAAATTAGAAAACCAGAATCACCCCTATATCAAGCTATATACTCACCACTGTAATGAACCAAACAACATTGTACTCTTAGTGTTTGGGTTAGGAAAAAAAATTGCCTTTGCCTAAAGAAGCTCACAATATAACTGGGAAGACAAGAAATAGGCAAATACACAAACATGCATCCCAACATATACATATACATACACACACAAATAAGCTATAGAGAATAAATAAAAATAATTAGCAGAGAGAAGACCTTGAATTGAAAGAGTTTGGGAAAGACTTCCTCTAAGAAATGAATTTTAGTTGGGATTTGAAAGAATCCAGGGAAACCAGTAGAGAACATTTCAGGAATGGAAGATATATATATGTGTATATATATATATATGTATATATAATGTCATTCATTAAAGATTAAAACAAATTTTCATACTAATGAGATGGATGTGCTTGTTTGTTTTTACCTAAAGGATTAAATCATGGTAGTATATTTGATATCTTTTATTGTTGCTAAATTTTTTGCAATTCCCATATTTGGATATGCAACTATCCATAATTTAAGAAGCTTTGGTATAGAAGGAGAAAATAACATCATGGGGCTTAAAGAAATCATCACAAAAACAAGATGAAGAGTTAAACTTCATGATATCTGAAGTCCCTTACAACTCTAAAATTCAATGAATCTGAACTAAAGTGAAATTTGTAAGTGGTGTAAGAGAAATATGAAAAGAGTTTGTTTAGTTCAGAGGAGGAAGTATTTGATTGAGATTAAGAAAGACTTCATGAAGATAATATATTATGGTAAGCTATGTTATGGTTGGACTATGGTGATCATAAGCATATTATCATAATACTCAGTAGAAAGGATATTCCTGTTAAATTTGTGTTTCCCTAAGGAAGTTGAGTCTTCTATTTTGAGAATTTTTAGAAGGTTATTTTGAACTTAGCATGATATAGTTATATATTATAAGTCAGCCTTGGGATCAGATTAGGTTCCAGTATCTCCCCTGACATATACTTTATGCGTAACTCTGGTCAATTCTTTTAATTTTTTTTTAAACTTTTAACATGTGTGCCCTACACAACTAGTCTAAAACTAATAGCTAAATAAAAGTTTCAAATATACATTTATAAAAGGAGTTTTTTTTTTTAATTGGAAGTGAGTTATACTTTCTCATACCATAGAAAGATGTGGAAGGGAGGAGAGGAGGACAAAATAAAAGAAAGCAAGAGTTGAAAATATTAGTATTCAAGCTTTCTATTTCATCCACATTTATGGAGGGAGTTTCCTCAGAGATAAAATCACAAATCCAGCAATAAATAAACAAGGGAAATAACTGTACCCACATTGTATTGCCATAAATTATTCATTTAAGTAATAGAAGAATATCTCGTTATCATGTTATCATACTTACTGAAGGCAACTTTATTTTTGGTATAGACAGACCAATCAACCAAGATTTTCAATCTGCAAAAGGAGGAAAACAAATTGTACATTGTTGGACTGCAGGTGCTATTGTTGCTTTGTATCCTGAGTGTCTGGTGTTATGTTTTATTCCACTCTGCCCTTGAATTCCCAGTGCTCTGATAGCTTGTTTTGATCCCTGGTATGCGTATCATCCATGCTTCCTTTTCTTTTAACCTATTGCAGTTTCAGCAGTGTCTCTGATAGAAAAAAACATGCTGTGAGTAGAGATGAAAGAACCCAGAGAAGAACATAGTCCAATTTCCACTCAGACACAAGTTTGCTGAGGTTAGGACTTGTTTAAGTCTGTGGTGGGGAAAAGAAAGAAATGACAATAAGAACAAATTTTTAAAAATTGTTTTTGGCACTCAACTATTTATACTTCCTATGTCAAATGTGATTTTTCCTTATATGCCAGATTTTTTTTTAATCAAATGATTTAGCCTTGGTAGCTGGGAATCTCTTCTGTCTTTGTCCAGATACATCAATGAAATCACCATTTTGAAGTAACAGAATCATAGATTTTTATGGCTAAAATAAAAATTAGAAAATACCCAGTTAAAGATATTTATTTTATAGATGAGGATATTAAGGCATAAAAAATAAATGAAATACTCAAGGTTACAAAACTAATTAGTGACTAAAGTAATATCATAGAATCATACATTCAGAACTGAAAGTGATCCAAAGCTATGTAGTACAAATATGTTATATTACATATGAGGCAACAGAGGCTTAAATAATTAATTGATTTGATAAAGACATATAATAAACAGTATCACTGGAAATGGAAACCAAGACTGGTATCTCTAAATCCAGGTTTCCTATTGTTGAACAAGAGTGCCTAACTTATGAAGCACCAGAGGTATTATAACTTTCTGGTCTTGAATTTGTTTTATTTTGTCATGTTAACCATTTAAAACTTCACAATTAGAGATTAGGAGAGAAATTTACTTTAAATATTTTCAAACTCTTAAGATTTTAAATTCTTATCAGTATGTACATGATTTTAAGAATAAATGCAGGTTTACATTTAGAAATTGGGAGTGCTTTGGATTGAACAGAAGAAATAAAGGACAACCAGGCAACCTGTTGCTTTAAAAACACTAACAAAGAATTTAGTAGGTGAAAATACTATTTCATGAGATTATTTAGTACATTAGAAATAGTATTATTAAAAATAGTACATTATTTCTAATGCTTGCAAGCATATTAAGCCCCAGCATGATAAGAACTAACTAGTTTTGAAAATGCTGTCAGTAATCTTTTGAAAGAGATCATATTCAGCATTTTTTCTTGATTCAGTTCCTTCTTTATGTCCTAATTACTTGCTGATTTTCTTGTATCTGTTTTGGGACTGTCATAGTAACATATCAAGATAAGAATCCATATATCTTTAACCTAAGAATGCCACTTTTTTATTTTTTCCTTGCTGAGGCAATTGGGGTTAAATGTCTTGCTCAGGGTCACACAGCCGGGAAGTGTTAAATGTCTGAGGCCAAATTTGAACTCACGTCTTCCTGATTTCAGGGCTAGTATGCCACTATATTCTTTAATAAAGGTTGTCAATTACAGATTCATCAACTTGTAGTGGTCATTAAGTAGAAAGATGTGGTGACCTTCAAAGTACATATCTAGATATATTCCACAATTTTATTACATATTAAAAGTGTTTCCCCATTAAAAATAGAGAATTGAAATTCATGATCATATATTAGTGTGATTTTGTTTGAGGATATTTTTACAAAACATATGTAATGTTCTTGAAAGACTGATATTTTTACAAGGGTAGAGACTCCAAATTTAGTAATACTATTTAAATAGTGTTCTGTCTCAAAGGCAATATCCCTCCTTGGAAACTTAAAGCCAGATTTAATTCTCAGCAGTTGTAATTAGCTCATCTCAAGTGCCTGGAAATTTGACTCCCAGCTTTCCTCTTATGTAGTCTCTGTTCTGTTGCATACATAATTGCTCTATTTTATATTCTTCTTATTTTTTAAATTGCCTTTTGCAAGAATATGGGGTCTTTTAAAGAATGAGACCTATGATTTCATCTGTGTGTGAAATTCACTTTATTAATATAATTAGCTAGCTCATCTATAATCTATAGTTTTAGTATACCTGGGGATATTAATAGATTAAATGCCCAGGTCAGAGTCACATAGTATGAGTCATAGTCATTTAAAACCTAGGTAGGAAGTGTTGTAATGGATAGAGCAGTGAATATGCAGTCAGGCAGATCTGAGTTCAAATTCAACCTCATGTACTTACTTAATAGCTCTGTAGAAAGAAGAGCAAGTCATATAACTTCATTTGCTTCAGTTTCTTGAACTGCAATTTGGGAATGATAATAAAAACCAAGCCCACAAGACTGTTTTGAGAATCAAATGATTTAATATTTATTATCTAATACCTGGCACATAGAAAGTACTGAATAAATACATCTTTTTCTTTATTCTTGATACCAAAATCTGCCCTGTTCAAAGAAAAATAGAGGAACTTAAAGATCTGAACATTTAAATTTAAAAAAAAATAGTCCCCCTTAAGATAGCTTTAGACTACTTTCCTAGAACCATACTTTTAAAAAAAAATTCAATAGTATTTTATTTTTCCAATTACATGTAAAGATAAATGTCAAAATTCATTTTTGTAAGATTTTAAGTTCCAATTTTTCCCCTCTTCCCTTACTCTTCCAAATGCAGCAATTAATCTGATATAGGTTATATATCATTTTAAATCATTTTAAACATTTTTCCATATTAGTAATATTACAAAAGAAAAATCGAAACTAAAGGGAAAATCCATGAAAAAAGCAGACAAACAGCAAAAAGGTGAAAATATTATGTCTTGATCTGTATTCTGTCTCCATAGTTCTCTCTCTGGCTGCAGATGGCATCTTCTATCCCACGTCTATTGAAATTGTCTTGGACCACTATATCACTCAGAAGAGCTAAGTCTATTGTTGTTGATCATCACATAATCTTGCTTTTACTATGAACAATGTTTTCCTGAAAACCATACTCTTTTTTTTATTAATACTTTTTATTTACAAAACATATGTATGGGTAATTCTTCAACAATAACCCTTACAAAGCTTTCTGTTACAAATTTTTCCCCCCTACTCCCCACCCCTCCCCTAGATGGCAGGATATCCAGTACATGTTAATTATGTTAAAATACTTGACAAATCGAATATATGTATACATATTTCCACATATCATTTTTGTGCAGGAAGAATCGTATCTACAAGAAAGAATAATCAGATAAAGGAAATACAATGCAAGCAAACATCAATAGAGAGCATGAAAATGTTATGTTGTGGTCCACATTTCACATCCCTCTCTCTGAGTGTATATGGCTTTCTTCACTGAACAACTGGAAGTGGTTTGAAGCATTTCATTGTTGAAGAGAGCCATGTCCATCAGAATTGATCATCACATAATCTTCTTGCCGTGAATAATGATCTCCTGGTTCTGCTCATTATGCTCAGCATCAGTTCATGCAAGTCTCTCCAGGCCTCTCTGAAATCATCCTGCTGGCCGTTTCTCACAGAACAATAATATTCCATAACATTCATATACCATAATTTATTCAGCCACTCTCCAATTGATGGGCATCCATTCAGGAAAACCATACTCTTAAGACATAAAGACATCATAGTCCTATTGTCCTTTCAGACAACTTTGGCATATTGTATTCAATTTTGGACACCACATCTTAGGAAAGAACTTCAGTAACTTAGAGGATATGAAGAACATTGCATGGGTAAACTTCCTTGGTAAAAGACCCCTAGTCTACTTTAGATGATCAAATAAGGGAATTGGAGATGTTTTATCCTGAGAATACTGAAGGAAAACATAACATCAATATTAAAATAATTGTAGATCTGTTAGAAAGAGATAGTCAGACATAGACATATCTAAGTATTATTTATTATTATTAAGTATTATATATTTATGTCTGTCTATCTATCTAGCTATCTTTATAACTATATTAATCAGATTTGGGTTCTTTGATACCTTAAGACAGAACAAAAACTGCTAAGTCAATTTGACAAGTAGGCAAATTTAAATTTGATAGAAAATGGGAAAAATCCTAACAATTCAATGCAGCATAAAATAAAATGTCTTTTTTTTTCCTCATTGGAGAGGTTGGATGATTATTCATTCATTCATTCAATCAGATCTGTGATGTCATCTATCTAACAAACTTCTACTTTATTGTGTACACAATGTACTAGGCATCATGTTAGATACTATAGAGAAACAAAAGTAAAATCCAAAATAGTTCTTGCCCTCAAAGAGCTTACATTTCTTGAGGACAAATAAAATAAACCCAGGTAACCAAATTCTGTGTGTGTATACATATATGTAGATGTATACACATATAAAAGATGTAGAGCTTAACATACAAGCAAAAACACATATTTTTGTATTTACTTATTTATATATATGGTGTAGGTATATATGCATATGTATAAATATGTATGTATGTTTATAATAGTTTCAGGGGTTCCCCCCTGCATGGAAGGTATGTAAATTTTTATATTGGTAAGATCCTGATTATACTGTTTTTGTTTTTGTTTTGTTTTGGTTTTGGGTTTTTTGTTTTTTTTTTTTTGGTTTGTTTGTTATAGGGTTGCTTATTGTTGTGGTGGTGATGTTTTGTTTTTTTGTAACAAGTTTAAAGGACTGGTGTACCATATTTAGTATGATCACCCCTTGAAAAGCTGACCAGATTTAATTCACTTTTACTTACATAGATCTACCTAAATTCTCTCCCCAGACCAGTCCACCCTCCACTCAGCCATCAAAGTCATCTTTCTAAAGTTATATCTGACCCCTTATGCCCTTGCCTGTTCAATAAACTCCAGTGGCTTTCTAATACCATTAAGATCAAATGTAAAATTCCATTTGGTGATGAAAGACAAATTGCATCTTTATACAAATGCACATATGTACGTGCACTTACACACATTGCCCAAATGTAGATATACACATATCTTTCCTTACATGCTACTGCTAACTCTTCAATCCAATGATAAAATAATCTCCCTGTTGTTTATCAAACAAGATCTCCCTACTTCAGGAATTTTCTGTGCCTGTCTCCAAAACGAAAATTCTCTCCATCAAATCTGTCTCCTTATTTTTAAATTTCAGCTAAAATCCTACTTTCTACAGAAACCATTTTCAGATACTAGTTTATCCTAATGCTTTCCCAATCATCTCTATTTTCTCTATATACATATCCCTATTTGCATGTAGTTTTTGCATTTTGTTTACTCATTAAACTGTGAGTTCCTCGGGGACCATGGATGTTTTTTTTTTACTTTTCTTTGCATCCTTAATACTTAGCATAGAACCTATAATAATACTAGGTACTTGACATGTTTGTGTGTGTGTGTGTATGTATGTATGTATATATGCTTACATGCATATGTGTATGTATATAAATATATTTCTCTTTATACTTATTGGTTTCTTTTTTGTTTGGGGACACATATTTACCTAGAAAAATAATATTAGGGTACTTCCTTAACTTTGTAATTTCCACATAGATCAGTGTCTCCTCTAACCAAAATCTTCATGCCTTAGCTGCACTAAATTAGGGGTATGCTTTTCTTTATAGGAATCAAAATCCCTGCCAAATGTTTGCATACATACTAGCATTAATAATTCAAATAAGAACTAATGGCAAGTAAATTTTCATTCTTTTAAAGAAGCAGTATAAAATTGGAACAATTTAAATGAGAGCAAAGAAGTGGAATAGACTATTTAGACAGGAAGATGCCTGGAGCTGCTGGCTACAGAAGTTGAATCACTTTGTATTTTAATTTAGGAGTTCTTAACCCTGAATATGAACTTATTTATTGACTTATTATTGATTGACTGAATCAGTGTTGGAGTCCTAAGCCAGATTGTAAAGAATTCAGTGTGTAGTTAAAGTAGAAGGGATGTGGATACATAGAATATAAATGACTTTTTTCTAATGATTTGGCTAAGAAAGAAAGAAGCAGCAAGAGATAGGATTTTAGCCAATCTAGAAATCATCAATACGGTAACTATCATTCTAGTAAACTAATCCGTAGTCTAAAAATATTGGAAAACTTGAATAAAATTATTAGTGATTTTTTTTACCTTTTTAACACATGAAATATGAATATTGGGACAATCATTTATCTCATAGGATGATAAAGGCTTGATAGTATTCTTAGGCTTAATAGAGAATAATCTTTTATAATAAAATCAGGAACAGAAAACTAGCTAATTCATGTACTTGTTTTTCCCTGCTGAGAAGGTTAACTTTTATCCCCAAACATACATATGTTTTTAATGCACAATTTAATCAATATAATATTCATCTATATATGAGTTTGGGGAGAACTCTAAGGTCTATTTTTACCCTGAGTCCTATGAATTGACTCTTTCTCAAAGAAAAGATTACAGAATCTATGCTGTTGAGAAGATGCTTCTCTTAGAACATGCTTCACCGAAAACAGATGTCTTGCTCTAAGATCCTGTCGGATCAGAAAAATCCAAACAAGCTATTCTGGGAGTATCACAAGACTTCAAAAATTTCCATTGACAAGGCTTTTTTTTTTTTTTTTAATCCACAAACAGTAATTTGGGCCAGAGGCTATTATTCCATTATTGGTTATAGATTTATATAGACAGAAATTTGGTAACAGTCTTATTTTGATATGGGCAGGGTTTTATATCTAGAAATTTAAGACCACTTAACACTTTATAACTAATTTGGAAAAAAGAGAAAAGAAGAGAGGGAAAGGGGGAAAGGGAGAAAGGAAGAGAGGATGAAAAAGTAAAAGGGAGAGAAAAGAAGGAAGAGAGGGAAAGAGACAGAGAGAAACAGAGAGAGAGAGAGAGGGAAAGAGAGAGAAGAAGAAGAAGAAAAAGAAGAAGAAAAAGAAGAAGAAAAAGAAGAAGAAGAATAGAGAGGGAGAGAGAGACAGAGAGAAAGAAAGAATTTATTTTTCTTTTATATGAGAAATGATGGGGGCCAAGCAAGAACAATTTACTATCTTTCTCTGTAAATGGTGTTGTCTTTATGGATGTCAACTGTTATGTTTCACCTTATCTGGTTTCTGTTTACATATTAAACAGTCCTAAGTGAAAGGCAGCTTTTCCATGCAATACAGAATACATTGTTCCTTTGTATTCACATGGCAGATTAAAGACTAAACACAATAATTTGGTGTTTGTAGTCTATAATCCTCTGACTCTGTGAATGTGGTCTGCTTGTTTGTATTTAACTCGTAATATCTCTTATTTATATTTGATCTTTCATCCCCAGAGCACTTTATGTACACATAGGCAAGTGCACAAAAGGATCAGTTCACCATACACTGAGATGCAATCCCTGCTGAGCCTGGGCACTACCAGCTGTTTTAATGTGGAAGGCAGCAGCAAAACACAGCAGGTTAGGGAGGAAGAAGACTGTAGGCCCTTAAAATACTAAGTCTACTTTTTAGCAAAAGATTGCTGGTGTTTATATTTTATATTCAAATCACTACCCTAGTGCACCTGCAATAAATATGCCAAGGAAATGGCTTAACCTGATCTGTAATTCTGGGAAGATGCCTTCTTTCATAGAATCCACACTGAAAGGAAATTCCTTTGTAGACTTTTCTGTTAACAAATAAGAACTTTCGATCAAATATAATGCTGCAGACTAGCTTTCCCCCAATGTTCACAGGTGGAAGGGCCTTTTCCCAGTATCCTCTAGTCTTCTCAAAAAAAAAATAATAAAACTATAGAGAGGGGTGAGTAATACCTGAAGCAATGATCTAACCTGGAAGTTATGTCTTCACAAGCAGCAGTATCCCTTTCTAGGACAACCCTTGTAAAGAAATGTAACATTTCACTGAGGGAACAAAAGCACAGATTGACCAAGCTTGTTTGTAACTAACCCATTTTAATGAAGGTTAAATAACAGCTAAAATCCTTTCTCCTCTTCTGGACAAGCAGTGTTTTACATTGGCTTAACTGAACCTGTGCTGCTGATTTGATAAGCTTCTTTCTTTATAAATGAAAGCAGGATGGTGTTCTGTGAATGCAGGTGTACTTTCCCTTGGATGACCTGTAAAGTAGAGGGGGGGAGAGAGAGGAAAAGAGAGGAGAGAGAGAGAGAGAGGCTTAAAAACTGGGTCAGACAGTACAATCAATGAGCTGATTCATATATATCTATGTATATAGATATATATATATAGCTATACATATTAAATGTGTACAATACATAAATATCCTGATAGTTATAGAAAATGGGGGAAAAGAAACTATTTGGGTATCTTCAGACAAAGTATCAGAAAATCTAGGTAGGGTGGTGATGTGGAAAATTTGGCTTCACTTGACATACAGTATAATCTGTTTTGTCAGCACTCTCATTTGCAAAGGATTACTATAATTAAATTGATAGAAATTTATTGTGAAATAGGAATAAAAGGCCTACATCTAGAAATCAGGGCAATTGGTGACATAGTGGATAGATATCTGAGATTGGAGTCAGGAAGAATTGAGTTCAAATACTGCTTCAGACCCTAATTGTGTGGCCTTGGACAAGTCAATCAATTTATTTGTCTAAGTTTCCCCGTCTGCAAAATGGAATAATACTTCCGAGATTTTTTGCAAGGATCAAATGAGATAAAAATCATAAAGTGCTTAGGACAATACCTGGTCCATAGTAAGAGCTATATAAAAGCAAGTTCATACATAAGAGGAATAGATTTCAAATGCCATTTACTTTAAGGATGAAATTAAATGACTTGTCAGAGGAGGCATTTGAATCCAGGTATTCTGAATCCATCATACTCATGTAAATCTACACAGGGAGAGGGTTTTTTTTTGTTTGTTTGTTTGTTTTTGGCTATTGTTCTTTCTATGTAATAGTATTTTATTTTTTTTCAGTTACATGTAAAGATAGTTTTCAAAATTTATATTTATAAGATTTTTATTTCCATTTCTTTTCTCTCTCCCTCCATCTCTCTCCCCTTCCCAAGATGGGCAAGCAATCTGATCTAGGTTATACATATATAATCATATTAAACATATTTCCACATTAATAATGTTGTGATCAAAGAATAAGAACAAAAGGGAAAAAACACAAGATTGAAAAAAATTGAAAATAGTATGTTATGGTCTTGATGGCTGCTGAATGATCTCCAGGTCAGTATTGTAACATTCATAACTTAAGGAGGAGCACATTGGGAGAAAGACACATGACATTTTCTGAAAATTCATTCTTAAAAGACTTTCAAGAATGACAAGGCTCAGCCTTGAGTAAGTCAGTTTTCTTGAATAACAGGAGTAAACCAAGACAAATTCCTGAATCACAGGATCATGAAAGTAAACACTAGGCCATGCTCTTGAGACCTAAGGAATAAGAGAGGACCTCACGAAAATCAATAAGTGGATCTAAGAAGAAATTATCTATTGTGCTCTGGTTCTATTTCTCTTCTTTGATTTGGTTTCTTTTATTAGGACTCCATGAATAAACTTCTGAGTATAGGAAAATTTGAAAAACCTCCATAATTTTAACAGACTCAGGGAAAGACTAAGTTGAAGGAAGTTTGTGGAGATAAGTTATATTGGTCAATGAGTTAGGATCATTTTAGTTATTGTAGTCCAAATAAAAATTTGGTAAGACATATGAAAAATAAGTTTCACTTTATCCTTCAAATGGAAAGGATCTATATAACAATAATTTGCAGAGAGGAAAGACATCCATCATGAATATGTAGAGGTATTTTAATATGTATTTTATAATTAATATAATTTAATCTTCTTGTGAACAATTGATGCATACTTATTCCCTTGAAAATATACATGATTTTCATAATTTCTTTTGTTATTATAGTACTGGAAAATTGCTGCTTTTAGATTCAGAGGAACTGAGTTGTAATCCATGTTTTGATATTTATTGCCTGTGGTTGGCAACATACTTCTCTCTGAGTTTCAATTTCCCCACCAGTAGAATGAGAATATTGCACTAAATGACATTTATATTACCTTTCACCTCTTAATTTATGATCCAATGAAATAGAAATGGCTGCTTATGAGACTTTTAATGTCCTAGTATAATTATAGTTATCACATGAAGTAAAAAGTGTGAATAAACAATATTTTTACTAAGGACATGCACATAAATATGCCTGACCAGAACAGATCTAAAAAATTGTATTCAGTTCCTGGCACTAAACTTTAAAAGGAGCATTGATACATAGATTTTCTTAATGAGTACTGATTAGAATAATTAGGAAACTCAGAATCCTAACATTTAGAACTAAGAATAGTAAAACTACAAGAGAAAAGTGATTGTCATCTTTAAATGTGAAGAATTAAGTCAACTGAATGAAATATAAAGGGAGACAACATCTAAAATAGTATAAAGAATTCCTTCCTGAGTTTCTGGACTTCTGGGAGCCAAGATGCCAAAGGAAGCTCTAAATTACCATAGCTTTCCCAGATTCACCTCCAAACAAAATAGTGCCCCAACAAATGCTGGAACAGCAGAACCAGAAAAAAAGGGGGGGGATGAAACAATATTTTAGCCCAAGAAATTTGGAAAATTGACAAAAAAGATGTGTTACTTGGGTAAAAGGGAAATACAGTAAGGTATAGGAAGCATATTAGCAAGCCAGTACTGAGCCCCACCTCAGCAAACCAGGAAAGATTCTGAGCCCCAATGCCATGTACCAGACAAACAGCAAAACCAAGACCTCTCCCTTGCGTCCCATATGCCTCAACATAGGCAGGGGAATATGAGGACAGCAATTCTAAGGACCTCCTCATGATTCATTGTAGCCTCAGACAAACAGGTAGTCATTAATATTATGGTTGCCTAAGCAAACAGGCAGCTGCCAGAACTTGGGGTTCCTCCATGTGCCTTATGGGGAAACACAGAAACATCCCCCATAGGCCTCAATACATGCCAAAAACCTGACTCAGCACCAAGCAAATTGCAAAACCCTGTGATTTTCAGTACTAGCTACCCTTACTTCACCCTCTCCACTGAATGCCAGATATAAGGGCTCCCTCTGAATCTCAGGGCAACACCAGTTTAGTACCAGATAAAGATAAGACTGTATCACTGGTACAAGAAGTCTAAGATAGCTCCCTTTGACTCCAGGAGGAGAAATCAAATTTCACAGAAAGTTTAAGAAGACCAAAAAAAGATGAGGAAATAACAACAATAAAAAAGAATCTAACACTTCTCTTTATTTATTTATTTGTTTGTTATTTCAATAGTATTTGTTTTCAAAAAAAAAATACTATGGTGACAGGGAAGACTAAGGCACAAACTCAGAAGAAGAAACAGTGCTCAAACACCTATGGGCAAAACCCCATAGGAAAATAGGAAGCCTTATCAATCCTGTAAAGAACTTATAGAAAAGTTTGAAAAGGAGATTAAAAATCATAGAAGAGAATTGGAAAAAACTGGAAAAAGAAATGAGAGTGATGCAAGAGAATTATGAAAAAAGAATTAACAACTTAGAAAAAGAAAACAACTGCTTAAAAAGTAGAATAAGCCAAATAGAAAAGGAGATACAAAAATCCACTGATGAAAACAATTCCCTATAAAGTAGAATTAACCAAAAGGAAAAGGAAATACAAAAGCTCCCTGGAGGAAACAGCTCCTTGAAGATAGAATTGGGGAAATGGAAGCTAATTACTCTATGAAATATCGAGAATTAATCAAATTAAAAAGAATGAGAAAATAGAAGAAAATACAAAATACCTCATGGGAAAAACAGCTGACCTGTAAAATACAACCAGGAGAGACAATATCAGAATCATTAAACTATCTGAAAACCATAATCAAAAAAAAAAAAAAAAAAAAAAAAGGATTTGGATAGCATCTTTAAAGATATTGCCAAAGGAACCTGCCCTGATTTTCTGGAATTAGAGGCTAAAATAACCATGGGGAAAAAAAATCCATTGATCACGACTGGAAGGAGAGTCCAAAATAAAAAAAATCCAAAAAATATTATGACTAAATTTCAGAAATATAAAATCAAGGGGAAAATACTGCCAGTGACCAGAAAGATTTAAAATATTGAGGAGCCACATATCTCACCAGCTACAATATTAACCACAGGTCATGGAATATGATATTTTGAAAGGCAAAGACGCTAGAACTACAACAAAGAATCACCTATCCAGTGAAATTAAGCATAATATTTTGAGGGAGGAAATGGTCAATCAATGAAATATAAGGATTTCAAACTTTCATAAGGTGAAGACCAGAATTGACCCAAAAATTTGATCTTCAATATCAAGACCCAAGAGAAGTCTAAAAAGGAAAAGAAAACAAAGGATTCAAAGAATCTGAACTTTAAAATATATAAACTAACAATATAGTCAAGGGCAAAGTTTTATTGCAATATAAAGTCATTACAAAGTAAACTGAATTGTAAGGGAATTCAGCAGTGAAACAGAAGCAAAGGAGTTATATTTATCCAGCTTTCAATCATAGACATGCTAATTCTATGGCTCATAAGTAGGAAAAAGTTGTCTCAGTAAGGAGTGATTCTTGGTTGATCAAATTATTACTGACAGGATTACCAGTCAACAATGAATTGAGGAGTGGTCTTATTCACTATTGTCTCAGGAGTTTGATCTGTGAGTTTCCAGAGTCCAGAAGCTATCTGACTAAGGCATGGTCAGAATCAGACCCATTGGGAATGGGAGTTTCCTGAGGCATATTCCAAAACTAGAAGATTTAGGACTACTGACTTATTGTTTAGAATAGAAGCCCCTCTAAAATCAGGAGACCACAAAATCATATTACATCAGAATGGAGTACATTATTTCACATGAAGAGGAATGAAAGATATATGAAGGGAGAAAAGGCAAGGTAGGCAAATGTTATTACTTGAAATTTACTCTCCTTGGTATTGACTTGGTATTGAGGGAATTGTATGCACAATCATTTGAGCATAGAAATCTATCTTACTGACCAGAAAAAGTAGGAGAGGAAATTAAGAAAGGGTGGGCGGACTGACAGAAAAGAGGGCAGATCCAGGGAGGTAGACAGAAGCAAACTCTGTCAAGGAGGGAAAGAGTGAAAGGGGAGATAGGGCAAAGAGGAGGAAAAATAGAGTGGAGGGAAATGCACAGTTAGTAGTGCACTGTGAATGTGAATAAGTTAAAATCTCCCATAAAAAAAAAAAAAAAAAAGAAATGGAAAACAGAGTGGATCAAAACCCAGAATACTCCAATATGCAGTTTTCAAGAAACATACTTAAAAAAGAGAGACACAGTAAAAATTAAGGGGCTACAACAATATTTATTATGTTTAAGCAAAAACAAAAAAAAATCTGGGGTAGCAAGCTTGATCTAAGACAAAGTAAAAGAAAAATTAGACCTAATTTAAGTGTATAAGGAAGGAAACCCATCTTCTAAAAATGTACCATAGACAATGAAATGATATCATTATTAAACATATATGCACCAATTAATATGCATCAAGTGGTATAGCATCCAAATCCTTAAAGTAGAAGTTAAGTGAGTTCCAGGTTCATGACCAAAAAAGAGAAAGCATTATGAAATTTAAAAAAAAATAATAATGTTGATTGATTAATTTAAATTAAAAAAAAACTTTTGTACAAACAAAACCAATAAAAATAATATTGATTAATTTAAATTTAAAAAAAAAAAACTTTTGTACAAACAAAACCAATGCAACCAAGATTAAAAGGAAAGCAAAAAGTTGGAAAACAATGTTTATGAAAAGTCTTTGAGAAAGGTCTAAGTTCTCAAAAATATAGAGAACTCTGTCAAATTTCTAAGAATGCAGCCATTTCCCAATTGATAAATAGTCAGAGGATATGAACAGTCATTTTTCAGATGAAGAAATCAAAGCTTTCTACAGACATATGAAGAAGTATTCTAAACCATTTTTAAATAGAGAAATACAAATTAAAATAATTCTTAGGTACCATCCCATCCTTCTTAGACTGGCTAATATGACAAAAAAGGAAAATGATAACTTGGGAGAAGATGTGGAAAAATTGGGATGGTAATGCATTGTTGGTGGAACTGTGAACTAATTCAATCTTTCTCAAAGAGTAAATTGGAATTATGCCCAAAGGGTAGCCAAACTGTGCATACCCTTTAATGCTAGGTCTCTGTCCCAAAGAGATCATCAAAAAGGGAAAGGATCTACATATGCAAAAATATTTATAGCAGTCCTTTACAAGATGACAAAATATGGGATCCTGAGAGTATGCACATCATTTGGGAAATGCCTGAATAAACTGTAGTATGTAAATAAAGGAATACTATTGTGTAGTAAGAAATTAGAACCAGGCAAATTTCAGAAAAACCTGGGAAGTTTTGTACGATTCGAACCGAAGTAAGTGAAATGAGAAGAACTGGGGAGACATTGTACACAGTGTCACAAACACTGTCTGATTTTCAATTCTAAGTGTTTCAGCTCTACTCAACAACACAATGATCCAAGATAAATGCATAAAACACATAAAAGAAAATGCTATCTGGACCCAATTAAAAAACTGAGAGACTCTGAACGCAAATTTAAACATATTTTTCACTTACTTTTTTTCCTTTTCATATTATTTCCCTTTTGTTCTGTTTATTTTTTCATAACTGTGATTAATATGGAAATGTTGTAAATGATAGTACATATCTCCTATATCAAATTGTCGACCATTTAAGGAAGAGGAGTGAGGTTGGAGCTAGGGACAGAGAAAGATTTAGAATTCAAAATTTGGTAAAAATGAATGATAAAATTGTCTTAAGATGTAATTGGGGACTAAAATCAAATAATATTAAATTTATACAAAAGAATTGCTTCTTAAAATATTCAGCCTCTTGAAAAGGAAAGTGGTAATTAGTTTTCCAATCTTTTGAGGTATCCAAATAGATGCTATCATCAAATTTGTCATAGATTGGGTTCAAAATCAGTGCCCAGTCAGTTCTAATAATTAACAGCATCAATAACAATAAGCTGGATAAGAGTGCTGGGCCTGAAGACTGGAAGTCTCATCTTTTGAGTTAAAATCTGAAGTCACTTAATTCTGTTTGCTTTAGTTCCTCGTTTGTTAAATGAGCTTGGAGAAGGAAATAGCAAAAATAGAAAACCCCAAATAAGGTCATAAAGAGCAGAATACAACTGAAGCCATTGAACAGCTACAAAGTTTGCAAATTACTTTACATATTGTTTCATTTGATTCTCACAACAATACTGTGGTTAACAGGTACTATTATTATCCCAGTTTTACAGATGGAAAAACAGCCTGAAAAAAAAACTAAAAAAAATTTAGCTACATCCCCTCAGCTAATAAATATCTGAGGCAACATTTGAACTCAAATTTTCCTTACTCAGAGTTCAAGACTGTATCTATTTTGAAATGGCAACACTGTATCCATTATGTTTGCTATATTATATATATGCTTTACAATAGGCCTGGCACAAAAAGCTCTTGTGAATATTTGGAGTGAGTTCTCTAAGTTTGCATATCTTGAATCTCTTTTGAGCTACTTCACTGTATCAAGCACTGGGGATACACATATAAAAGCCACACAGTACCTGACCTAAGAAGCTTCCATTTTAATGGGGGAGAAATCAAAATAGAGGAGATATTTTGTAAAAGAAAGCTAGAAGAATACTGTTGGAAAATAGAGCAATTAAGTGAGATTTTCTTTCTAGAAATAGTGATTGTGTTGATCTAATTATGGCTCACAGAACAGTAACTGGAAATAATATACATATATGCATGTATATATATACACATACATACATATATATGTGTATATATATATATACATACATACACAGACCCACATTATTTGTACTTACAGAGACTTCATTTTTATAGTTGGCCATATAAAAAGATTGTATTTGATCACCTACAAATATAGCATGTAGCACTTTTGTCTTATTATGCATAGGAATCCTGTAACAAAGTTTTTCCTTTGGTCTTCAATACTAACAATTAGAATAGGGACACAGTAACTCAGAAATTGTAGTGCATGTCTCCTTTAGTTTGACTATAGGAAATGTAAAGATTGTGGGGGGAAAATGCATCACTGGTTTTTGTTCATTTTAAGATAAAGAGGCAAGCGTTATAAAAACAGGTAGATTTGACCTTTGCTAAGGTGAGTGATAAATACAGTGTTCAGGATATTTGTTGTTCAGTCTTTCAATCATCAGTGACTCTTTGTGACCCCATGGACTATAGAATATTAGTAGTGTACATGGGTTTTTTTTGACAAAGATAGTGGAGTGGTTCACCATTTCCTTCTCCAATGAATTAAGACAAACACATATTAAATGATTTGCCTAGCATATCACAGTCTGAAGTGTCTGAAACCACATTTGTACTCAGGTCTTTCTGACTCTGGGACCAATGCTTTGTCCACTGAGTGATCTAGCTAACCATCTAGTTATCTAGAACATAGTAGTCTCTTAATAGATGTTTGTTTATTATCTGTTTGCAGGCTTATGGCCTAAAGGTATTTAGTAAGGTTTAGGAAGTAAGATTGCCCCAAGGAAGATGAGAATTTGAGAGGTAGAATTGAAGAAACTTTATATTCTAGACCTTTGTAATCTCTTCCTTGAATGCACAAATATAGGAAACAATGTTGAATTCTCAGAACAGCCAATTGTACAGTTTGACTAGAGTACAAATAGGAGATAAGCTTAATATTTTAAAAAATAGTGAAATAGATTATAAATAGTAAATAATAAAATAAATAGTAAAATACTGGGATAAGGACTTTGATTTTATTGTATTCTTTTTTTTCAAAATGGCTTTTCAACTTATCCCCTATCTTCTTCTAGTTATTGTTCTGATAATCATAATCAGATCAATGCTGCCACAACTTCTAGAAAGGAAATATCACTTAAGTGGTTTATTTTTCAACACAGTATTCCTCTAGCTTTCCTTTCCAAAATATTTTCTCTATTTTGATTTCTTCAAGGAAGCTTCTTAGGGCAAGTACTGCTTGGCTTTTGTACATGTATCCCCAGTGTTTTCACACTGTGAAGTAGCTCAAAAAAGACTCAAGATGTGCAAATTTAGAGAACTCACTCCCTCAAAGACTATTTGTACCCAATCTATTGTGGGGCATCTTGAACCTGTATTGGGCCTAATTGACTACAGTCAGACATACTATAACTTAACTCTAACAGTGATGTCATTTTGGCTCTCTTCCAGAACAAAAGACAGCTGCCATGAAACCAACCAATTATGCAATCGATTCATTATAAGTGCTTACTATAGAGTTTTTTTGTTTTGTTTTGTTTTGTTTTCATTTATTTATTTGTAGAGGCAATAGAGATCTCCTTAAGGTTTGTTTTTTTAATCATGATAGTGCCAGTGATCAGCCTTATGAAGATTTCTTTTAACAACTATGTGAATTGAGTCACAGAGCAATAGGAAGCAGGGAGACTAAGACAGCCAACTACAAATATAAAGAGGACTTGAACATGGTTAGTGAATAGATAAGTAGAGAAAAGGAATTATAGGCAAGATCAGAAATTGATCAAATATGGTAGTTAAGAGAAAGTGAGGAGTCAAGAATATTCAAAAGTTAAAAATCTGGATAATTGGGAGAAGAATAGGGCCTTCAACTGAAAAAGGGATGAATAAAGGAAGGACAAGTTTAGTCAGGGCATAAGAGTTTTCTACATTGGACATAGAGTTTGAGATGCTAAAGAGACAATTAGTTGTACATACAAAGGAATTTGACAGTGTAGGACTATAGCTCAGGAGAGAGAACAGGTCTAAATATATAGATGTGAGGATCATTTGCATATAAATGATCACTGAACCCATGGGAGCCAAAGGGACAAAAGACAGTATAAGGAAAGAGGAGAATCTGAAAAATATCCATATGGAACAATGAAAGGAGGGTCACAAAAATTAAGAGGAGAGTATTCAGCTTCAAAGAAGTTAAGGAGGAAGAAGACTGAGAATAAGCATCATATTTAGCAGAGGTTCATTCATTATCTTTGATGCATTGTTTCAGAAGATCAGTGAAGTCAGAAATTAGGTTACAAGTGATGGCTGAGAGAATATCTAGAAGTGGAGGTATAATAGACAACTCTAGGAATTTAGTAATAAAATAGAGGAAAGTTATGAGACTTACTATAATGATCATGATGACTGATCATCATCATCATAATAACATTTTATTGATTAAAAAACACTTTAGAAACATTTAGAAATATTTTCTAGATTTTTTCTCAGCAATTAGTGAGAGATCCTATTATTATTTTTATAAAACACATCTTATAAAACACGTTATCTATATAGCTA
The DNA here is from genome assembly GCA_023553655.1 of Myrmecobius fasciatus. Taxonomy (NCBI): domain Eukaryota; kingdom Metazoa; phylum Chordata; class Mammalia; order Dasyuromorphia; family Myrmecobiidae; genus Myrmecobius; species Myrmecobius fasciatus. The sequence goes on along the minus strand of JAJPUD010001421.1, from coordinate 274,433 downwards.
GAGGTTTAGATACACCTTTATATATCACTCCATCTTTTACATATCATAAAAGATGACACCAATTTTACTATAAATGAGTTGTAAAATAAGCTCAACATTTAGATATATCAATTAGTTATTGTAGAGAACAATTTCCCTTAATTAATTACATTTGCTACAATTCATCAAAATGTTCTTTAATATTTTTCATGGTTAGCTATTCACTTTTTTTTTTTTTTGCTGAGGCAATTGGGGCTAAGTGACTTGCCCAGGGTCACACAGCTAGAAAGTGTTAAGTGTCTGAGACCAGATTTGAACTCAGGATCTCCTGACTTCAGGGCTGGTGCTCCATCCACTGCGCCACCTCGTTGCCCCAAGCTATTCACTTCTAACCTAAATGCATTATAAATAACCTACTTTATAATAATTATATTTATCTCCAGATAACCTAGTACCTTTTGATCATTTCAACAATTTTTTAAAGTTTTATACTCTGAAACTTAAGGGAAAAAAAATGATCCAGGGTTCTTATGGAGATTACACAGGACTGAGAGACTGATACACTAAATCTGACTTTTGAATTTGCCATCAACTAACACTATGACCATGGCCAGTTCTCTTACCTTACTGGAATAAAGTATTTCTCTGTAAGAAGAGGAGGTTGTGAAAAGTCCTATATGAATCAAGTAAAGTAAAATGCACTGTATACAAAATCTAACAATGTTGTACCATGATCAGCTGTGAATGACTGCTTTTCTCAACAATATAATGATCCACAACTACTATGAAGAACTTAGTAATGAAAAATGCTATTCATACTCAGAGAAAGAACTGATTGTGTCTAAAAACAGATTGAAGAAAACTTCTTTTTTATTTTTGCTTTATTTTTATTGATGGGGTTTATTTTTGGGTGGGGGCATATTTTCTTATGCAACATGACTTGTATGGAAATATTTTGCATAACCTCATATGCGTCTTCTTAATGGGGAGTGGGGGTGGAGGGTAAGGAAAAGAATCTGGATCTCAAAGTTTTAAACACATGTTAAAATAAATTGTTTTATATGTAAAACAATAATAGGAGGTTAGACAAGAAAAACTCCAAATTCCCTTGCAGCTTTAATATCTTCTAACAATGAAAATTGAAAATGTGAAAATTCACATATTTACTATTTTCTCTTAAGAATGAATTAATGAAGTGTTTTTATGAAGTATAGTGTAAAGTGTGCTGTGGTATACTTATTTATTTTTCAGCACTTTAGGTATGTCACTTAAATGGATGCTTTCCATTTTCTGTTAAAAAAAAAAAGTCAAATTGACATTTACCCTACTATATTTGCTCCTCCCATTTTGATGTATTGTTCTATTGATAATTCCTAAGAGATCTATTTGTAGAAAAAAGAACACATTAATGACACCAATGAGGTGTATAATAATATCTGGAATCCTAAATTAGCTGTATGAAACATCATGTTCTTTGCTGACTCATCTTTTCACCAGATTTCAGGCTATAAAAGAAAACTTGAACAAAACAAAATTGCAAAGAGCCATTAACCAAAACAATATTTAAAAAAAAGTTTGGGGCGAAACTTTGCTAGTGTGATGATAGTTTTGTTTATTTTTTATGAATTCTTTTTATAATTTTGATTTTGAGTTATGATCATAAGAGAAGGGAAAGTAGGTAAGTGTCCAGATTGTGACAATGAAAGGGAAAGTACTAGGGATAGTATTTTTTTAATATTAAGTTAAATATAAATATTTCAGTGCCAGAAAATTCAGTCTCTTTAAATTGGTTGATAATTGAAGGGGCCCTGGAGGTCCTTACCTTTTAGATTAGAATTTATTTTACAGTATCTCTGACAAATAGAAAGCTGGATTATTAAAACCCTTTAGTAATGATGAATACACTACTCCAGTGAGCAATCCTATTTCATTATTAATTCTAACTTGTTTCTTACTTATTTTGACCTTAAATATGTCTCTTTAACACATATCCATATAGACATACATATGTGGACACATGCATCTATGCTTGTACATGTATGTGCACATGGGTGTATGCCTGTATATGTACAATTATACCTTTTATATTGATTAATTATATATATGTACATATATATACATATTTGAATGTCATCACCAGCCTGGTTTCCTTTTTATAAATGAGTTTAATTCCTTGAATTCACTTTTAAAATATCATGCCCAAAGCTAGGCATATATGGGTTGACCAAGTTAGAGGAAAAGACTATTATAATCTGTGTTTCAGTTTTTGGTTTTGGTTTGCATTGTGTTTAGCCACATATTGATTGATGAACTTAATTTTAATTCCAGGCAAATTTTAAGAATGCTCATTATTGGAACAATCTGTGAGCATTCAGAAAGAGAAAAAGTGTTCACTTCACATTGGCAAATTTTGGTTCATAATCAGTTCCATAATAGTATTTTTCACAGATTCCTCTTCATTCTAAGAAATGAAATTATTAGCAAGGCAAGTGAGGAATTTATCTAATGAATAAAGATTTTCAATATTATACATGGAGAGTTAAAGCCCATCATTGCAAACATACTTGTTTTAAATCATTTTTGTAATTGATCTTGTAAGTTGCACAGAAATATATGCTTTTAGTTAGGAAGACAACTTGTGTTTGCTCAGCCTACTGAATAGAATAATGAATTCAGCACAGAAATAAGTTCAATTGTGTGGGAATGCATATAATTCCTGTGTGTTACTATTAGGAACTCACCACATTTCCTCTTTCAGTATGGCCCATCTATAATAAGCTCCTACCATCTTTATCTCCTATAGTCCTTGACCCAAATGACAACTGTCTTCCATTTGGAATAGATATTTATTTTGTGATGAGTCAGAGACAGAAAAGCTTCTGGTGGGCAGTGATGCAAAGGGATTTAATAAAATCCTCCACAATTTAAACTGTTTCCAAAGCTTCCCTTTTTCAGCATTGTGTGAAACAAGCACAAGTACCTTTCCTAAAACAAGTATAATCATCAAACCCAACGACAATATTAAGGACCATATCATGTAATTGAAAAAAATAGGTGATCTGTTTGATGTTTGCACCTGTCATTAATGTCATAGGATTGTAGATTTAAAGGTCACTTATACCACACCTTTGTTTTAGGGCAACAGAGACCCAAGAAGTTAGAGGAAATATCTAAAGAGACTGAGGAAACTACAGAGAAGATCTTTATCCACTAAAAGCAAAAACAAAGATACATTCCTGAGGTCCTTGATCATAATTTCACCTCTCAGAAGAAAGATGAATCGGTGAAAAATACTATTATGGATTTAATTCTGAATAAATAACAGGAACTGGTTAATTAAGCAGAAGTTAAGGGATCATTGGGATCCAATAACTATACATCTCTATAAAGTTTTTGATAGAAAATGAGTAGAATTTCAGTTGTAGATATGTCTAGACATTCCCAAATCTTGAAGTGACAGAAACCTCAGAGGCTATCTTGTCCAATTGTCCTTTTTTTCCAGTTAAAGTTGAGGAAAGCTAATATCATATATGTAATAAGTAGCAAAGCCAGGATTTGAACCCAGTCTCTAAAAAAAAAGTCAAGTGTACTATCTTAGTAAATTACTTCTGATTTCTGCCCACCAAAAACTCTTTTTTTTTTTTCCTGAAAGGACCGTGTTGGACTATATGTGCACTATGACTTATTCCATCTGGATGGTAGAAATAACACTGGTTACAAACAATCTGGATTCATAATCCCATCACAAGTACATGTAGGTCCTTAGGCAAATCATTTAACTTTTTAGATCCCAATTTTCTCATCTGAAATATAAAGAATTATCCTATTGGGCTTCTATAGTCTTTTCCATTTCTATTATTGTAATTTTATAGGAAAGGACAAGTAGAAATATATACATTTCTCTTACATCCTTTCTTTAATTTCTTTCATCTGATTTTCTTTCTTTTAAATTCTGGCCATTGATGATTCTGGAGCTTTGTATTAAGAGATAATCAAAGAGGTTATGAAATTATTTTTTAAAAAGTAAAATAAATTGCATATTGTCTATTTTCTATGTATTTTCTACATATGTAAGATATTTATAATAGTTTTAATGTTTCAAAATGAGAAAGTACAAGAAATTATTTTGAAGGAAATGGTGACTACTGAATATGAACAGGTTCATATAAATTAAGGTGTTAATCGTGCTTTGTAGGATGATAGTCTACTAATAGAATTATGCTAACATATGGAATGATAAGCAAATGAATAGAGAATTAAAGGTAATATCACAAATTGCCTAGAACTCTTCTTTGATAATCATCAGTAAGTCCTTCATAGCTTTTATATCTTTCCTTTTTAGTGTCATTTCTTCAAGGCCACCAACATTTCAAAAAGGCAAAAGGGATGATATTAAAAACAAACAAAAAATCCAGATTAAAATATTTTGGAAAGTTCTCCTATTGAGCAATATTATTTTATTATATTGCTTTATCATTACCCCTGATTTTAATATTATTATGGCAGCTATGATCTACTCTGAAACTTTAACTCACCATTAATTATTTTTAAACTCATGAAATGTACAAATGAAAAGATGACTTTCACATTTACTTCCTTTGCAATTCCACAGTTGTAAGATATTGGTCAGAAGGGAAAAAAAAGTTCCTTTAATAATCATAAGCTATAAATGGAATATCTGTCATCCATTCAAAAGATTTGTAAGGAATCTTGTCCTTTCATTTGACTATGAATAGTTAAAGGAAGCTTTGGAGAAATTGGTGATGTAAATAAGCTCTGGTACGAAAAGTGTTCTTTCAGAGGGCTGAACAGGTATTCCATGTTGACATTCCTGTAAGCATACCAGTAAGTACATTATGTTCAAGTTTTTGTGTGTGATTTCCTTTGCACTGGGAGACCAAAGTTGGCTGAAATGATTTATAATCACAGGAACTTGACAGTATGCCAAGCCATAATGTTATTCATTGTTTTTTTTTTTTTTTTTCTTCTCCACAGGTATCTGAATCGGTCTATACTGGAAGACACATCCATAGCAACAAACATTGTTAACAGAGAGAAAATGGCTATTCTGAAACAAGCTTTGATTGCTGTTGGATTTAGTAATTTGGTGAGTTGTGCCCAACATACATATTTTATTGAGATTCCACATTAAACTGAGATAGAAGAGGTTATGTGAAATTTACATCAACAACCATACAAAAAAGTATTAGTTCTAACTTCATATTTGTAGAAGAAAAAATACTAATGAAACAAATATTGGGTTTATTTGGGAAGTCATACAATCACTTTTACTGTAGATATTTCTGCCCAAAAAAAGGGGGAAATATTTTTTGTGCTTAAAGACTCATCAGTATCTAGAATAGGTACCGAACAATCACATTAGAGAATGTATAGATAACAAAAAATAGTCTAATGCCATTGATAGAAATTTCTGAAATTCCACTAGTCTATTTTTTTCTAAATTACCTCTGTTTTTTCCCCCAATGTAATGACAACTGCCAGAAATATACCTGATTATTTATTAGCTCCAGTCATGATGTAGGATGGCACATATTACTTATATATACAAGTATTCCGAACTTTATTTCAGCCCTAAAGTTCAGCTTTGTCCTCTTTTGCCAAGTTTCTCAAAAGGAAAAAGGTTGACCTTTTGGACCCTTTATTCTTTCCCCTAATTAAATGGGAACAACTATTGTAAGAGTGAGTATAAGTGTGCTTGTGTATATGAGTGTGTGTTAGTGACAATGAGAAGACAGTGGAGGCCTGGGATAGTGACTCTGAAGTGGTGAGTTTCTATTAAGAAAGTTAGGTAATTAACAGAGAAAAGTGCTGCTTGGAAAAGATGCTTTCACTGGAAAATGAATGAACTGGATTAGATGACCTCTGAGATCATTCCAGTTCTAAATATAAAATCATAGATTCTAGAAGTATCAAAGAAACTTTATGAAGAATTGAATGCCAGAATATTCTCCACACAAATACTATATCTATCAATTAAAATTTCCTTTATTTCCTTTATCTCCTGATTGAGACTGCAAACATCTTTTTCTAACATGAGGTTTTTGAGCAGCTATATACAATCATATTTATTTATCATGGCTATTATTTTTTAATCCTTTTCTGCATCTTTTTGCCCCATACATACGTATTTTCTTTTCTTTTTTCTAACTTCTAGGGAATCTTTCACTATGAATTCCATAAATAAATATTAATGTAAGAAAAATAACTAAACAAAGTTTTTTAAAAGGTATACCTGTTACTTCTTACAGTTATATTTAGTAGAAAATTTTCTTATCTTATTCTCAAATGGAGTTTTTACCAACCTGTCCTTTTTTTTTGCTGAATTCTACCTAAAATATCAGGGTATAGAAAGCATTTGGTGGAAATATTTCATCAAATACCACTTTATTTATTTGGATGTAGAGAACTAAATCTCCCCCAAAACAACAACAACACAGGATTATCTAAATTTAAGCAGATGATGATGATGCATGCTTTTGATGACCTAGATAATTCAACATACACTATAGTGTACATTAAAAGTGTAGTGTCAAAAGCATTTCAGGAACAGCAGAGACTCTCAACTCTCATTATGTCACTGATTTGGAAAACATCTTAGACAAGCTATCACTTTAATCCACTCTTAGTTGATAATCATCCAGACATATTTTGGGATACTGTTTTTTACAATTTTTAAGATTCATAGGGGTTTAGTTGGCTTTCAAATATCATCTTCATTTTCATCATCTGTATAACTAGTATTTTCATTATTACATCCATTTAGAAACAATTCACTTCATGTAGAAATATGACTGCTTTGCGACATATATCATTTTCTTAAAGTTAATAATGAAGAAAGATCAGAACTTGAATAAGGAAGGACCTCAGAGCCATGAGATCTATCCCACTCATTTTACAGATGAGTTATCTCATTATTGCTCAAATCCACACATGTGCTAAGATTTCAATCCAGGTCTTCTATCTCCTGAGATATACATTTAAATATTATTTTTCATTCTGCACTATAGTAAAAATTTGTCATGTGTAGCATTCAGTATATCATAAAAAACAAGCCTTCCAAGATGGGCCATCATTATTGTGACATTTTTATCATAGCTCCTCTCCTTCCCCCCTTTTTAAAAAGGTTTTTCATTTAATCTGTATGCTGAGCAGCACTGTTCATATTCTTTATTTATAAAATGTGTAGGAGGTGGAGAATCTCTTTGTCATTATAGCAGCAGTTTTACATATTGGAGACATTCGGTTTACTGCTTTGACAGACGCTGACACAGCATTCGTGTCTGACCTTCAGCTGCTGGAACAAGGTCAGTGCAACTTGACCTTCTGACATCCCTTCCTTAGTGCCATTGAAAAACAATTCCAGAGATTGACCAGTAGATGGAGACATAGTACAGAGAAGTTAGAGCTTCATCCTCTAATGTGGAAAGCAAATATGGGTATAACTTCCTACTTAATATTTTTTATATTTTATAAATATGTATGACTTTTTGGAATAGAATACAATAAAAGTTTATATAATTGTCTAATATTATTGAAGTTCATTGTAAAAGGGTGTTTTGGTTTATAGTTATTAAAATTTTATGATCCCCCCCCCAAATACCTCTGTGGTATTGTCACTAAATAATTTTGAATTCATCACTTTCACAAAACAGAATACACATATATACAATGATATAGTAAATCACATGACTAAAATCTTAATACAAATTAACTTTTTCATTTTAGTGGCTACAATGCTGCAGGTTTCACCAGATGAATTAGTATCTGCCTTAACAACTGATATTCAATATTTCAAAGGTAACTTTTTTATTCTTTGGCATTTGGCATCATTTGGACTTAGGTTAGGAAATTCTTATACAGCTGCCTTTTTCCATCTTTCTATACCTTCTTATCTCCAACTCTATACCTATTTACAGCATAGGAAATGAGTCTAGAGGTAACTATTTAGTCCCAGTAACTTGTTTTTAATGAGTCTCTAATTTTAAAATCTACTACATAGTCAAAATTTTCACTAATTTATCTGATTTATTTACTGTTTATCTGATAAGTCACTTCAATGTATCTATAATTCCCTAAACATACATTAAACATACGTCATGTGCATGACACCGTATTAGATGTTGGTGATAGGTGTATTAAAAACATTCTGCTGTCCAGAAGCTTGCATTTTTATTGGCATAATAAAACATGAACACAAATGAATACAAGGTAATTTGAGAAGGGATAAAAAATTAACCACTGATGGAAAGAGATATCTGGACTATGGTTTTGAATACGATGAAGATTCTGAGTGAAAACGAAGATACTAGAATTATATAAAGGTACAGAAGGAGAAGGAATATCAAGTATGAAAAATAATGAAGTCTAATGTGGGTGAAGCACAGTATATTAAAGAAAGTACTAGAGGACAGAAAATTTATTTGGAATCAAACTATTGAGGGCTTTAGATGATAAAGTGAGGAATTTTTGTTTTAACCTAGAAGTAATAATGATACACTGACAAATTTTGAGCATGGAAATGATATAATCATTTGATATGTGGATGTGATTCTCAAGCCCCCAAAAGTTAGACTGATTGCATCTACATTTGAAAATTTCTGAAATCTAGATAGGAAGGGGATGGGAAGAAGGGAAGAAAGGGGGATGGGAAGAAACCGTGATTTTACTTCCAGGGTTAGCTTGTCTATGCTTTTCGTCCACTTGTCCATCTGCTTGGGAGAACAGAAAAGTTCTTTAAAAAAAGAATTCTGTTGGTGATTGGGCAAATATCCTTATCTACCTCATAGGTTAACCTTTAGAGATTAAAATTGGAAGGCATATGAAATATTCACTGAAGTTAGGGGGACATTTCTGACTGGTTGGCTCAAGCTCATGGACCAGGAATCAAAGTCCACATTAAGCCTGAAGATGTGAAATAGTTATAAGGAATCTATTTTTTTTTCTGAAGAACTTAACATATAGAGATGAGAAAAACTGATTTGTAGCCTAATCAAAACTCTAAAAAGGAGCCAAGACAGAAGAATTTAAAGGAAACCTTTTTACTCTTGTTAAGCAAGGACTTGTGACATTCTCTAAAACACTTGCACAGAAACAGACTTTAAATTGTTGAAAACCCAGTACAATGCACACACTGTAACTATGGTGAAGTGATAGTCAGAAATTGTAGTTGAATAAGAAATTATAGCCAAAGTAAGATGCTTCTTACAAGTAAAATTCATCTGAGTAAAATCCATCTGGGCAGTATCTGATGAAAGCTCTCTCCTCTATCTGGAAGGAGAACCTAGGTCTTCTGACTATATTCAGGGCTCATTGCACCACACCACACATATAAATGTTGCTCCCCTTCAGATAATATCATAAGATTCTTTTCTAACTGCAATTCTTAAAATTCCTCCATTTAAAGCATATTTTTATTGCCTTTGTTGTTTTCATTCCCCTCCATCCATTGACTAATTTTTTTCTTACCTAGACCTCCAATTGCTTTCTGAATTCATTATCAATTCACTTCTGATTTGATTTGCTCACTTTCCCTGAGTATCAATTTCAGATTGCCTAATGTGATTCCTCAAAAGAATCAATTGTTTGTTGATTTTCTCCATGTCTTAACATCTGTAGTTCCTTTCAAGTCTGAGTTCAAACACTATCTCTTTTAGCAAGCCTTTTCTGAATGTCCGTTCCCCTATACACACATAGATACTAAAACTGCTCTATATATTTATCTTTCTGTGAATAACTAGTATTCCCTCAACAGAATATTAGTTCCTTGAAATCACATATCTTCTGCATCTAGCATAATACCTTCCATGTAATAGGTATTTAATCATAAAAGCTGTAATAAATGCTTTATGATTAATTTATGAGGAAGAGGCCTACAAAGCTTTTCTGGATTTATGAAATTGAGATGACTTGGCCCACTGCAATTGCATTCAATCTAATTTCAACTAGATTCTCACAGTGTTTTTATTCAACTTCTCCCCAACCTTCCTTTGAAATAGTGCCTACATCTCTACTTTCGTTTCCATTCTCCTTACCACAATACTAATTCCTGACATTCTCACTTTGTCTGTCCTATTGCAGAACTTCTTAAACTTTTTCCACTCATGACCCATTTTCACCAGAGAAATTTTTACACAATCCCAAGCATATAGGTATATAAAATAGGCATTTAAATTAAACATTTACTGATAATGAATCATAAAGAAATTTGTTTTAAAATAATTCTGTGGTATACATATAATTTTACCACTGAGTAAAGATGAAAGCAAATTTACATACTAATAAGATGGATGTGCTTGTTTATTTTTACATAAAGAATTAAATCTTGATGGTACCTTGATATCTTTTACTGTTGTCAAATGTTTCGTAATCCCCACATTCAGTTATGTGACCCCATATGGTATCTGGATCCATATTATTCTTAAAGAAGCTTTGTTTAACAGTGGGAAGGTGCCAACATCTCCATTACTCCAGTTCTATCTTCCAAACATTTTGCATACTGCAACTAGAATATTTATCCTCTAAGACAGTACTTCCGTTATTATTCATATCAAAAACATCCAGTGGTCCCCCCACTGTCTACTTGGTAAACTCCATATTGTTCCCAGAGTCCTTAAAGTATTCCATAATCTTGTTGCAGCTAATCTTTCTTGGTTTATTGTTTACTACTTTATTAAATGAACTAATTACACTTCAGAAGCTAGTTTCACCACTATTCAATGAATGTCCACTTACATGGCTGTGTTTCCAATCAAACCTTTAGCTTTCCTGGAATTCTTCTCTTTCTCTATCCAAAACCTGTCTAATCTTTAAGAATCAGCACAGTTCCTGTCATTTCACTAAAGCTTAGATGGATCACCCAATCCTGAAGTGATCTCTCTCCTCTGAGAAACTACAGTTATTATTATTTGTAAAATTCACTAAGAAAATATTCATGTACTGACCAGGTATCAATTTCTGATTGTTGATTTGAACTGCCATTTAAACTTTTTAGTCATTATTTAAATTTCTATGTGTTTTTGACATGTTGTTTAAATAAATGACATATTTCTTGAGGGAAATGACTGGATCTTTTTAAAACTATATCATCTGTCATGATGTCTTCACATAGCTGATGATCAGTAAAAATGTGTTCATCTAAATTTTTTTGAATTGGTCTCAGTGATACATGATGAATCTTAAATAAATCAGTATATATTATCAAGATCCTTGTAAGGAATGAAGCTTGTCAAAAGGTAGTTTCTTTTCAAGGATAAAACAACATGGATCACTAAAGTCAATGACACAATTCATAGAAATATTTGAAATACCCATGTTAAACACCTATTAAAAGAATTATAGCAATGAATTCACAAATCCAAATGTCTTTTTTTTAGGATGGATCCCAATATGGCAATTAGCCTCAGCCTTTGTTCATATCTTCATTCACTTAACTGAACAAATGTTTCCTATAAGCATTAGATATAGTGCTAGATGCTACTGAAAAGAAGCCATTTGCTTGGGATTTAATGTTTTCTCTGAGACTGAACAAACTGGCAAATGTTCATTTTGGGATAAGAAGCCCTTAAGATTGTGTCTTATTTTCTTTCTCTTTACTTTTTATAGGGGATACAATAACAAGACGACATACTGTAGAAATTGCTGAATTTTATCGTGACCTCTTGGCTAAGTCAATTTATAGTCGCTTGTTTAACTTTTTGGTAAATACCATGAACAGCTACCTCCACAGTCAAGATGAGCACAACAGGTAAAAGATCTACAACCATAGTCTAGTATTCATGTAATATTCAATATAAGAGCTTGACTTAAAAAAATAACAATGCTTCAAAATGCAATGGAAGCTGATGGTTGAGTCATCATTAAAACATTTCATTATCACTAGTTGATTTTATTTAAGTTTCCTATTGATCATTATTCTAGGGCTCTAGCCTGTTGTTGATGGATGAATCAAATCATTTGTCATATGCAAATATGCAAATACACTTTATCTGGACCCAAGATATATATGGCCATTTGCCTATCAAGCAGTATCAAAAATTTATGAGTCTGGATTCAGATCTGAATACAAACCAAGATCTGCTAGAGCACTCAAGTTTAGTGCATATTCTATGTCTCTTTCAACTCCAATTTGACAATATATTTGAGATTAATAATACTTCTTATTTTTCCTCCACATAATTTGTGGGCTGTTTGACAAAGAGTCTCTATTGGCTCTTGGCTTAATCATCTTTAAGCAATAGCCTCACAGGATTATTTAATGATCTAAAAATTGTATGTCTGCTTGGCACTTAGCCAATTTACAAATTCGTTAATATTCTTGTCAGTAATTATGACATTAGAGCAGGTCATTGAAAAGAAAATATATTAGGGGGTCATCAAATTCGGGGGACATATTTAAAGTGTCCTTGCCTTTGTAAAAAGCCTTGGGAGTAGTTCTGTATTTTCGGCATATCATAATATTTAACAGATAACTCCTTTGTATTTTTGAAAAAAAATTAATATCAACTGTCTTAATGAAATTTTCATGAAAAATACCTTATTCTAAGTGAAGTACAAATATTAATATAACATTAAAATTATGATTAAGATGTTTGGAAATACTTTTCTTTTTGAGCATTGATGTTTATCTGGCAAATCAATTATTAACAGTTTGCATGATAAAATTAAATGTAATACTAGATAAAATTAAGTGAAGATTAACGTCAGCTTGAAATTCTTTTTATTACATTATCTATTTTGGCAATTAATTCTATTTATATGTTTAAGTGGATAGTCTTTGAAAAAACATAACATGTAAACAATAAAAAATACATCTTGTTTTTAAATTTCACCAATTATAATAAAGTTGATGCTGAGAATAATATAAAAATAAAGCTAATTGCCCATTAATTTTTCAACAATTTTCTTTTTATCAATATTTTTAAATTTCCCATATTCCTTTATTTTAAAAGTTTTAATAATCTTTTAACTTTTTCTTCCCTTTTCTGTTTTTAGAATTACATAATTAGAAATTAGAAAATTAGCTTACAATGCCCCTTCAGTGTATTGTCTTTAATTATACTTAAGATCTGAGTGGGGTGGAGTGGGGATTGAAAACAGTTTTGTCTTTTAAAATTCTCAACTGAACCAATAAACAACAACAACAACAAAATGAATGTGAAGGAAATACAACTGAAGTTATTCCTTATCACATATAGAATGTAATGCAAACATATAGAATATATTAGTATGTTCACTCAAAGAAAATAGAGAGACTGAAGTAATGAGAGAGAAAGAGAGAATTACAAATTTCATTTTGTCTTCTAACTGTCATAGTTTTTTACTGGGAAAAAAAGCAACCATAATGTCAATATAATTCTAAGGGAAAAAATGGTTACATTAGGTTCATAAGCTCTCAAAATTTCAAGGAGTCATTTCTGAAATCATTTAGTCACATCACTATTTTTTAAATGAATAAAATGCAAGATTTCCATTTGGCTGCAACTGAGGGAGTCTTGAGATCCCAGAGACCAATACATGTTTCAGTCTATGCAATTTTAAACATTATTTATCTTAATTTAAAACAGTATTATTTATTGTTTTCATATTTAACTAAAAAAGCTAACTTTAGAAGAAACTTCAATTTGTTTATTCAAAATATTTATTAGATACCTTCTTTGAGGGAGGAACAGAGTGCTAAAAACATATGTAAGGCATAGTCCCTGGTCTTTATATTATGTCATAGAAATAATTGCAACTTCAGTATTTAATCTGCCATTTTGACATAATAGTTTCTGGTTTTGTTTTCCCACACTGACACTATCTTCAGAAGATTAAAGATTCAAATAACATATTTTTAACATTTTAATAATAATAACATATATTTAAAAATATGAATATCAGAACAAGCAAAATGTTTCTGTTTTGAATGAAAAGATAGAAGGAAAAGTACAAAATTAGAAATTTATGTTTGAAAAATGAGAGAACACCCTCAAGTCTGGAGGGAAAAAGGTTTACCCCTTTCTTTATGAACTTGTAATTTGAGTCTAAATTACAGCTTGGAATCATCTCAGAACAAAGTTCCTTTATTAATTCAACAAGAATTTACAATATTAGGTTGCTAGCTACTGTATGCTCCTAGATTAGATTATGGGGACACAAAAGAAAAAATTAAATAGTTATTTCCCTCAAGGAATTATATTCAGTCTGGGAGAACATAATAGATACACCTATAAATAAAAAAAAATCTATACAAAGTAAATGTAAGTAATTGATAAAAGGACAAAGCAGAGATCAAAATTACATTTTAAATATTACATTTAAATACACTATATTAAAAATTTACAACATTAATTCTTTGAACCCAGAAATTATTTCATTTTTTCCCCTAAGAATACCCAGGCTAACCACAATACTTAACATATAATAAATGTGTATTTGTTGATTTTTTTTTTTAAAAAAAGAAATTTGTATGTGATGGCACTTGAACTGAGTCTTAAGGAAAGTTAGACAAAAAGTAAGAAGGGGATTCATTACAGATATCACTATAGGTAGACAGGCTTAGCAAAAGCATCAAGATGGGAAATGGGAGTCACTGGGCCACATTAGCCAAAGCAGAGTTCATAAAGCAGAGTTTAAAGCAATAAAAAGCAGTAAGATTGGACAGGTAAGTTGGAACCATGTAAATAAGGGCTTTAAGTGAAATGAAATAGAAAAATATTAAGTATTTATCTGGCACTGTGATGCCAAATGCAGCAACCTGTATTTTCTCCTAGCCATAAGAAGGAGCCACTGGCCTCTTTGCACAAAGAACTTATATGGTTAGTCCTACCATTTAGGACTATCTTTTTGACAAAGCAAAAGAAGAGATTGGAGAGGGAAGACATTTGAAGCAGAATCTATTCCAATGCCAACTAGAAGTGATGAAGGTATAGTCATGTGAATGAAAGGAAGGGGACAAAAATAAGAGTTGATTATATATTAGCTGTTAAAATGAAAAAAAAAACTTCAAAAATCTACTAAATACAGTTTTGTTTGGTTTTGGTTTGTTTTGATTTCCCCTAAAATATCATCAGCAATCAATTACGGACTAATCTGATCATCTTCTTCTCTGGCCTAGAGATGGGGTTATGTATGTAGGAGAAATAACACTGATCTTGCAGCTGAAAGATCTAGGACCTCTCTCTTACACTTATTTAGGAGCAGTATTGCTTAAACTCAATTTCTTTACCCATAAGACCAGTTTAATAATACTTCCTATTACCTAGTTAATAGGGTTGAGATAAGAAAAGGAATTTAAAGCTTAGAACACTCTATAAGCATGAGTTAGGATAGTGACAAACATACATGTAACTGATCAACTAGATTGATTAATAGGTAAGATCCTGCAAATGTAGCCACGTGTAAATGCTGCAACAGAGTAGCTTTTTATAAGAATCACAAAACATCATATTAGGAATGGGTTTCAGTGGCACAACTAATAACTGAATCAGTCCTCCTTTACAATATTCTCTATAAACAGTTATCCAAGTTTTGCTTTCAGAACTTAATTAAGGGGAAAACCACTACCTACCAACATACTCCAGACTTTTTACTTTTAAATAGTATAGGGTTTTCTTTCATCTAATCTAGACCAATTTACCTCTGTTCAGCTTTCATCTGTGGCACATTGTTCTGTTTTTTAGGGCCAAGAAGAACAAGTTTAATTACTCTTCTACCTGGCAAGCTCCTATAAATTTGAAGACAACTATTCTATTTCCTCTTTTCCAGGCTAAACATTTCCACATGATTACTTTATCTATTCTTCATATTATGTGAACTCAAGTACTTTTATCATAATGGTTGTTCTCCTTTGGACTTCCAAGCTTATTGCTATCTTCTAAAAGTATAATGCACAAATTTTTGAAACTGATAGCTTTGTAAATGGTTGTCTATTTTATGGAACATAGTCATTTTAGCAAGATTTGATGTGGATCAAATTTATATTAACATTTCCCCAATAACGTTAGATAATAAAACAATAGAAAATAAATGCTATACCTCGTACAAAATAAAATGATTCTTTAAAATGGGGGCAATGGGGTGGCAGAGTAGATACTGAGTATTGCCCCTGGAATCAGGAAGATCTGAATTCAAATCTAGATTCAGACATTTGACACTTATCAGATGTGTGACTTACTTAATCCTTGTTTCCTTGTCCCCAAAGTGAAGCAAACTTGAACAAACCATATTTTACTCTTAGGAAAAGTCTACTATTTTCCATCGTTGTGTCCTCATCATCTAGAATAGGGTATTGCAAAAAAATGATAATCTGCAAGTAATATTCTAAGTGTTTGAAACTGTTTCAAATAAAAATGAGGAAACAAAACATACTTGATATCAGAAACCACAAAATTTGTTAATCAGCATTACCTTACTGTAGATATTATCTTCACTCTAAGTAATAGCTAGCATTTATTATACTATAAATGTAGCAATTTATGTTTCCTTACTACTTAGACTGAGTTTTTTTTCCCTTTAACAAAGTATTCATTTCAAAGGCCTAAATAAATATTCAATACATATAATTTTTATGGAAAAATGAAATAGATTTGCAATGAAATACAAAACCCACATGTATGTATGTAAGTATACACACGCAACACATATGTGTGTTCATACCTTTTGGAAATTTCTAGGAGAGGAATGCAGAGGAAAATTTAGGATATGTAAAAACAAAAGAGATCAATGAAAATTCATTTTAAAATACATTTCTACAGTCAAAAGTCTGAACACAGTAGCATCTGATTTAACTAGCATTATTAAAGAATGAGTTGTTTTACACAAATTATTAATTAGTCATGAATAATTGTTATAGTATCCTTCTACTGAAGTTCTAGTTTGATATCTCGTTATACGGGCTGATGACCTTGGGAACTTTAAGAATATGGCAACAGAGTTTAGCCTTAGCCAAACCCTGCCAAGCCAGAAAGACTTTGAATATGATTGGCAGTGGACTATATATGTCAGTTGTCTGAAGACTTGCCCAACAAAGTTCAGAGATTCTCACCACCAGGTGATGAATCATTCTGGTATTAGCAACACAGACCAGTGATTAAGGTTGAAAGCCAGTAGAGGAAATGACAACACTGATTAAGTCACAGCCCTTTTGAAGTTAGGATAGTACCACCTTGCATCTGTCAAGTACTTTAGAATTTTGGAATTATTTTCAAATATGTTGTTTTATTTGATATGCAGGAAAAGTTTATAAATCAAATATAGTAACATTATTAGTCCCATGATTCACAGGAAGAACCAAAGTTTTAGAAGCCAATATAATGGATATTCTAGCCTAGAAAATGAAGACATCAGAATTCTAGTTTCTGCTATTAATTATTATAGCTGTATTACCATGCACAAAATTATATTTTCTCATTGGTACCTCATTTTATTCATCGAAAGATCAGGTGCTGTAAAAGTATAATTCTGTAATTCAGAAAATTTAAGGGATTTGCCAAAAGCTTTTGGTGGAGTTTGGACTAGAACCAAGCTCCCGATTTATTCAACTCCTCTAAATATCATAACTTCACTTACTTCAATATTTTAAAACTATCTTCCTATATGCATGATACTCCTCTCTGCCTTCTCAAATAGAACCTATTTCACATAAGCTGATATTTTTTCAATGGGATAAGACCATCACTATGAATATAAGTGGCATAGTGGTATAGAAGAGAGATGGCATCATATGTTCTGAGTTCAAATTCTAGTTCTTCCATCCAACTCCTGGGCTCTTTCATGAATATATATCTTTGTAAATAGATCCATCTATATGTAATTGTATATATGTATATATATATATGTTTATGTATAAAAGAGAAATTTATGGAGAAAAATAGATTATCTATCTGCAGATTAGTGACTCAATGAAACAGTGTGATACACATATATACACATGTATGTGTATGTGTGTATACATAGCTCTGACTTCATTTTCACAAAATAAATAATAATTCAATAAAACATAAAAACATCAATTTGTCTTTTTAAAAACAAATAAAGGACAGTTAAGCATCAGTGAATAGAATACTAGGTCTGGACTCAAGAGCATTTGAGCATATACCCAGCCTCAGATACTTAATAATTGTGTGACCCTGTTGGTACTTAACCATGTTTGCCTTGATTTTCTCACCCATAAAATAAACTGGAGTTGTAAATGGCAAGCTGCTCCAATATTTTGCCAAGAAAACTGCAAAGTGGATTATAGAATTAGGCAGAAATTGAATAACAAGTTAATGTGAAGGCAATAGAAATCTGTTGATGTGACACCATTGGATTAAACGATTTTGAATTTTCCTTCCAATTCCACATCTATATTTTTATGATTCTCTAATATATTCCAATATAAATTCATTTATTGCCTATGCATGAAACTGTTAAGCTTTGGGGGATACAAAGTCAAAACTAAAAGCAGTCCCTGACCTTAAAGAACTTATATTTTCTACATGAATAAACATACATTAATATAATTTAAGGGAAAAGGAAGAAAGAACTAATAATTATGACGATTAAGAAAGACTTTCTATTGTAAACAATTTATAGACTGAGTCCTGAAAGATGTTAGCACTTCTGCAAAATGTAGGTGGGAAGTAAGCACATTCTAGGAATGAGAGAGCTTATGCAAAGGCATGTATAAAGAAGATAAAATCTTGAATTTGAAAGTAGGATGTAGGTTATTTGGCTGGAATGCTGACATGGGAATATAAACACACAAGCTGGTTGTTTAAGTAAGAGAGAGATTGTTTGGGGCAGGGAGTGATGGCATGTTTTGACATATACCTTAGAAAAGTGATTGTATTAAATATGTAGAAGATAAATGGAGGAAAAGAAAAAAAATGAAGCAAGGAGTCTAATTAGGCATCTTCATAATATTTCAAGTGAGAAATGATGCGGTTCTGAGTCAAGGTGGTAGCTATATGAATGGACAGAAGATGGTAACTGATAGAGATATAGTGAAGATAGATTTCAAAAGAATTGATTACTGAATATTAAAGAAGGAATAATGATGAGTCAAAGATGACTCAGGTTATAAAAGTGGATATCTAGAAGGATGTTGATGCCTTCAAAATCAAAAAGTTTGGAGATGGATAGGTTTAGGAAGAAAATAATACATTGTATTTTGGGTATGTTGAGCTTGAGATGTCTAAAAGACATCCATTTCAGGATGTACAAAAAGCAAGTCATAAAGGAGATGGGACTTAGGAAGCCTGTTAGGATTAAATGTATAAATCTGAATGTAGTCTGCAGATTAATGAATCCATGAAAGATATTAAGATTACTAAGAGAGCATGCAGAATTAAAAGAAAAGTCCAGGAACCACTTTTGAGGGGTAAGCCTTATTAATACATAGGACATAAAAACAAGAAGGGAGCAATCAGATAAGAAGAGTGATCTCTAGAAAAGAATAATCATGAAAATGATATGGAGGGAGAAGACAAAAGTATCACTTGTTTAAAAATATCAGGAAATATAAAGACACAGAAAATGCCTTTGTGTTTAGTAACTAAATTACCTGTGTACAATACCTATACTCACATAGACCATGTTTGGTCTTAAGGATAACTGAAAATTATTAGTTTCTATTTGTCTCATACCATCCCTCCTCAGTGTGTCTTCTAGGAAATCTCCAAATTCATTAGCTCAAGCCAATATTTCTGCAGGCATTAGCAAAAGATTCTCCATATCCTATATAAGTCATTAAAGGAACAATGATTTCTAGAAGTAAAGAATATCATTTATTTTAGCACAAAGAACATCTAAAAGCTAATCACTTACATGTTTAAAAGGTTTCAGGGTAATTGACAAATATTAAGCTTAGAAAGCCTCAGTTAAAAGAACCTAAAATAAACATATGTGTAAAATAGAATTATGATGAAATAGTCAAAGATTGTCTCTTTGCTAAGAAATTTTTTTCATTAACTTCCTTGAAATGAAAATAATTTTCATTATTTCTTTTGAGCAAAAATTACCATCTGGCAGATTAATACTGATACCAGATCTATCTCCACAATGAATATCATCTTCCTTTATAGTTTTTGTTCATTATAGCCAGACACAAAGTCATTTGATAATTCTTTTCAGGAAAGCTTTTTAATGATTTGCAGGGTCATCTTTCCTGCAATGAGTTGCCAGATTTAGATCAGGAAATAAGAGGATCTTATGACCTTTAAATAGATTGTCTTGTTTCCTGTGCTCAATTGCCCATCTCCCTCAGTTATGGCAAGTGTGAGAGCAGAAAATGGCACAATTTTTAACTTCTTCTGTATGTTTTCTCAGTAGATCACCTTCCATAGCCCTTGGGTATAACACTTTAGATGCAAAGGCTCAGAATTTCCATTTCAGATAAACCTCATGAGAGATTTCTCTGCCGCTGTGTGAAAGAGAATTTTTCATAGTCCTAATTTTCTATAATTCTCCAACTTCCTTTTTTTGTCACCCCTTTTCTATATGTATTTAAATAATTATTTTTATTTTGTGTTGTTGAAGTTTTTTTATTTTAAATTCCATTTAAAAATTTTTAAACTAGCCTACTATTTAGTATTATTAACTTTAGTAATATACAGAAGACAATTAAAAACTCCAAATGAACAAAAAAGTCTTTTGCCTTCAAAAAAAAAAAAAAACCTCTTTTAAATTTTCCTGTATTTTGAAAAGTGAAATTAATATCTGGTTCTATGAAATGCCAAAGGTACATTGGTTAGAAGGTCAGCCTTGGATCTGGAAAAAAAAAAACAAGTTCAAGGGCTGATTGATACTTTATAATAGTTGGTATCCTGGGGAACTCTAGATTTTAACTTGCAGGTGACCTTACAGATCAGCAATTTTTTTTTTTAAATTGAAGTTGATCTGATTTACTTTTTTTCCCCTTAAAGGCAAGACAAGCACTTACAGAATTTCAGATATGGATTTTTACTGGTAGTAGTTGTTCAACCATCATTTGTGACTATTTGAATATTGAGTTGCTTTGAGGTATAAAGGGTAAATATTAGAATTCATTTGAAAAGATTTTTTAGATATTCTTAATTTTATGACTAATTAATTGAGAAGTTGCACATTTTGAAATAAATTGAAATCTGTACATTTGAATCCATCATCATCTTTAGTTTATTTTTTAAATAATTAATAGCATCTATCTGATAAGCAAAAACTCTAATGGATCCTTTCCTCAGAAATTGTAGTTAAGAATTTGCATTTTATGGCAAATATGTGAACTGCATGCCCTGAAGATCTTTATTGGCATTTACCCTTAGGGTTATATTTCAAGCAAATTATCCTCTACTTATTGAAAGCAATTTTAAAAAATGAATGTAATATAATAGATGGGCTACAGACCATATCTACAAAAATGTATAATAGTGAAAGTACTAAAGGGTGAATCCTAATGGAATGAGTCTTCAGTATGTAAGAAATGATGGAATGAAAGGCAGATAGAAGGTTACTTTGAATTATACAGATAGATGGGAGTGATTGTATCACTTAAGTGGATAGAACCAAAGTAATTAATCAATAATGATCATGTTAATTGTAAATGACTCTTATTAATAAATTTTAAGCATACTAATTTTATATCATAAAACATACTTCTCTTTTTTCAGAACTGCAATTTTATATTTTACTTCTTCATTGCATTGAGCTACTCTTGGATGGAGGTACTCAGCTTAAAAAAAAAAAAACTATTAGCCAATAAAGTCCACTAAAAGTTTAATTTCAGTCCTATATCAATGCCTAAGGTTTCAAAGGCTAATCCAGTGGAATTATTACCTTACTTAAAGGCTTTAAGTGAAAGAGCTAGTCAGTCCCAGAGTCTAGGACCCAGTCTTGGGGATAAGCCTGATAGATGGATGATAAAAATGAGAAAGAAACAATCAGATAAAAAGAGTAAGCCTTAGTGGAGAAAATCATGAAAACCCAGAGAAGAGATAGTAGAGAGGGAGTAGACAAAACTGTCATATACATATATATATATGTATATGTATATGTGTGTGTCATATATATACATACATATATACATATATATGCATATATATGTATATATATATACATATAAAGATATTGAGAAGGATAAAATATCTTAGAACCAAAGGCCAATAAGCATAGAAAGGCTTTTCATCAGAAAGCTGACTGCCAAATAATGAGGCGGCTTTGCAAAGTAAGGCATGGAGTACTGTCTCTTAAGATACAATTAGATGTTCCCAAGTTGTTTCAGTTGTGTACAACTCTTTGTGACCCTATTTGGAATTTCTTGGCAAAGATAGTGGAGTGGTCTGCCATATCTTTCTCCAACTCTTTACAGATGAGAGAAGTGAGGGAAACAGGGTTAAGTGACTTGACCAGAGTCACACAGCTAGTAAGTATTTAAAGTTGTATTTGAATTCATGAAAATGAGTCTTCCCGACCTCATGCCCATCATTCTATCTACTCTTCCACATTGCTATTACATAAACAGAATTACCAGAGGGAAAAAAATCACAGACCTTTTGAAATTAGTTAACATGGTAAATACTGTGTAGGATATTTGAATTTAAATTCTACCTTAGATATATGTTAGCTCCATGACCATGGGAAGCTCATTTAAACTGAGCTTCATTTTTCTCTCTATAAAAAATGGATATCCTAGTTGATATCATCTGAGCTGTTATCTTCTGGGTCTAAATATATAATCCAACTGAAGTACTATACTTAATGTACAATATTAATTTTGTTTGCAAATCAATGATCATAATAAGTCAATAACTTTATAAAGTTGAAACACAAGTATTAATGTCCAACTACTATGTAAGATATATATATATATATATACTTGATTTATGAATTTCTATAAATACTTATTATCAGGTAATTAAAACATCTTCCTTCTATCCCTTTACCCTATTCATATGATATGAAACTACTTGGCATACTTCTTTTAAAAAAGAGCTTAGAAAAGAAGGAGAGGATTAAGGACCTCTAGGATTGCTCTTTTTCTACATAAATAGCATACTGGTGTATTACGGGACTAGAAAGCATAAGAACACATTGGTGCTAACCTGCATGGGGATGAGGAGAAGACAGGAGAATTCAAAAGCTCATTAATTTAGAAAAGGGAAAATCTAAGGTGATCTGGTACAATCTACCTTATTTTACAGTGAAGAAAACCAAAACACAGGGAAGTTAAATATTTTGTCATACAGTAAATGGCAGAAGTACAATTTGAACCTTAGACCTTCTTAATCCAAATCCCTTGTACTATACTTCCTCACACGCTCTCCTTCCTGCTCTGTTATGGAATGGGTGGATATGAGAAGTGATTGATTATATATGAATTTCCAATGAGATATTTGGAGTTTTTAAAAAGGAGGAAATTTGTGGACTGTAAGTATAGAGATGGATTCAAAAGATTGCCTTAGTGAAGGGAGAATAGATTAGTGAAATTAATTTCTCTTACAATTCTAGGAGTATGAATAGGGAAGTGATATTCACAGTGCTTACTTGAAAGTCTTTTCTTGTACCAATTCTGTGGTATTCTGCTTATGAGTGTCATTATTAACCTGAATAAATTGCTAGTTTAGTTTTCCATATCCACATCTGTTCACAAATCATGCATAGTATATATCAGAAGTGGAAGCAGACATGATGGAAGCTACAGTCAAATCCAATCTGGTACTGCTTTGTTGAATTTCACCAGCTTAGGTTCTGATTTCTCATCTTTATTTTTTTTATTAAAACTTTTTATTTGCAAAACATATATATGGGTAATTCTTCAACATTAACCCTTACAAAGCTTTCTGATACAAATTTTCTCCCCTACTCCCCACCCCTCCCCTAGATGGCAAGCTATCCATTACATGTTAATTATGTTAAAATACTTGACAAATCGAATATATGTATACATATTTCTACACATTATTTTTGTGCAAGAAAAATCTTATCTACAAGAAAGAAAAATCAGAGAAAGGAAACACAATGCAAGCAAACATCAATAGAGAGCGTGAAAATGTTATGTTGTGGTCCACATTTCACATCCCTCTCTCTGGGTGTATATGGCTTTCTTCACTGAACAATTGGAAGTGATTTGAAATATTTCATTGTTGAAGAGAGCCATGTCCATCAGAATTGATCATCATATAGTATTGTTGCCGTGAATAATAATCTCCTGGTTCTGCTCACTTCACTCAGCATCAGTTCATGCAAGTCTCTCCAGGCCTCTCTGAAATCATCCTGCTGGTCGTTTCTCACAGAACAATAATATTCCATAACATTCATATACCATAATTTGTTCAGCCATTCTCCAATTGATGAGCATCTATTAAGTTTCCAGTTTCTAGCCACTACAAAAAGGGCTGCCACAAACATTCTTGCACATGTGGGTCCCTTTCCCTCCTCTAAGATCTCTTTGGGATATAAGCCCAATAGAAACGTTGCTGGGTCAAAGGGTATGCACAGTTTGATAACTTTTTGAGCATAACTCCAAATTGCTCTCCAGAATGGCTAGATCAATGCATCAGTGTCCCAGCCTTCCCACACCCCCTCCAACATTCATCATTATCTTTTCCTGTCATTTTAGCCAATTTGACAGGTATGTAGTGGTACCTCAGAGTTGTCTTAATTTGCATTTCTCTGATCAATAGTGATTTGGAGCACCTTTTCATATGACTACAAATAGTTTTAATTTCATCATCAGAAAATTGTCTGTTCATATGCTTTGACCATTTCTGATTTCTCATCTTTAGAGAAAATTGCTGGGAGGCACTTAGTTATGTAGCATTAGACCAGAATTACGAATTAAGGGTTGAGATTGTACCCACTTGGATAAGTTTTTTCAAGTCCCCTTTATCAGCTTTTTTAAAACTTGGTTTTTTCAGGCATCATTTTGATTTATAAATAAAAGTATCTTTTAAATATAATACAAAAATATAATTTACAGCTGTACTCAAGAAGTAAGAAATTCTCACTTTTTAATCCATCACATCTTTCTCATTTTTTAATTCATCACATCCTAAAAAAAATCAAAGAATCATAACAATTTAATGCTGAAGGGAACCATAGAAATCATATAATCCAATTACTATATAGACAAAAATTCTGAAGACCATTTTTTTGTTATTGATATCATTGAAAATAATACTAAGCTTGTACTGACTAGGATATATTGTTGGCCTGACTAGGATATATTGTTGGCCTTTTTTCCAGTGGTGGTAATGAATTTTCATTATTTCATCCATTTCTACCCTTTGCAATAATCTAAATTTTTCTGATCAATGACATGAATGTAATACTTTGGGCTGGCTAAAGTAAGCATACAGCCTGGAGTCATACAACAGAGTAAACTGAAGTGGTTTATAGAAAGTTAGAGTCAGTTCTACTAACTGCCAAAGCCTGTAATTTAACAAGGAGAGCCATTATTGGTTAAAATGTACTACTTCATTACCGAAATGAATTCATTCAAAATAAATCCAAATAATTTAAATTTTGAAAATTAATGCTACCAGTGCAGCTAGATGGGCACAGTGGATAGAGCACCAGCCCTAAAGTCAGGAGAATCTGAGTTCAAATCTGGCCTCAGACCCTTAACACTTCCTAGCTGTGTGACCCTGGGCAAGTCACTTGACCTCAACTGGCCCAACCCCCCCTCAAAAAAAAAGAAAGAAGAAAAAAAAATTAATGCTAACTCCTTACTCTTTGTCTCTCTCCATATGTTTCCCTCTTTTTTTCTTTCTCTTTATTTTCTCTCCATTTTGCAATAGGAAGGCATTAGATAGTAACATTGTAAATGAACAAGATATTAGATTAGCATAGTGTACAAGAGTAGGGGAAGGTGACTGCAGAGTAGGACATAGTAATAAAAATGTGGACAACAGCAATTTACTTAGAAGAATTTGGGTAAAGAAATACCACAAAACAGGGGCAGCTAGGTGGCATAGAGCACCAGCCCTGAAGTCAGGAAGACCTGAGTTCAAATCTGGTCTCAGACACTTAACATTTCCTAGCTGTGTGACCCTAGGCAAGTCACTCAACCTCAATTGCCTCAGGAAAAAAAAATACCACGAAACAAATGAAAACATTGAAAACTGAAATGTTACAAGCTTCCAATTTGACATACACAGACATTATGATTTGACTCAATTAAAAAACATTTTCTTCTGACCTATTGAAATAAAAGAGAGGAAAATATTTAATAAACTATCACTTCATACATCTCGTAAAAGATCTGCCCTATCCTAAAACTTTTGAGGATCAGTATTCTTTGGATTTTGTAGGTTTTTATCTGGACAACAAAAGCCCATGAAATAAATATAACAATTTCCTAAAAAGAAATTGGTATCCAGGGAAAATTTAATAAGAACCATCCATCACATGGATTATCAGAGGGAAATCCTAGCTCAATTCAAATATAAAGAATTATCAAACTAGACCTTTTTGTGTTTAAAAATGTAATACATAGCAGCCCCAAATATATGAGACACACAAATGTTTCTAAAAGGAAAATGGCAACATTATGGTCCAACCACAGCCTCTTATCTGAGAAGAGTATAGGTGCTAAGCAGTGCTTCTTTAGTCATCTAGAAGATAGGAAAAGAGATCATGGAGGAGATGAGCTCTCCTGTGGAATCAAAGAGAGAGAAAGAGAGAGAGAGAGAGAGAGAGAGAGAGAGAGAGAGAGAGAGAGAGA